>CACRXP010000055.1:855584-930642 GCA_902702965.1 Spirometra erinaceieuropaei | reverse complement strand
CGCTGAGCAGAGCCCAGCTACGTGGAGCCACAGGTGAGAGTTGGGTGCCAGCAAATGGACGCTAGGCGTAGTCTCACCTGCAAGCAAGTGAGCGACCACTACGACCTTCACGTGAACCCACCGCTGGACACCCCTACACCCCGGGCAAACACACACACACACACATACACGACGATGACGACGACGACGACGACAGTTCGACCGTCGATTTCGACGATGTCCACCGTGTGCCCCACAGCAGGTGGGAGCAGGGACGGTGACTTACGCAGGGGTTTATAGTGCCAGTAGACTTGCGTAGCATCTACCTACACTCTCTCCTCCTCCCCTGCCTGGGCCCGGTGTCAAGACAGAGTCAAGAAGAACGGAGACGGGGGAGGCCGCAGGTGGATGGCTCGGACGGATCCTCACCTTGGCGCTCCACTCCGTACCTCCTGGTCCACACACAAATGTCCAGGATTTGGACCACAAAACAATGGGGTGGTGGCAGTGGTCCAGTTGTGCGACGAATGCCGACAACAGGCTCTGCCAGCGCACCGCGCAAGTGTTGGCATTTGTTATTGCGCACAGATAACGCCTGCCAGAGTCCGATGTGGCCCCCGTGTTGGTCCAGCGCATCAAACACGTGGCCCGTCCTGAGGACACACACACACCAGGACCACAAAAAACAGGGGGCGAAGTGTAACGAAGTGCCCATAAAAAGGAGCTATTCCACTGTGATTCTCAGTCTGTCAGTCGTCCACGCAACATAAAAACACACAAGTGGTCTGGCTGTGTGGTTTGAGTTGAAGCGTCTGTCGGCAGCCTTTCAGGCAACGGCTTTTAGCTCACCGTGGCAGTCCTGAACACTTCAAATTGTTTATAGTGAAGGAATAGGTGCTGACAGTTGACCTCACTCACTCTACTCTATCACGTACACCATTAGATTGTCCGAACCGATAATCCAACTGGCGCTGAGGTCGGCGAAAGTGGCCGACAGAACTGAGCACAGATCGTCTGCTCGTGCCACACACATGACCTGACCCCCGAACACACACGAGGATGTCACACGACAGTTCGACCGGTGTCCACCGTGCGCCCCAAAACAAGATGTAGCAGGGACGGTGAGTTGTGCGTTAACTAGTTTATAGTGATAGGAGACTTCCACAACATCTACCGCACTCTCCTTCTTCCCCACTTACCATCTGGACCTGGTTTCATGATAGAGTCAAGAAGATCGGAGACGGAGGAGGGTGCAGGCGGTTGCCACGGTCGAGCCCGCTCCTCGGCGTTCCACACCACACCCCTTGGTCACCACGACAAATGACCAGGTTTTTGACCAACGTCAACACCCCAGCATGGGTCAGAATGACGAGGATGATGATTGGGCAGCCATTACCGTCACCTGTATACCCAGCGGGAGCGCACGCGCATCTACCGGCAGGGAACCAGGTATCACAGAGGGGAGGGATTGGCTAAATTCAGTCTTGCTCATTCGGTCAGCCAACTGCTTCCCTAATTAGATCTGATGTTAAATGAATCCTTCTGGGTAGATAGTGGAACCCTTGGTGGTTTCCGACCCCGGCCGGACTGGTGAGGGCCGTAGGTCTGAAGTTGCCATCACAGAAACTCTTGCCACTGTCGGATCTCCAAGGTGATGATTTGTGAGCAGGAACTGTAAGTTTCTATAAGGACACTAGACGAAAAACGGAATAATATGGATAGAGCAAGAAGAGGGCCAGATCGTGGCTTGAATGATAAGGAGTTGCATTGCCGATTGAACCGAAGATGTGAGTTAGAGCATCTGAGCTCACCACTGCCAACAACGCAGCACCGATTTCGCGCGTTAGCGATTCTGCGGGGTTAGTTTCGCATGGGACGCAGAAGTAAATATCCTCCGATACATTTTTGACCTTCTGATGCGAATGTTCGAACATAAGGCTGGGGCGGAAAAAATGACACTGGCCCTTATGTCGCGTCTCATTCGACGAGACGTGGCCACAACTTCAGGTTCAATAAGGCTGAAATTTCCCCAAAAGAGGACAGGCGCGTATATGTCTTGAGATGCGTAAAAGGCCTTTTCGGGCATCGTCAGTCGTCTGTCCTATGAGAAACAAACCGCATAAAAACGATGAAATTTGAAATCAGTGCGATGTTGTTGGAGATGGAGAGACTAGATGCAATATCAGTGATCGGCTGACACATAAAGGGCGCTCAAGAATCTTCCTTGAACCTATTCTATGTTCTCCCAAAAGCGGAGGAAGAGGGCTCTCCATTACGTCTTAAATTTCCGATCGCCGATTCAAAGACCACAGTCCCCACGTCAGCACAATTCTTAGAGGATCTCCGACGAAATGATGTAATTGTATCGTTTTACGTCACTTCTCACTTTATTTCTGTTCAACAGGGTTTGCTAGATAATACCATCGGACTAACCATGGAAAACTAACAAGATGAAGTGGAGAATCGTCTCTGATACGTCCAAACCCCTCCCACCAATGAAGTTCCATGTAAGGACGTATGTTGCCTTCGACCGAACGATCTACTAGCTGGTAAAATGAAGCGAATCAGTACACCAGTTTCGTGACTCATAGATGAGGCAGTCCCACAACTGTTGGGGTTGCTGGTTTTCCAGCACCACGGCCCACAATTATAGGCTCGTCTTTATCGAACGGTACCAGGTGTTGGCATTCTGAGAAATACAACTTACGATTCGTAAAAACCATATTGCCACTACCTCAGTCACATTAAGACGACATGTTCAGAAAGTGACAAGTAGAACGCAAGTACTGGACTTCAACAGCAGTCATCCAATAACAAATGCGTTATACGAACGCGTTGGGACGCAATGCACTGAACCGGAAGGCACGGTTACTGAATTACAATACTTTCCCCAGATGCTTAAAGCGAATGGTTCCCGACACAGCTACGTAAACATGTGCGTGTGTAAACGGGACGAGAGACTCGACCCAACCGACCCTAAATGTTGGCGAGCGTTTCCGTACGTGAAGAAAGCGTCGGAGGCCGTCAGTTGCCTGCTCAACCCATTTTGAGCTGGATTTGCACACAGACCAGAAGCAACCGTCGGACGCCAGGGCATGAGGTCGAAGAACTCAATGCCACGGCAGGAAACACGGACTCGTCTACCGAATGCGGTGCAGTTGCGGAAGCAGAAACTGTAGAGAAGAAACTTGGAGATTTCCCTGGACGAGAATAGCCGAACATGCAGCCGCAGCAGACAGGGGGAATAACGCTATCTCTAAAGTCACGGCCTATTCAACTGCATCCCGCCAGACCTTCAAGTTAGACGAGGCATAAATTCTCGCAGGAGAGGACAACCGCCTAAGCCGCAAACTGCTTAAATCATGGTTCTCCGCCCCTCAGTCGATCAAAAATCGTAATAATCTCCCGTCCGCATATTCTGTAATGACAATTTGTCTGAGCAGGATAATTAGCCATGAGAGAAGGCGCCACCGGTGCCATTTACGGCGAGCCAAATGGGCAAGTGATTATTACGTCAAGAATCCGCCAGGGGAGGGGGTCGCATTTCGGCGATTAACGGCTTCGGGCCCGAACTATTAAGCAGTCAATGCATAAAATACGGCCCCTGCCCGCAGATTAATGCAGGACTTGCCTATCCTAGTAGGTATGCGTTGGCGTGGCAACTGCGTCCTTTTAATCTCACATCCTGTCGTACTGATGAGGGAAGGCAGAAAGTAGACGTAGATGCGAGCATGCGAAGCGCAGGTTCTTGTTGCCATGCTGCAAAGCCTTTGATCCTAGCATGGCGGGAAGGGGGGGCACGAACTGGCCGTCGCAGTACACGGCGGATGACTGGGGCCGGCAATGACACGGGGGAGGCCGTAAGGATCGCATTGATAAGCATGCTAATGCCCCCCCCCCCTCCCCCTGCGATCACACGTTGCACTCACCAGACGACGTGGCCCACTTTCGGCCCAAAAACGCACACGAGCGCAGCGCTGTAAGACCACAGCCAGTTAAGTCGGTGTGACCCCAACTCCGGACAAGACCACAGGCCCTCCCTGGCCAGACTACGACGACGGCTCGCGTTATTGATATTTCATGCACTCTTAAGCTCCGATCTTGCCGCGGGGTCTCGAAACTCAGCCAAATACTGAGCTGCCCCGCAGCTCGCATGCTCTGCGTTTCATTAAGTGAAAATTCAAAGCTCTATTTAAGAAAGGATTTAGCCAGAAAGCCTCGACAACTCTATTGAAGGCCATGAGACATGCGATCCCCACCCGAAGTCGGCAACGCAGGACAGACCGCTTGTATCAGCGTCAACAAAGCACAGAACTCACTAACCGCCTAGCCAAATACTCAGCTGTTGCCAGCACGTTTTTGCGTAGGTCTTGAGAGTAGTTCGTTGGTGCACGGTAGGACTTGAAATCGATCTGCTTTCAGCCCTACCTAGCCAGGCCATCATGTCATCGCGTACACTCTTTTGCAGACACCTCGTGGTGTGGCTAGGCAACCCGACTCCAGAGGAGCAGGTGAATGAATAAATTCAGATCGATCTGGCCTGCAACTGAAGTCGGTGTTTGCCTCTTAACTGTAAGAGGGGAGATTTTGAGACGGATACGCTTTAGTTCTTCGATGGGAGGCGGTCGTAATGACTGTTTTTAGACGTCGTCTTACCAGCCTGCTTGTTACTCCCGATGAAATGGAAAAGTAGGAATGTTTGGTTCTGCAGTCCCACTTGCCTGAAATCATTAGGTTAACTTACTAAAACAATTGCAAAATGACATTTCCAAACAAAGACATGGGAGACCGGGATTTCCACTTCTGACATATTAGCCGTCATCAGCCAGTCATACCCAACCCCGAAGTGTGGAACATCTGGGGCTCGATCCTGAAGCCTGTTAGCTAGAAGTTCAACGCCTCTAACCACTGTGTCAAGGGCTCGTTGTTCTGTCGGTTTCGATCGGGAATGTACAATGGTAGAGGGGCGTTCACCGATCGTTCTTACGCAACTCAATCTTCCCATTGTGCCTTAGGGGACGACAGCTAATAAGCCAGAAATGGCTATTCCAGTCTCTTCTTGTCCTTGTCGGTAATGCCATTCTGCCTATATCATGGGTCGCTATGCGGCTGCTGGTTGGCCTTCAGAGATGACGCGTAAGACACAACGGGGCGAGTAAGTTCCGTAAGAACGATCGGTGAGCGGCCCTCTACCAAAATATTTCTGTTAACGCTGGATTAGGAAGGGAAAGAGTGCGCAAGCAGTGCTCGAAACACGCGCAGGAAAGCGAGTGTAGGTGGCCTGTACACACCCCCCCCCTCCCCGACAGAATAATTGGGGGGGCGGGAGGGCGTAGTCACAACTGGAAGGACGCTGAGGGTACCACATGGTAATTCACAGTACAGGGCCACCGTATTGAGACCAACGGGGTTACGCACCGTCGGAACAATTTCACCGGCAAGTCTACTTGGCCACGCGCTGGCTGAGGATGATGAAGAGAGTGTAAGCAGGGCTTGAAACACGCGCAGGGAAGCGCGTGTGAACTGATACCTGAAGTAACTGAGGCTGGCGTATAAGAACTACCCTCCCCCGTGGCAAGTCGCTCTCTGGACTTTTAAATCCAGATGCAAATACGTGGTATTTGTAAAGTCGGTGTATTCGCATCTATCATTTTTTTTGGAAGACTAACCATATAATAGCATTCATGTGGGGTTGCAGGACCAAGCCTGGCCTAGACTAGACGGTTTTTGAAATAAGCGTTTCTTTTCTGGCGCGCTCCCCTATTTCCCAAACGATATCTTGCCAGTCACGATCGTGGAGCTCAGGACCATACAACCACACCAGGCTTAAGAAGGCCATACGGAGACAGCCCGACGGCGAGTTTACTCGGTGAAGAAGAACAAGAACCGCCAGACCAACCACCCGAGACTGATTCAGTCACCTCACGCCGACGGAGTGGTGACTCACAACGCAAGCAGACAAAACGCCCATCAACCATCGCCCAAGAGGCCGAGGCAGCGAGAGGAGGGAAAAGTCGATCAGCACGAGGTCGACAAGCGTGAAACACCACTTGGGAATTCTGGTCGACTAAGTGCATTTTACGCTTTGACAATGGAGAGCCGACCAAGCTCTTCAAAAGGCCAGCATCTGAATAAAGCTGTTTCAGTGAGCCGTTCTTCTTCTTTTTCTTTTTCTTTTTCTTCTTTTTCTTCTTTTTCTTCTTCTTCTTCTTCTTCTTCTTCTTCTCTTCTCCTTCCTCTTCTTCTTTTTCTTCTTCTTCTTCTTCTTCTTCTTCTCCTCTTTCTTTTTCTTCTTCTTTTTTTCCTCTTCTTCTTCTTCTCCTCCTTCCTCTTCTTTTTCTTCTTCTTCCTCTTCTTCTTCTTTCTTCTCTTGCCAATCTGGGTATATTGCTCTGTTTAGCCGTTTTCGCGGAGCATTTTATGCAGTTGGTAGAGTTCTGATTTGACAGTTTGGAATGAGCAGATACTTCGCACTCTAACCGCCTATTCCTGGACTAAATTCCCCTTTAAAGTTAGGAGATCAAAAGTGTGCAAATTGTAGTATCGTCTCGTGCAAACTTTTATTCGTAATACCTTGTATAGGGTCGATTCCTCTTCTTGCCTGTGCAGAAGGACGTCAATAAACGCAACTCCCTTAATCGTCTCAGGCTCTACAGCAACCTCAGCGACATCTACGCCTCTTAAACGGCTGAAACAAGCTGTCATTTTCAATGGTGTGGTCTGTGAGTCAGACGATATCGTTCACCAATCGGTTGAGCATGTTTACTGCGCGGTTGCACTTTGAATGGTTGAGAAATAGTTGCCGTGGTGGTGGCACCAGAAGTGCAGTATTTATAGCACGTGGCCGCCGTAGGACCATATGCACACGGCAAATAACAGTTCTCGCAATCACCGCTGGGGTCGCAATTGATGCGTTGGTGTCTTGTCGGTCAGAGTCTGAGTCGTCAATTGCCGCGATTTCGTCATCTGTGCTAGATGCTGGTGTGACAATTGCTCGGCAAAATGGCCCACTGTCACCGTGATAATTGCTCGCCCGCGCCATCCCCACGTGACTGATTCTCCTGCCCAGGGAAAATCGCAGTATGGAATAGAGTACTGGGAGGTCATTATGCTTGTTGATGGATTGCGGGCCCGAGAATTATGACTCGAGCAGCTCGCGGCTCACGCGGTCGCCACCTCTTGGGGGGATTCCGGCCTCTTGAAATTCGAAAATATGGCCGGGTCCCGTCGGGTGTGCCGCCACCTGAGAGTTAGCGTCTCCCCGCCTCACTGCTGCTGCGTGCTCGACGATTCGTGTACGGAACAATCCCCCAGTTTATCCGACATAGTTGCTTTGTCCGCAATTATACCATATCCGCTAAAGGACTCCAGACGTTTCCTGCCGTGGCAGCGGGTCTTTTGTCCTCATGACGTGGCGCCTAATGTTTGCTTTCGGCCTGTGTGAAACCTCAACTTCAAGTGGCGTGAGAAGACGACTGACGGCTTTCGAGACGTTCTTCACGCACGGAAGAGCCCGCCAAAATTTGAGGCTGGTTGGAGTTGGTTCTGGTGTACTTTTCGAATGTACTGTTCGACAAAGTTGTGCTGGTAACCATTGGCTCTTATTACCCATCGAAGATATTGTAATTCAGCAACCTTGTCTTCCATTTCACTGCAGTGCGTTTCAACTCGCCGGTATAGCGCCCTTACGCAACTGGCCCGTCACGCCAATAAATGTCTTCTTCCAGAGACAGTTGGGTTTCGGTCCACATCATTGTGACCTAATAGCACGCTTCTCTTTTCTCCTGTTTTCTGTTGACCACGGTAGCCATTCATCTTGGCCACATCATCCAGCCCCACACTCCGGACTGGAAGAGATGGAAAAGCCGGATGGATGAACTAATTAAATATCCGGGCAAATCTTGAAGCAGCAGCTGCCCTGGTCGCAAACGTCTGATCTGCGTGACAGCGACCACTTAGAGACAACTGAGAACAAAAACAACACTGTCAACTCCTGGTGTTTCTGCTCAGAGCTGTGTACTGCGCTCACAGTTCAGTTAATTTATCCACACTGGTAGATAGACCGTTTAGTCAGGTTTGTGGGCAACCGAATTCGAGAGTATAATACACCCCAGTAGACTGATTTTAAAAAAGATAAATAATTCAGGTATTCTTGGTAGACAGAGGGAAAATATGTGGTTTTTGTGTACAAGATGAACATGTACGGTAGGGGGAATCAATCCACGTATGAGGCGAACACCGTGAGGCTCACAACGAACTGCTCCTCCACGCACTCCACTGAGAAGTAATCATCAAAATTTGTGTTCCAGAGGCACCGCGATGCAACCAGCATGGACTGCTTGTCATTATCGGCGACCACACAGAACACGACGAATTTGTACCTAAAAAGGACAGAAAACAGACAGTGGAGACTGTATCCCACAGTGATTTAGCTTTATAGCACCCCTGTCAAACACTGCGTACACGCGCGTGAATCAGCATTCGATTGGCTGACACCGTGACGAGGATCGGCATTTCCCTCGCCATCGATTGGTCGCAGCGGTGCAAAGCTTAGGCGCAGGTTCACACTTTGCAAATACCTTAAACTGCCTGCTGAGCACAGTGCCTTCACCTCGGTCCCGATGAAGCTAGTTGAGTAGGTCTTTGTCACCGAGCTTCTGATTTAGGTAACTTAGACTTGTAGATCATCGTCTTTCAACAAGAGTTCCATCAGCGTACACTTGTATGCAATGCAGATAGGGGTGTATTGGTGATGCCGAGATATATCTCCCATGAGATTTCTTCCGCGAGTAGTAGACACTGCCCTCACTAATTAAAAAAAATTCTAAAAAAATTGGCGCTATAGGTCTCCGTGATTATTCGCTCTAAGCGCAAACTTTGCGTTTTCGTCCTATCTGCGATCTGTGTCGTTTAAAGGCATGGATAGAAGCCCACAAGCTTCTACTTACTGAACATATTTCTCCTATCCCCTACAGGTCACCCCTTAGCGACGTCAGTCTACACTTTTTAACTTTCCAGAATTCTCAGTGTTAAACACATAAAATCCTTTCTGGGAGAATTCAAAATCCTCGTCTGCATGGTGTTTGCTAATGTTAGCCATACAATGAGTAACTTCGGATCCTAGTCGATTTTCCTTTCTCCATGGAAGTCGCCGTGACCAAGGTGGAATAAATCGAGTTTTTGTGGCCAACTTAGTGCCTTCGCCCGTACGGAAGGTCTCCATCACCTCTGTCAGGTAGTAATGCCACGCAACCAAGTACGTCTGATATTACCGGTGGGGCTGGCAATGCCTCGGGTGAATGAACCACCGGCGCAAAAGTGAGGGCCTTCAGTTGCAAGCATCTCGAGGCTCGATCACCAGTTCAGACTGGATCTCGGCCGGAAATGCAAAAATTTAGTCGCATAGAATATAATTCGGCACAGTCTTACATCGCAGCCGCCCCTGTTTAGGGTCAGGGGTGGGGTTTGAGGTTAGGGGTTAGTGGTTAAGTTTAGAGGTTGGGCTTAGGCGTTAGGCTAGAGCTTGTCAACTGCAGGCACGGCTACGAAATAAGATCCGATCGATAATTCTACGATTGTAAGGGAGGACGTCAAGCGCCGTGTGGGTCTGTGTGCAATGACCACTCCAGCGTGAGTATATCTATATTGAACTTGACATTCAAGTCGTAGGCCTTACAGCCTGTACTCGAACGTACCCCCGCTGACATCGTTAAAGTCGATCGTTCTGCGTCACTAACGCACCAGAATAGCTTTCGTCAACAGTTGGAGGAGAGCAGTATATCAGCAGGGATGAAACTGCAGTCTGATCCACAGGAATTGGTTGACCTTTCCAATGCGTATCTACATTTCCCGGCTGTTAGAGAATTGTGAATAGTATTGTTGCTCATGTTGGATATAGAACGGAACATGGATTTTTTTAAACCGCCGACCACGCCATCATCAGACTTATTATAAACGCAGACGAAAGGGTAGTCATGAATTAACTGTCATCCAGCACAAAAGTACAACTCACTAGCATCAATCTCAGCGACACTCAACTCAAAACCGTGAACAGTTCCGCCTACTTAGACATCAAACCCTCACACAGCAGGAAAATCGATTACAAAGTGGTCCGCTGCATCTCCAGAGCCTGCCAGGTCTTAAATCGGCTGCAGGATAGAATTGACACAGACTTCGAGTAAAAGGAGGCTCGAACTATACAGGGCGGTCGTTCCGACAACTTTAAGATACACGACAGAGACATAGACTGACTGCAGGAATCAATCGCAGGAACTTATTCCATTCTAAATCGAGTGCCTCCGGAGGGAAGGACGGAAGCTGGACAGGGTCACCGAAAGGGAAGTCGTGGAACTGATCAGAGCCTTAAACAACCATATGATGCTGAGGCAACTGTACCTGCGATAGAACGGCTAATTCGTCCGGACGGACAATCAATGATTACGCAGACGACACTTCTACGGGGTTAACCGACAAGGAGGACAAAAAAAGCGTTAAAAAGACATCCTGAAGAACTCCTGGATGCACCTAAAATCAACGCGGTGATCAGGGGGACCTGTCTCAGGACCGACCGGCCTTGAGAAATATAGAAGATATGACAGCGGCAATCTACGAAGACAGCTGGATCGCTGCTGCCGAATTCAAAACAGCGGGTGACCACGGAGCCAACATGCACTCCCATCCACACCGACAGCGGACATTTTGTGCGTCGATAAACCTCACGGCACGTCTGCGGGCCAGTATAACACCAACTCAATATGCCACAAACTGCATCCAAAAAACACCGCCATCGTTGCTCTGGCATCAACCCTGCGGCATCCACTACGATGATGCACCACCGTCGTCGATGCAAACCGCCTTCATCATTCCTGTCACAATTGCCGGGATGACGACCTGTATTGCCTCTCACACTCCCGCCACCGACAAGAACATGTTCCACACCCCTCCAACGATTTCCTTCGCCAACAATGCGCCTGCAACCGATAATGTGGACTTGATCCAAACCTGTGTTTGTTGCAATCGCACATTCACCTCGCGCAACGGCGTGGTCGACCGCTTTCGAATCTATCACACTGTGAAGAAGGAGGCAATGCCAGGAGCAACCACATACATTCGCCGCATCAGCCTATGTGCTTCAACTCCTACAACTTTGTCCTAAGAGATAGTTTATGTCTGACAAGACAATCCAAGTGCAGGCGAGGGGCGTACCAATGTTTTCGCAGGTTTTAGAACTCATCGTCAATGCGGTCCTGCAACGGCTAGAGGAGCTAGTTTCCCGACATCATAGACCGAAATTCAGGGTCCGGTATGTGGATAATACCTTCGTCGTTAGGGACCAGGATCAATTGCCGGCATTCAAGGAACGCCTCAACGCTGTCTTTCCAGACACATAATTTGCGATGGAGGAGGGGGAGAATAGCCAGCTGGCCTTTCAGTATGTCCCCGAACGCCGAAGAGATTATGATAACGTAAAGACTGATCTGTTCAGGAGAGCGACAAATATAACAGAAGTACTGAACTTTAATAGTAACCACCAAATCAACCATAAACACAGTTGTTCTAGGACGCTCTATTGGCCTGTTGAAACGTACTGCAAAGAGCCGGAAGACAAGATTGCTAAACTGTAATAGCTTCGACTGTGTCCAAAGCCAATGGCTACCCGCCACTCTTCGTCGGCAGGTGTAAAAACAAACGGTACGAAAGGTCAAATCCCGCAGGCCGCAACTTTTGGCGAACGCTTCAGAAGGCCTCAGTCGTCTTCTCGCACCAGTTTGGGTTGGAGTTGCACACATACCGGAAGCAACCATAATGCGTCAGGTAATGAAACCGAAAGACTCACTGCCAGGGACGGCTGGAGTCGTTTATCGGATCTAGTGCGCCTAAAGGCGTTTGAGTCCACTGTTAAAGGTATTATTTCTGGTAAACGGATTTTTTTGGGTGCCATCTCCAGATTGTTACCCCATGTCAGAGAAATTGAAAGCCTGCTCCGAACTCGAATGGCTGAACACGGGTCAGCTTTGCAGAGAAATGACACCAGTTTTCAAGTTGCGGTTCATTCGACGAGATCCGGCCACACACTCGGATTCAGTGAGGCCGAAGTTCTCGCTAAAGGTGACACCAGTGTAGGCCGCCAACTGTTTGACTCAGGTTGCAAACGAGTGCAATAACCTTCCTCTTCCATGTTAAATACTGAGACAAAGACTAGGCTGAAGAATTAACAACGGGAGGGGGACATACAAGCGAACGCTAGTCCCAACGACACGGTCGGTGGTTAAGCGATCATCACCCCAACATCCAACAGGTGTGATGAAGTTGCAGCAATTAGCGACGCGAATGTTGGCCATAAAACAGTCATCACACCATGTGCGAGAATTCTTGATGATGGAGGGGCCGTAAATTTATATAAGTACGTGGTGTCATGGCGACTGCATCCGGCAAGTACTAGAGTCCCTTGTGCATGAACTGTCTGTATTTGTTGTTGTCTCTGATGATGAGCTCGAGTAGGAACTGGAGGCGCCAAGCGAATAAAACTTCCGTTCCAGCGATCCTGTCCCCTTCTGCCTTTCCCGCCCACACTCATTCATACAGTGCATGGGCCTATGAGGCCACATGCGGATCCACGTCAAGGAGTTTACCGCGATAGCGACATATCCAACACGCCTTGCACATTTACCAACTCTCCCATTCGTAGTCTAGTAAACTTCTTATCGAATAATGTGCCCACTACCAGCACCACCATACTGAAAAGCGACTGAGCATCCTCCAAACTACCTTGCTCGCGGTACCGTCACACAGACACATACGCATCGGCTTGGTCGGTCACTTCCAAATCCATCGTACAAAGACTGGCCAAACGTCGCCCGGAACACCAACGAATCTCTTGACCACCATCCACGCTGTCCGCATAATATTCAGCCAGCGCCTGGTCCTACCTGTTTGTACTGGCCTCCATGAGAACCTGCAGTAAGCCACCGCCAACTAAACCGCATTGCTACAGATGGACACATTCGACATCACACTGTGCAAACATGAACTATGCACCCCTCATGTAAGTTGGGGGTGTGTTCGTCGACTCATATACGTGGTCTCTGCTACTATAACACATGTCGGATCCGAGCAACCCACGACCCAGTATGTGAAGTCTTGGTGTGTGCGTATAAAAAAGGCTCAGACAGTCTTGCTTCTTTACTTAAGAAATTACTTTGTTATAGTTAAGCCGGCAGCGGAGAGGGAATACCCTCGAAGCAACCTGAACCTCACTGAAGTGAGTGGTGTCGTGGAGATCATATGAAGCAGGAGGAATTGCTGCAGTCGATTCACTCACACCATTTGCAATTATTGTGCGATATTTACAGAGGTTGCAGACGACTAACCCACCGCACTCCTAGTACTTCGTCTGTGTACATGTCCGTTGACGACAAATGCGGCAGCGCAATCCGCCTTAGCAAAAGGGCGCCATCCATAAGGGCGTACCGCATTTTTTCAAGAGACTGGACGCAGGAGTTAGAGGGACGCCCACTGGATTTCAGTGGCGAAACCACAAAGTGGGAAGATGGGGTTATATATTCCCACCTGATGGACACCATACTGTTGGGGTCAAGGTTAGGGGTTTGGGTTGGGGTTAGATGTTAAGGTTGGGGGTAAGGGTTGGGACAACTATTTCTTAACCACTAAAAGTATAACAGCGCATTCCAAATAGCTTTAGTACATACAAGTGCTTGATCTCGTCACCTGTGTGCTGCTGGCCCCACCTGTAAAAACCCCTATTGCCACCGGTCCCGTAGTACAGAAGGCTGAGGCTTATTTACTTCAGGCAGGGCCACATAACCGCACCTGACATAAAAAGTTAAGGTTTCTTGCAGAGTTCTAGGGGTAAAGTGCTTCTGCCCTGCACTTTGTTCCGCAATTCTAAAAACGAAATTTCTGATCACCCTGCCGTTTACAGTGCTTTAAGATCTGCATTTATGCTGGAACATTTGTCGACCACGAGTACCGCTCGTTCCTTATCTCATTTAATTTGCCTTTTATTGCTGCATGTGACTGAGGCGTCTGGTAGAACGCGCATGGCTTCCTTGATTTATTCTCCACCTACCGCTGATTCTTGGTACCTAGCGTGAACACACCGTATGCTCCGTCCTTTCGATTCAGGTGACGTTATTAATTTGAGTTCCGTCCTGATACATTGCAGGGTTTGTTTCATGTGCTCACGCAAGGGCACTAATTTGTGAGAATTTTTTCCACGCCCTGACTGGCAAACGCGGCAAAACAAAGTTTTTTTTCATTTTCTTCATAATTAGCTGCAACTGTTTTTTTCCATAAGACAGATGAGGGGTTTTCAGTTTGTTATGTAGTCTGCCTAAGCAACACTTTTTCCATTTTTAAAACTTAAAGGCAAATAAAAACGCGATTTCACACTGCCAAACTCCACGGCCGAAGTGAAAATAAATGCGTGGGAAAAATGCGTTTGTCTTTTGACTAAAGGATCATTATTTTTTAGTAACAGATCGCTACTTGAATCTTCTTATATACAGTACCTGTGCTTACGCATGAAATGCCGAGGTCCAAATTAGAGTGGAAACTGTAGCGTATTTTTGGTGTTGTTATTGGTCTTTATTTAGTTGAAATAAGGACGAAAAGGCCGTTTGCTGAAGGAAAGTTTGATACGGATCTGTATACTAAATAGAAAAAGCCACAAACTCTAACCGTTTTGGACCCATTCCCTGAACGGCTGTCCGTACTTCGTTGCACAACGCCTTCGCGAGCGTACCAGGCGATGAATGCGACATTAGCCTTTGCACGGCGTCGTGAACAATTTCTTGTGCGAAATTCTGTAGACGTTCAGGTTCGAAGATCTGCTTTGGTTCTAGTTGGAAAGTTGGCGCGACTGGAATGGCGACACGGTAGAGACTCAATGACGTGAGAGCTACCAGTAAGTGATATAAATACAGTTTCAAATACCAGCTACTTGACAAATGCAAGTAGCACCATAAGATCGACACTACATAGAGTGTTGGAGATTGAACATATTTTATAGAGTGGTCGGTATTTCGAGGATATCAGGATGAGTGTTCTATTAATCGATAAAATCTCCTGAAACAGATTCTTATGTGATAGCTGTAATTATCAGGTTAAAAGTCGGTGACTACAGTAGGAGATTAGACACTTCATATGACTAAATTATTTAGACACTCGTGAGTGATCATAGGTTGCTTCATCTAATCAGAGAACCTGCCACTCTGTCAAAAAGGCCTCAGTTAAGATAAATTAGCAGAACATAAAATATGACAGGATAAAATACTTCGGTCTACCTTGACAACAAGATGCACGGAGTCAAATTTAAAATTGTGCAGCCTGCATACGTGACACTTTCTAGGACATCAGAAAAGTCGGAAATGGCCAGTCTTATGTGCGTAATTTGTATGCATTACTTCTCGGCATTTATCGTCAGCAGTTATGTAATGGTCTGTCTAATTTGGAGGCCGTAAACAATGACCTTAAGAATGGATAAACTGTACTGCAGGTACCGCACGCGGACTGAAGACGCTGCAAAGTCATACCGGGGCGTAATTTTTAAAGGTCAACGAAGAACGAAGATAGACAATTTGCAAAGCAAAAACACAGAAGAATTGGCGTCAGGAAAATCTGACGTCATTCCGAAACCTGCGTATGGATGCCCAGTACGCAAGGCGTCATTTCTTGAAATGCATACATTGTTTAGGTTAGCGTAATAACTCTGTTTAAGCGGACTAATTGAGGGCCTCAATGCTGGCGGGTTCTCATGGAGACACTTACATAGAAAGGTAGCTACGCATTTTATACATTTCGCAGGACACGGAACAGCGGTTTCTAAAAATTATACCGTCTCAGAACTGGTGCACGTCTACATTAGATGATATACAAGAAATACGTTAAGGACAGTTTCATTTGATTGACGCTCTCTGAAGTGTCGGCGTGGTCACCAAAGTTCAATCCTCACAGACCCGTTGATTTGAGGGCCATTGCTTCAACGTCGATAAAAATGCACTTAAAAGGCCACTCATTTAATAATCCCGTGTTCCTTGTCATTAACTTTAAAATGATATGTAAGAGGAAAATGGCATACGACTATCAGATGCGCTTGTGAATCTTTTCATATGATAACCTTAATGACGGCGGCATAAGAAAGCCGTCTAACAGTCTTCAACTCCTTAATTACCGCACCAGTAATATATCCAAGAAGAATCGTTGAATAAAGAGGTTCGTTGCGTTGCCTCTACAAGTTTGGAATTTCCAGCAAATTTCAGTGTGCACTTGTGATTGCGTGAGTTTGGGTAATGACGAGTTCGGACATGTGTGTTAAATGAACCGTTTAATTTTTTAACCGCAGAGGTCTCATTCGCCATATTTAGAAAGTATCTTACATATAGGACGTATCGAGAGATGCCGGAAGTAAAACTACTTCCAGAGGTACACGCATCACTAGTTTTTCACACTGTTCAGCTCGACGGCGCCAAAAGAGACGGTTAGTTGAAGGATGAGATTTGAATACCTTATGAATCAGCGGAAATTAAAGTTATTCGTGATAAGTAGACGTGGGCTTTGTTATTCATCTAAGAGCCGCATTAATTTTTTTGCTGCGGCGAAGTTTATCGTGCCTTGTAATGATTGCTTTTCTAAAACTCCTCGCCTGCAAACCAAATAAAGATATTATGAATTTCTAAAAATTCAGAAGTTCGTAAAACTCTACAGTACATGGATATTCAGATAAGAGTGGGTCCTACTTCAAACCGCCTACTCTAAATGAGTACGAACGTCAACCTAATATATTGTTTACCTATTATAACTGCGTAGCATAAACCGACTCAGCAGTTGGTTATAATATCATGCGGGCCTCAACCATAGACAGAGTAGCAAAACAGCTAACAATGTCATCACCTATTATGCTTTCATTATCCTGAATCATGCTGAAGGTCACTTGTGCGTTCAGACGGAGGGCACTCATGAACGCTCCTGGCGTGATCACTGGGAGTATTCCACCTGCGTTAATGCCTCCAACTGGAGACGTGGTTGACCAAACCATTTTGAAATCAGGGCACGCACGTTATGTTTACTAGGAGGCGTAACCTTTGACGGAATCTGCCATACGAATCGTTGAATAAAGATATTCGTTTATGATTTGCGTTACCTCAAAAAGTGTGGGATTTGTCAGCAAAGTTTAGAGTGTGCGCCTGTGATTGCGTGAGTAATGACGCGGTCGGACGTGCCCGTTAAATAAGCGGTTTAATTTTTCACCCGCAGAGGTCCCATTCATCATATTAAGAAAGTGTGTTACAAAGAAGATGTATCCAGATTTGTCAATATTAAAACTACTTCCAGAGATACACCCTTTTCTGGTGTTTCGGATTTTTTTGCTCGGCGGCGCCATAAGAGACGGTAACTTGAAGAAAGAGATTTGCATGCGTTATGTATCAGCGGAAATTAAGGTTATTCTTAATAATTTAATTTGTAATTCATCTAAGCGCCACATTTATTTATTGTTGTGGGCTGTTTTGTGACGAGTATGTTCACACACACGCCTCCGTCGAACGACGAAGTTTGTCATGCCTTGCAATGATTGCGTTCCTAAACTTCCTCATCTGCAAACCAAATAATGATATTATGCAATTCTAAAAATTCAGAAGTTCGTAAAACATTACAGTACATAGATATTCAGATAAGAGTGGGTCCTACTTCAAACCGCCCACTGTAAATGAGTACGAACGGCGTCCTACTATATAGTTGGTTATAATATAATGCCGACCTCAACCATAGACAGAGTAACACAACGGCTAACCCTCTACTATGCGTTCATCATCTTGAAACATACTGAAGGTCACTTGTGCGTTCACACGGATGGCGCTCAAGAACGCACATGGCGTGATCGCTGGGAGTATTCTACCTGCGTTAATGCTTCCAACTGTAGACGTGATTAACCCACCCATTTCGAAATCAGGGCATGCAAGTTACCTCTGCTAGGAGGCATGATCTTAGACTGAATCTGGCATAAGAATCGTAACTGTAGGATTGACGAGAACATGAGACGAAATAATAGTCTTTCAATAAAACGCTCTAGGTGAACTCACACAACCTGCCGATGGAGCGTCTACTTAGAATATCCAGCAGTCTCCGATGTGGCGTGAGAAACTTCCGGAGGGCCTTCTGGGCAGTCAGTGCACCCATAAAACTCAAGGGGGCCGCGTTCGTTGCCAGAGAGGGCTTTCGGTTTACCACGATTTTTGCAAGAGTCTTTTTTCTGCTGGGTGTAGTACCAGAAGCGTCCTCTGTAAGAGAAGGTAGAGTGAGCGCATAAATCTTTCAGCCCCTCCTGTTATGTCATCTGTTAACTACTGCTGTTAACACAAGTACTGTTATCCTTTGTACCAATATTGCTGGGCATAGTTCTGATAAAACGAGAGCAGGGGGAGCAGTTATTAATAAAATCACTAACATATATCTAAAGACTACTTCGATGGTTCACTTAGATGAATATTGCGGATAAAATTAACTTTTAACGATGCTCATCCCAATTTGCCTTGAAGATATGGTTTTTATTAAATTGTCGGAAGCCAAATAGAGGAAAACACGCATGAGATTGAACAAATCATTCAAACTTGACAAATACAGCTTTTAAATATCAGTAGGCTACAAATTTAGTATTCCAAATGTACATTGCTATATATATGCAGAGTAACATTACGAGAAAGACAAGGGGACTGGAGTAGCCGTTTGTGGCTTATTAGCCGTCATTAATCAGCCATACATAAATCCGAGGTGTGGGAAACCTGGAGCTCGATGCCGCGACCTCTTGGTAAGGAGTCCAAGGACTCTAAGCACTGAGCCACGGAATCGTTGTCCTGTCTGTTACGATCGGGAATATACAATGGTAGAGGAGAGGTCGCAGATGTTATTATGAAACTCTTTCGTCATGGTGTGCCCTAGGGCTCTCTCTCTCGATCCTAACCAGCAGCTGCACATCGGCGCGTAGTATAGGCAGAATAATATTGCCGATTAAGACAAGGGTTTGGTTGTGACTGACTGACGACGGCTGATAAGCCATAAAAAGCCGTCCCAGTCTCCCTTAACTTTGTCAGTAATAACATACTGCCTATATCATGCACCGCTGTGCGGCTGTTGGTTGGGCTCGAGAGAGAGCCCGTAAAGCACAACGGAACGAGTGAGTTCCGTAAGAACGATCGCCGAGCGCTCCCTAGCATTGCATATTCCCGATCGAAACCGACAGGGCAACGGGCTTGTGGCCTAACAAATACATCCTATAAATATTGTAACACCTGGGCAATCCATTATCCTTATCTGACACTGTCTTTGATGATGGACTCGAATGAGCATCCGAAACGTCAGGCTAATAAGACACTTGTTCTGGCGATAATGTCTCCTCCGTTACTAATATCTATTGCTTTGTAACGCCGGAATCTTCGTCAATATTGGTTCGGTTTCGTTGGCGTACCAAAACGGTCAAATAAGCCATTAGGATGCGATATGGGATGAACCACAAACTATTCGAATATTAAGGCTCGCGCGGAATGTTGTACTAACCACTGTTTATGCGAGATTAGACGTTGTTTCTTTCGCGCATCCTCATTCATGAAGGTTAGAGCAGTATGTAATCCCACTGATGTAGATTTAAATGGCCGATTCAGAAATAATGATATTTAATTCGCATTATTGATTCGAAGTCATAGCCGCACCTACTTCAGTCCCCAAACTACTAAACTGCGTTTAGATAAAACAAAAGCCTACTTAGATAAGCACTTCATCCCGTTCCGTAGGGTAAAATAAGGCTTTCACGACAATAAATGAGCCAATTTTGGAGACGTTGATATGTGAAGCAGACGGACCTAATTCAAATTATATTTAATTTTACAAGATTACTGCGAAAATTGCTGTTAAAAAACAGCCACTTCATCTCTTTTTAAGTTTGGACAGTATCAGTACCTAAGGATATCATAGTGTGGTCCCGGGGACATAAACCGCTTTAATAGAATGCAGGGCAGACTGTTTAATATAATGTTGTCGTCATATTATATGCGCGCCAGCCGAATAAGTCTGCGATTGGCGAAAGTATGACCCCATCGTTGGAGACTGTTTGAAACTTATTAATTTCTTTCAGATGCACATTAATTACTTGTGTTTGGGTTACCCCGATTTGCAAAGCACGACAAAGACCTAAAGTCAGTAACGAATACAAATGTCTGTACTAAATTAAACAGCGTTCTTCAGAAAAATTACGATCCTGAGGAAAAGAATTCTGTTAAAATGGAGACTGATCAGTTTTTACCCATGCAAGAAATAGCATATTGGCACTATACAGGGTACGTACAAATTCACAAAAGCCTTTTATACAATCACCGGCAATGCACTCCCACCTTCCTAGCGAATAATTTCCTCAAAATCCTTTTTTACAGGTAGAAAGACGGCAATTATTTGCATGAACGACGATTCACAGATGTCATTCCTACAGGGCAGGATGCGCGTAGACATACTGATAATAGTCTTCTATGATTAGAATACTCCTGTTTACCGTCAGTACTTTGAATATGTGTGTATACTAGTTGCTGAGTCGATAACAACTTGTTAAATTTGTTAGACAACAGTTTATGCAAATTTACAACCTCCTCCTGGCGGAACCATAACGATAATTACATTCCGATGCACATCGTCACTAACCTAACGAATGTCCTAAAAAGATGCTAGTTTTGCAATTTATTTAGCAACCACCGTTGAAAATTATGGGGGTTCGGCATTTATAAATGTAAATCGCTACATAATATTTGTCGGCATTGGAGTTATATGTCGAATTCCGCTTCTAAATTAACCCTTTTGAGGCAAAAGATTCTCAAGAGAGAGGCAGAATACAGTACAGGGGGTGAACGAAGCTCCTCTTCTCCTCGAAACTCGCAAATCACGCTCCAACGAAGCTGTCCTAACCCACTGAAGAATGATTCGATACTATGTTTTACCTAACGGAAAACATTTCCCGCGTCAACTGATGCGTGGGTTTTAAATGTCACATATTCACCATCAGGCGTCCGAACAGCTCATCTAGTTGCCAGTAGACTATAAGAGCAAAAATATTTGAAGCACATGAAAGATGTGTTTTATGATTTCTCCTTGTTGAAGAGGTATTTTGGGAAAAACATAAAAGCAGGAAACAGGGATATTGAAAATGAACACCTGTTGAGTATTTCTGTTGTATCGAGAAAATTGAATTTCCCACTGTAATTGGAAGCACCGAAAGCTGAAGGCGATGAAAGCACAATTGGAGCTTTCACAATAATGACCGTGATCGCGCCTTGTGAATTTAAACACACTAACGCAAACTATTTAACATTACAGGCGAAATTGACAGTTCGTTAAATTTTCCTTCTCGTACTTTCTAACAAAAACCCTTTCATATCTAAATGGTTTCAAATTTAAATCTGCATTTGTCGAACTAGGTCTATCCGCAAGATATTTAAATGGATAAATTTTCTGTATGTGCTTCTACAGTGCGGGACCGATCTCATGAAATGGCCAAAATTCTGAAATGCGTTTCCGATTGAGAAGGATTAATTTAGGTAGCCTTGTGATATTTGTTAACATGTAGCATAAGCTTCTCGTATTTCAGACTCGAAATAATGTCGGTTTTTGAATTCATTTTTTCTGACCTCCTGCAAAAGCCGTACTCGGTAAAAAATGACTACTTATGTAGCATGCATTTTCACTTTAATTTTGGTGGTCTTATAAATGCAAATATATTTTATAGAAATCAGCCTCAAAATATCCTAACTTTTACGTGTTTCGTAGAAAATCACACTGGTCTTATATTTTATACCCGAAAAAGTGTATTCTTGGATTTTAAAAAGGTTTCGCGATTCCAGAATTATTTGAGCTTGATCAGCGTTTAGCGATTTCAATCTGCAGGCTGCATGCGTTCCGTGTAAGAAAAATTGTATATTCCTCTATTCCTTTATGACGGCATTGTATAGAGTTCATAATATTTTGCAGTGGATACGGGCTGTATTGTACATTTCCCAAGGAACATTGGTAAACGGACATGTGCGTAGTTGTGTGTATGAACACTGCACGGTTTTAAAAACCTCATAATAAGAAGCCTTTTTAAAACAGAAAGATTACCTTTTTTACGGTATAAAATGTAAAGAAAATGTGGTTTTCAACCAAACGAGTAAAAGAAAACATAGTTTTTGGCTAATTTTTATAAAAAATATTTAAATTTATGAGATCACCGAAAATCAATGTGAAAAATGCATGCTTCTTAAGTAGTGCTTTTTCACTGAGTACGGCTTCTGTAGGAGGTCAAACGCCGCATCCTGCCGAGCCTGAAATCTTAAAGATTATGCTACATGACAATAACTATTTAAACGCCAGCTTAATTTATCCTTCCTAGTCGAAAACGCATTTCAGAATTTCGGCCAACACATTCATGATATCGGTCACGCACCCCATTTGCGCGTTATTTAGTTAAAAACTGTTTTATCCCACAGAGTATGAAAATGGTGATCCCATCGCGAGGGAATTTGCGTTCACTAAGTGCGGGTTTAATGGACTGGACGTTATGCCGACTATCTGATATTTTTGGGCAGGTCTTAATTGATCTTTCCTGTTTTGATGTCCCGCCTAATCCCCCGTACAAAAGATCAGTCAAACGTTTAGAGTGCTGTAGCAAAAAGTGCCGTTCACTGTCCAACGCGTTTGTTTACCTGCGCACAAAGGATGCATGGCCCATGATATTTGCTCAGAAATAAGAAACGGCTTACGACCTCCTTCTTTGAAACTGTTTTGTTTGGCTTAGAAGGAAGGCGATACATGAGTGGAAGGAATACTTTAAAACGTAGAATACGTTATTTGACGAGCTGTTTGATTTCCACCAGAAAGGATTAAATTTTTCACTAAACAGCTCCTATGAAGTGATTAATTTTTGAAAACAAAGGCGATGGATCAGTTCGTAAGCTTTACTTTCCTAAATGTCACATGCCTCATTTAAAAAGAATGTAGGGCGATCGGATCTTATTTTGCAGCCGCATATGCAGTAGGCAAGCCCCAGCCGCCCTAACGCCTAACTCTAACCCCAACCCCTAATTCTACTCTCTAACCCTAACTCAACACAGGCGCGAGTACTAAAAGGGATCTTACCTAAAGAGCTAATGACGAGCAGGCAAAGCTCGGGATAGTTATGCACTGTGCCCTTATGGCTCATCAGCAAGCCCTTGGCATATGGAATTTGTGATTATGGTTATGCATAGAAGGATATTATGACAGATGGGCGCTCACCGATCAGGTTACAAAACATGCTCGTTCTGTTGTGCCTTGGGGCTCATACTTAAACCCTCGCAGGCAGTCGCACAGCGACTAGTGATATAGGTAGATAAGGTGATACCGACAAAGACAAGGGAGACCGAAATAGCCAGTTCTGGCTTATTAGCCGTAATCAGTCAGTCATACCCAACCTCAAGTGTGGATCACTTGAGATTGGTGATATATATTCCTACATATATTTGGACGACACAGTGATCATTACCCTGTCATGCTCTCTGTTAGATACTCATAGGCGACAAATCAAATGTGCGGATCTGTGCACATTGTTCCAAAATTTTCTCCTAAACAAAGACGTTTCTCTTCTATTGTTTGAATATGCTGAAATACAAATAACAAATTCCAACATGCGGCAACGCGTGTTCCGATTTCGCTGCCATTTAATGTTGATGGATCATAAATCGCTTTAACGCTTCGGAACATGTTTTAATCAAGAGTGATATACATCGTGAAATTACTTATCAGACGCAGTTTGTCGGACAAGAGTTTATCGGGGACAAGCACCATCAACATGGACAAATTTTGGAAGCTTTTTAAGATAGCTAAAGGTATCCCAACTTTCTAAGAAAACTTGGTGATTCAGAGGACTTTATTTTTTTCCGGAATCTGGACAACTTTTGACAATTTTGCCACTCTTCTACTTCTTCATCTCTTTGTATGTGCTAGTCGCAACATCCGCATTTAAAGTTACGTTTCTAGTGTATACCTTTCTGATTTTTGTTTACATTTCAGAGCTTAAAAACCGGCAGCCAGTTGCACTGACATGTAACTCACAGATTATTACTAGGAGCACTCACAGGGGTTCGATGGTTGCTTGGTTTCAGAATTGATGGTTGACGACAGGATTTCCGAATGGAGCGTGTGCAACATCACGTCGCAGCAACGAACACATTTCCCAGGTCATTTAGCACTTGTCAGCCATTAAGCGGGCTAATTATTTATATTATATAAGTATGTATACCTAATTCCCAAAGTCTGTGCAGTTCTGAATTCAACAACTTTTAGAATTGTAATATCGTATTAGTTCCAACAAAAAATAAAACAGATTTTTGTTCATAATGCCCTTGACAGAAACCCGTAAAACCTAAAAATTCACCTGGTGCTTAGAAATTCGCATTAAGGAAGATGACCTGTAATTATTACACGATTTTGCTCAATTTGGCATCCTTTTAGAGTGCCTTCAAAAGGCGTTTTGGTTAGGTCGCGGTTGGTAATCAGGAATGGGGAAGCGGACGGCGAGGTCCCTGAACCTTACTCTAACCTCAAACTTGAACTCTAACCCAAACCATAACCCTAAAACCTAACCCCAAACATAACCCTAATATCCAACCGTGACGGTAACCGTAAAGCGTAAATCTAAGTCCCGAAACCGAAATCTAACCAAACTCCTAAAACCCAGCGTAAAACAAACCCTAACCACAACCGTAAACCTAACTTTAACCCTAAAGGGAACCCAAACCGAAATCTTAAACCTAACCGTAGCCCTTAAGCATAGCCCTAACCCTAACACTGAAACCTGACCTTAAAACGCAAACCCTAATCCTAAAACTTGACCTTCGCTTTACCCTCACTAAATCCAACAGCCTGACCGAAACGGGCGACCTGCCTAAGTCAGTAGGAGCATACCTACTGAAAACAAGTTCCAGAGACAGGGTAAGCATACCTACGGATAACAAGTACGACGACAGTATCAACGTACAATGTCTGGCTACCAACTACGATTTTACCGGTTTTTTGTTACAACACTCTCATAAATCAATTTCAAAACGTAAATCTCGAGGACTGTCTCTTCGGAAAAAGGCTGTAGACAAACACTGCCCGAATGCAGAAGGTAAGAGGATGCATGAAAAGTGCTTTTTCTTAGTATGCAATAATCTTACGAGAATTGCTAGCTGGTTAGCGTATTGCAGAAAACAACACACTTGTCGGGCTGTATATGAAGAAACGCTAGAAATAGCCACCACTGAGTCTAACATAAATTTAAAAAAACGAACGCGTGTCTGTCCATAAAATAACAGAGATTGTGTCTATGTTACTTCTGTCTGCTTTTTTTTTACTAGAGATAGGGAATTGATAGATAATGCATCTCAGGACATCACTAAGTCTAGCTTATGCAGTCGGGTCACATTAGTTTACGAAACACAGTGTACACCGCCGACCGAGAAAATGGAATTTATTTTTGCCCAACGATATAAATACAGTTTAGATGAGTGTTCTGGAGCTTGTCAAATCGCCATCTGAGCCTCTTTTCCTGGTGTTTCATCGCTTTGTAGACTCCAGCAACTTTAAAGGACCCAAATGAATTCCACCAATATACCCAAAGGCAATTCATGCTTCTAGCCTAGCGGTTAGACATCAGACAACATAACAGGAAAATAAGAAAATTACGTGCAAGGACCGACCAATGCAGTGCAAACAGTACACCATTTTAGGAAAGTGCAACATCGTCTTCACCAAATCCGTCTCTTAAGCTGAAGATTATTCGCTTCCAAAACAACCCAATCGGTTAGTATTTATTTAAGGATCACTGCAAAAATATTCGAAATGATTGACTGTAAGGGTATAGATTTCAATAAAAAACTAAGGAGGCTTTGGAACAAATCTCCATCGTTTTAAGTCTACTTGTCTCCAGGCAGTAATTTTTGAACTGACATACACAGTAGTTTTTGCCTGAATACAACACCATATTGATACTCACACAATTGCTGTAAAACCTGCGGACTTAAAGATTATCAGAAAACCTTTAATCAATGCTTTAAACTTCATCCCATTTGACCACATTCCTATCATTCTGAAAATGGATGTCGGTCGCTCTAACAGGACGTGGTACTTTAGCCCAAAATTATCAGATGTTGCAGCCAATCACCATATGATATAATTAAGAAAATGCAGCCGAAACTTTTAAGTGAGTCGCCGTTCCCAGTACTTTCTTTTCAAGTGTTTGTCACGGTTCGGTTGGTTGGTAATAAGGTGTATAATTTAGGACGTTTGGAAGATTATAACAAGACGCCCTCTCACTTTGCTTGCCCATGGACGTTTAGTCGTAGGAGATTCATCGTGCCAGATTTTGGGCATTTTGCCAAACTTTGAACGTAACGCGTATCATCTTCGCTTTCTTCATTAGCTTGACTGGCAGACACAGGGGATATGTGCACTACCTGTCTTCTCTCTCATCTAAAGATGTGAGGAGTGTGCACACGAAGTCTCCTATTGAACACGAGTTCCCGAGTCAATCAGATGGTTTAAAGAAGGTTATTCTTATGACTATCCACGCCGGCATTTGAAATCACCATCCTGAAGAGTAAATTCTAAGGGGAGTTGACGCAGACCAGTTACAAAATGTACAAGATGCGCGGAAGCCCACATAAGCGTATAAGGACTTTCTGAATAAATTAATGTTGCCCCGTTTGATAATGAGGGTGCTTGAGTACATATGTTTTTTTCTCATAATTCTGGAAATCTAAATATCGAAACCTCACACATCTACCGAAGCTATGTTTTCGCGAAAGAATTTTGAACGAACTGAAGGCGATGGAACATGCAGAATTTATTGGCATCCGTATATCAGACCAACTTTCTATGTTTTATTTACCCATTACGTTTTACCTCTCTAGGCCTATCTCTGACTGAAGAATTTACCATATCTTATGAATACGCAAGGACCGTGTGCAGTTGACAGAGAGGCCACAAAATTCAATGGCCTTTGCCTTGTTCAAAACTACATATATCACCATTGGCTATTTGAGAAATGCGGTGATTAAGAGATCGGAAATGCCTGATCAAACAATAATGCCGAAAACGAAAACGTCCGCGTCGTATCCGAAAGCGGCCGCATTCAGTAAACTGGTGATTTTGCGGGAACTACAAACCATAGATTCACCAGCCTTTAAACTCTAAAGTCTTTACCATGTGCATCACTTAATGATGACTTAAAGAGGGGGTTCAATGCTTCAGACGAAGACAGCTTCTGTTACACGAAACGAGTCTTCGTCTTCACAATCGATGAGTAGATCTAATTTGAAATTTAGAAGTTCATTGTGGTAAGTTTCTTGCATGTATGAAGAAGTGTTTTAAACCAATTCTGCTTAAAAGGTGAAATCGATCAAGCAGACTTTAAAATAGTAACTGCTTCCAGGTTGACAGTGTGATCGTTGTAGTAACTCCTGCTAAGCATCTTTTAAATCATATATGTTTTGGGAGTTTTTGAACAATTAATATTGACCCGACTGTGAGGAATACAGTTCCTCGGTCGGATCCGGACCCACACAGTAAGGGAAAGGCTTTAGTACTGCCTACGATCTAACCATCTGAGCTACGAGAGCCCAACGGATTTTAGGTGAATAAATTAGGAAATCATCCTTGGACAGTCAACTTTCTGTATCGTATATGGTGGATTCGAGACGTTGCAGTGGGTTGGGCGAGTAAACTTGACCCAAATGTGATTAAACACGCGTCGCCCGGCGGGGCCTTGTAGCTACGTTGGTCGGACCGTTGGCTGTACTAAAGCGTTCACCGAGTGTTTAACAGTTCGGTCGATAGGAATCTTTTAAGTCGTTTGCTTTTTTGCATTATTTATTTTACGAGAAATTTAATGCGCGAACTTCGAGTAAATATTTCGGAAAATACCTTTTTAGGCACGCCTCGAAATTTGATATGAATATTTGAACTGAAACCCATCAGTTACTGCAGAATAAAAAACTAATATTAAAAAACGACCACCAGGCAGTCAGTAATAAATAATTATGCAAATATTTATCATACTGACAACACAGGTATTAGCTAAAAGTCCAGACACAAGTGTTTCGCCTGACGCACCTGGGAGGTTTTCGGCTCATCAGTTAGTCCACCGGCTCTCCCTGTGTGTTTTCTGGCAAATGATCTCCAGTTTCACCTTGCGTTGTTTAGTTTCCGAGTAACATGAAGGGAATCATGTGTATCTGGGCTTTTAGTTAATACCAGTGTTATTAGCAGTTAAATAATTAAACCTTTGCTTTGTCTTTATTAAACCATGCAAAAGAACGTAAGCCTACACGAGCGGTATTGCAGCCGGGACCTATATGTTATATCTTAGGAACAAAAATAGGGACACGTCATTCCAAAACCCCTCTAAACAAATCAGCTTAAAATTGACATTTTGATCATATTTATTCTTCCAGTAGAAGAAGAAAAAACACATGACCTAGACTTGCGTTCATGCTGCTTAATATGATTCATTTCATAGGATTTCTTTTCAATAATGCAGTCTCCTGTAATTTTCACCTAAATGATCGCACTGCTAGATGGTCTAGTAGAGCGTTGTGCTCCTGGTTCCATTGGAGAAGATGTAATACTCAAAATCTCGAAGTATTTCCTTCTCTCCAAACACTTAAACTTTCATGATGGCCCTGTTGAGAAAATCATAAAGTCACCGTAAAATGTAAATTTATCCTTACGTACTATGTAGGTATGTTTTTTTCAGACGGAAACGCAATAGTGCGAGTCAGCGCATCTCTGGAGGTTCATGCTCAGAGAAAGGCGAAGAGTGTCAAAATGACAGGATGTCATCCGTCTCGTCAGATGTAATTAATTATGTACCACGCTCTCATTTGAACCCCTAACGTCCTCTTGCCACCGACTTTTTAATTAAAGTTCATCGAAAAACATAGAGAAAATTTTTACTTAGGAAACTAACCTTTAGGTGCCCGGTTAGCGTGCTTTGGATTTTCGCCGCTTTTATTTGGCGGATCCTTGATTACATCTCCCATGTCTCGCTACGGATAGTTGGTGCAAAGGCGGCGACTGGAAAGACCTGCAACATTTTGCAAACAAAAACCATTGTTATACTGTCATGTAATATCCGCAGACGATCCACCAGATTTGCGCTGGTCTTTTGCAGTTCAACTAAGTAGCGCGTGGCTCACGTTTGTAACTGTTCACATTTTAAAATCCGGCAAATCCCACTTAAAGAAACGCAGTATAGGGTCGACAACATATATGTTTAAATCAGCAGTCATTCCTCAGATTTTAATTAAAACAAGCCAATCCAGCTAACTTTGTATGGAAAATACAGCAATCAAATATAATATATATATATATTAATTCTGGTGGCACACAGACCAACCACTACACTACGTACTCAGATAGTACACCCGAAAGATAGGGTCGGCTATTTGGATAGAAAAGAAGCTGTCTACAAGATCCCATGTGAGACTTGTGATGCAGTTTATTGTGGTCAAACAGGAAAATCCGCCTCTACACGAATTTACGAAAACCAACTTGCAGTTAAGAGGCGAGACCACCTGTCTCAAGTAGCCATGCATACCCTGTACACAGGGCATACGTTTGCTTGCGGCAGAACACGGATTGTCGGTGCCTGCCCCTTCCTTGAGGCCATGCACTTGGATGAATCGTGCATTAACCGTCATATTGAGTTGGACGCCGCGTACAAAAGTCTCAAGGAGAAATGGAAGAGACGAGAGCCAGTCGGGACGGATTGACGCAAATAGCGGCCGCTCACGGGCGCGAACGCGAACGACTATCGATTTTTTGTGTGCGCTGCCAGATGTTAACTGTTACCGGCACATTTACTCTCAATTTGCGTCTGACGACGACCTGGGAACCCGGCGTCGAAAATTCACGCAATAAAGTGCCTTTCCTAAAAAACGCCTCTGCCTTCAACTTATATTTCTTGGGATGCCTACCTTCCAAAATATAAATATAAAAAATTATAATATTTGTTTCTACGATTTCCTGGCCTGTTTATTTCGATGGAAATAACCATTCACACGAATAATGATGTGAATTATTTGAACGATTAATTTTATCTAGTCACATTGGCCAATAATTCTTCCTGACCTTTAATCCTCCTATGTCGTCTAGTTTTTTAAACAAGGATTTGCTTAGCATCCGATGTCTTAAAGTCAAAAATATCTTCAAAAATGCTTAGAGGCATGTGTACATGACTAAAGGCATAAAATATTTTGATGGATTATGCTGGCTTTTGATTCTGATTCACAATAGACTGCAACCATCTGAGTATCTGAGGCACTTTCCGGATCAGTAGCTACCACTGTCCAGCGATGCTCTGATCGCCGATGCTAACTCATTTGAGGATTTTCCATGAGTAAGGCGATCATCTAACAAGTCCTTCAAATTAAATAAGGGCACACATTATGTGACCTGTTATTACAACTGCCCGGTCTCGTGGGTGCAGCGTGGACGACTCACAGCTAATTGCGGGGGCAAGTACAGTTGAGTGCGTACTGCGATAGTGCAGGCAGGCAGACCTCTGTGCGTGTATCTTATTGGCTGAACGCTCAAGGTCTCAGCAAAATGACGTGGCGCATTGTTTGGTAACGAATGTTCGCTCGACTGTAAAAGTCGGTAATGACGGCCCCGTGGTGAGCATACAACTAAATACTGATGGCTGATAAGTCGGATATGACCATTTGGTTATTCAAAAGCTTAGCAGTAGTATTTTCACTGATCATTTTGTTGGGTGGTCTCTAAATTATCTGCTAAACGACGAGGGTTTTACAAGATTACGGTGGTTGCAACTGACAGATAGCACCTAAAAGGTCTAACAGGATTCGCCTAAAATTATTTTCTGTTAGTTGCAAAAGGTCGTGAGCTAAGATGGATGGAAATAGAATGTAAATAACCATCTATTTGTATTTTTAAACGTGAAGTCTACCGTATTCCTTTTATTAATATATGCCAAAGACGGCTAGAAATGTTATTTCCACCGAATTTGACCCTGATCTAAAACATGATTGTCGTTGAAAAATTAAAAAAATGTTGCGTCCTAGTTTAGGCATGACTGTCGATGACAGGAAATGAACACGTGTCAAACAGGCAAAGTTCTAGAGGAGATCTAGGTGAAACAAATGCCAAATATTTTACCTAGTAACAAAACGTCGCTAATAGAAAAATACGCCGGCATCAGTTATGCTCGGTCAATGCCACCCTGCAGAATTCGAAAACTACTATCGGATAAAGATAAGAAATAATTTTATAATGTATGTATTAAAGTTGAATGAAAAACCGTTGTGGGATGAATAAAACCAACGCCAGTGTATTGCAAAAGACCGAAAGTAGAAACAAAAAAACATTACTATTGACAGCAGCTTCATGATGTCATTTTTGAGCACTTTTAATTGCAGATACACTGAATGTTTGTGCGCAGTATCTGCTGATGTAGGTCCACGAAGTTCCAGCGCGCCAGCTGTCAAACTTCGGCGCCACATTAATAAAATTGGTGACGCAACCCTTTTTGTAAAGATACACTGAGATATACGGATGCTTAAGCAAACATGCATATTTGTCTCCTCGATTTGGGTTTCTAAACTTATTATTTCCAAGAGTATTTAATCCAAAAATGAGTGCAATTATAAAAGTTACAAAATTCCATCTGATCTTAATAAAATTTCACAGAAGACTAGCAAAAGCACTAAATCAAATAGGTGTGGCACGAGAAGACGAATATGTAACGGATTTCTGCGGCGTCTAAAGCCCTCAAAGACCTGCTCAATTTGTATTGAAAATGTCCTGCCGGTGTGCAAAAACTGTGGGAACCGCATTTTAGCTGTCGTAACGCATATCCAAACCGGGTCAAAAAATAGGACCCAGGAAATACAGTATCCAAGACATTTGCTGAAATACTCGAATGAGTTTAGACAGAGGAGAAGGCACCAATTAACAAATTATTAAAATAACCTACATTCAGCGAGAACATTAACGAGTGAAATGGAGATAAGAGCAAAGTAGGGTCCTATATCAACAAGAAGACAACTGAATAAGTTATTGATACCTGCACTGTAAGAAACATTACGAATTCTCAAACTGCATTTTATGCGCTTTCTAAAGATGCGCTTAAACTGATCCTGGCGAAAGTACTTCAAATTGTAGGGGGCGCTCACCGATCGTTCATACGGAACTCACTCGTTCCGTTGGGCCTTAAGAGCCCTCTCTCGAGCCCAACCAACAGCCGCACAGCGGCGCATGATATATAGGCAGAATAGTATTACCGACAAAGACAATGGAGACTGGTAAATTTCTGGCTTATTAGCTGTCATCAGCCAGCCATACCCAAGCCCGAAGTTTGGAACACCCGAGCCTCGGACTCGCGACCTGTTGGTTTAGAAGTCCACGCCTCTACCCACCGGGCCACGAGCCCGTTGCCTTGTCGGTTTTCGATCGGGAATATACAATGGTAGGGGGCGCTCACCGATCGTTCATACGGAACTCACTCGTTCCGTTGTGCCTTTAGAGCTCTCTCTCGAGCCCAACCAGCAGCCGCACAGCGGCGCATGATATATAGGCAGAATAGTATTACCGACAAAGACAAGGGAGACTGTCACCCTTGTCTTTGTCGGTAATACTATTCTGTACTTCAAATTGCATATACAGTAATGTGCTTACTCATAAAATGTTAATCAAAATTCTGATATGCGTTTTTTTCGAAACGATTACTTAAGGGAAGTTTAAAAATTAACCATCATGCATCGTTATTCTAAAATAAACCTGAAAACTCGGGATACTATATTTGAACGAACTTTTTTCCGGCCGTATGCGAAAAACAACCCTCTGTAAAAAATGATTGCTTAATAAGTGTACATTTTTCCGTTAATTTTCGATGCCCTTAAAATCCGGTCATGTTTTCTGGGAAACATACATAAAACGCTAATATTTTTCCTATTTTTTTAAATTCCGTCTTTATTTAATTTTATATCTAAGGAAAGGGTATAATTCGGTTGTAAAAAAATTCTAATTATGAGATTTTTTAGGACGGTAAAATACCCGTTCATAAAACACCATGTCTCTGTATTTACTAATATTGACCGTCTGAGTTCAAAAACCCTCACTCTTCATTTATGAGCGACTGGCTAACTGGTAATAAGACGGTTAGCCCACAATGTACCATGGGAGTCCTTGCTTGTATTAACATGACCATAATTATGCGGTATTTATTGATAACAATCATACAAAAGGAAAAACACTTGGGATTTACAGACAATTTAGTTTTCATCTTCGTGTTTTGGATTTTGTCCAAATATCTATTTACAGGCCGCATTTGACAACTCCAAAATCCCATGCACCTAATGCTCTTTGTTAATGCTGAGAGAAAATGTTTGAATAACAGAACCTAAATAAGTTGGTGCCAATACACATGGATAAATTCTATTGCTTAAGTTTATACCGAGAGCAGAATCTGTTACGCTTCATCCTAGTATGCTTTAGCAATGATCGATCACCTTTAAATGATCGGATAATGCCCTTAGGGTCAAAACATTTTTCTTTTGATTTTGCCTCCCCCATATTTTCCCAAAACGAGAGTGTTTTTACAGACATAAAAAAGACTACTACCTAATCGCACTCATCGTTCTTATATTGAAATAATGTAACTAAACAGTAAGTGTTTTTTTTCTTTTAAAATTTAGATGTTCAATTATAAAAATAAAAGCAAACGATATAGATTTCCTTGGTTTCATTTTGTCCCAGCGCCTTCCGTACGATATATGCCGGTGATGATAAGACCTTTTTATTTTGCATTTGCCTAAAATCCCTTTGCTTTGTGAATTCAAACAGAAACCGCAGATTGTTTATTGGATACTGTCATTCTGATATTTAAGCTTTGGCCACTGACGACGACTGGATAGAAGTCAAAAATCCAAGGGTATCATATTGTGAAAAACGTATTTTCCTTAGCTTTCTAGCGGAAGGTGTTACGCCTCTTTATTGCCGCGTTCAGCTGTTTAAAGCAAGTAATCGCGCTCTCTTGCTCTACTTTAAATTACCTGTTCTAAAAATTTTACCACATTCTGAAAAGAGTTTCCATCTTTGAAGTTAATGACTAAATGCCTAACTTTTAAACTTCAAATGAATTTTCTATAATTTTCTAAATCACAAAACGCATTTTTTCTTTCACAGATTTGAAAACACAATTAACTAAGTGTGCCCGGATTGTAATTCGCCCTGGAAATATTTTTCTTATACTTCGTGAACACTATTGCAAGACATTCAAGCGCAGTGTTTATTATCTGCAGCAAACTGAGTTATTTGTTTTTAGAAATAAAGTCCGTTCGCCTACAAAAATGAAGGTTTATTAACTAAGTGTTTATGCCCTTTACTTAATTTCCGTTTCATATAGAGATAGAGTGGACCAGAGGAAATTGAGGAAGACACTGAGAATTGCAAATTGATCCCTTCCTTCCTCATCTGCCATCCGACGTGCGTTAAAAGCTCACTTCTAGCGGGGAGGCAGACGGCTTCCAAAAAGTTCAAAGCGTAGAGGAGCGTTCATCAAAGGTTCAGCCTTCTAAAATTTTGGTGGTTTACTTTCGCGTGCAGCTAGCGAAGAAGTTGCATTGGTACCCATTCGCCCCGAATATCTGTTGGCGGTATGGCAATTAGTCAGTTTTTTCTCTCCATCTCTCTCTCTCACTCTGCCCGGCAGTTCGCAATAAAGTACTTATGGGACACCCTTGCGAAAACGAAAGTCATTAGGCGCATCGGCATATGTCAACAAGGGACGTCATTTAACGTTATCTGTACAAAGGAAGAAGGGCCTACGCTGTGTCTATTACGAATATAACACGCGGTAGTGTTTCATTTTCTGCTTTTGAAAGAAAACTTGCAATTTGCCTATTAACGAAGTTGCTGGACAAGACAGCAGATTTTTCTTAGCGCCAGTTTGGTTAAATTACATCGAGGCACGTACATATAACAGGATGCTTATCAAGAAGAGCATGGAATAGCAAGCTGCTTCATTTATCTGTACTATAGCAAAATGCCCGCATCAAAGGCAAGCGCATCAGGGAATGTTTGCGTCTTTTGACGCGGTTGAATGTTGATTTTGACTCCGTGATATATCATTTTCGCGGTTCCTTTACGTCCCACTTAAGAGTAATATTTGACGTAAATTTCACTCCAGATCAACTTTTACAAATGCGTTATTACTTTATTTCTTCCTTGAGTTAAAATGTAGAACAAAAATTTGCATCCACTTGTTTCAACGTCAGTTCACTGTCACATTGACGTTGTGAATACATAAACGACTCATTTAAGGAATCTGTTTCTAAATTGCTTATCAAAGTTGCCTGACTAACACTGCTTTATATTCTCTTCTTTCTAATTGCAGTACGTATACTACAAATATGCAGACGCACTCTTTAGTTAAATATTTATCTACTTTTCCTGTTTATTCAGCATATTCCAATTGTAAATTAAGGAACCAGGTTGCAGCTAATATTTTAAAATACTGTTCGCCCTATTTACTTGATTCCTTGTCATTAGGCATTTATCTTCATCATAGATTTTTCTTTTACTATACTCTTTAGTTCGGAAAATAAATAAAATAAGACAGAATTGTGAATTTTAGTTCAGGTGTAGTGCGAAAAGTGTGAATATACCATTGAGCAAGCAACAATGAGACCGACAGGTAATTCAACGATTATGGAAGTTGGATTGAACGATAAGACGCAGTAATGACAATCATTCTGGGATTTTATATTTGGTGGTTGAACGTCAACATTTCAGCCAAAATATAAAGTTGATGACTGTATGCGGGGTCGATAAGATATTAGACAAACATCTGACGATATCGTGAAGAGGAGAGTAAATGCCCACGCTATATTCGAGTCACCTAGATGACACAGTGCACAGAAGAATTTTTTGCTCGAAACAAGATGCTCTAATGACAGGTTTTGAAGACACCAATTAGTAAAACTCCACCTTGCTAAGGTGAGCTTTCTAGACCTAAAACTGTCAAACCGCATCGATTTAAATGTGATCGCTATCACTAAACAAATAATCTATCTAGCCAATAAACATGCAACATACCCGCCATTTTATGTCCTACACTAAAGAATAGGGTTGCAGCATTGAAACTCATCAAATTGAATCCAATTGTGGATAAATCGCCAGGAGTTGCTTCGCTACATATCTAAACCATAAAGTATGACGGCTAAAGGGGAATAATGCCTTCAGGTAACGATTTCGATATTTTTTCTAACAGGGAAGAGGAAGCCAGTGAAACACAAAGTCCAATTTTCAAGATACTTTGCTATCTTTCTCATATGAAATTGATTTGGGAAGCATTGAATAGGTATTAACATCTTAATGTCTAATTAGTGCTCCTTAAAAATACTGTATAAATTACTACATTTAGAACAGGCATTATATATCATGGAAGTTCTCGTAAATAATAAAAAATATCGGACAGAATATGTGCACTAGAGCAAACTTTGAGGCACTTTAGAAAAGCAGTGATTATTTTTATCGCAAAGTCAACAAAGTAACCTTGATTCAAATGCCGCCGGTGCAGGCCATATGCACAAAGCTGCAAATGAGAGATCACTATAAAAGTCAGCACATGCGCCATGAGATTTGCACTGGGTATGGGCTAATTAATGCACATCGCCATTAACGACCCAAACAAACAACAAAACGCACCAGAGTTGCTGAATGGCTTTTTCGTAAAACAAAAGCCATTAGTATGACAAACTCTTGCAAAACACTTGATATTATATGAGCATTTCGAGGCCATTCGGAAAATAAGTAAACATGAGATAGAAGAAGAAACGGTCGCTGGAACAAGGGGTTTATTCGCCTGACGTTTCGGACTCTCACTTGAATCCATCATCAGAGACAGTAGAAGAATAGGGTGATTTGTGCACAGTAAGTTGCAGTATTTATAGGATGCAGTCGCTATGCTACCGCATACCTATAGCAATTAACCGCGCTCTCCTTCATCAAGGAGCGTTGCCCGCTGGTGCGCTAATAGTTTGTCGGCCGGCAAGCAAGTTGTTAATTGCTGAAGTGTCATCACCCGTTTTGGATGCTGGCGTGATGATTGCTCGGCCATCCGGCTCACCGGCTTGCGCGCTCCCCAAGTGGTCAATCCCTTTGGCCAGCCTATGCCTCAGCACGGAATATGAAATGGGGACGTCATTGCACTTGTTGATAGACTGCGGTCCCGTGAACCATGACTCAAGCAACTCCCGGCTTACACGATTATCCCCTCTCGCGAGAATTTCGGCCTCATCGAACTTGAATGTGTGGTCGGGTCTCGTCGAATGGGCCGCGGCCTGAGATTTGGCGTCATTTCTCCGTACCGCTGTCGCGTGTTCGGCAATTCGCGTTCGGAGCAGTTTTCCAGTTTCTCCGACGTAGCTGTTTTGTCCGCAACTGCACCAGATCCGGTAAACGAATCCAGATGTTTCCTGCCGTGGCGGTGGGTCTTTTGGTCTCATCACCTGACGCCTCATGGTGGCCTTCGGTCTGTGTGCAACTCCAACTCCAAGAGGTGCAACAAGGCGGCTAACGGCCTCGGAGACGTTCTTGATGTACGGGATCGCTCCCCAGAATTTGGGTTCGGCACGGTTTTGTCGCTCGTCTCGTTTGCGCATACACCGGTTGACAAAGTTGTGCGGGTAACCATTTTCTCTGAAAACCCGTCGAAGATACTGGAATTCGGCAACCATGCCGTGTGTCTGCAGTGTGTCTGATCAACTAGTCCCTGGAACTCGCATCTTCGCTTGTATCGGCAAACATGAGATACTTTACATAAATGACAAATTAATATTTGTAAACTATTACCACACGACATTTTAAAATATTATCTTAGAGAAATAATATTGTCTTAAATGTAGGGCGTGATAAAAAACCATTGTGGAGGATCCATCGCCTGGAGAGGCCGCGAATGTAGGTCACTGAATCTAGAGAGATATAAGCCTCCAAATGTGTAAACCGGTCAGCATTCTTTTGGGCCTTGATCTCTATTATCGCATTTATAATACAATCATATATATTCTGTACTTCTTGTGTTAAATTGTGACCAGTTAACAGGCATGCCTCATCGAAATTAACGTGGGCATTAATAAACGCAACCTCGTCAGTTGACCTATGCTTAACATCCTGTCTTTTCAAACGCGTGATGTGCGCGTGAGAGTTTATATCACATAAATTTGCAGATGACTACAAGCTTGCTAATATTTATCAACACAGAATGTACTAGACGCTCGTAAACATTGCCTCACATGACCACATAAGAGCATAACAATTTCAATAATTTGCAGTTATAACTAATCAATTAAAAAAACGTACGTTAACGAATTTAAACATAAGGATCTATCAGACGTCGGTTTTAAAGTCACTTTAATTCGAATGCACGATAATGGGAAACCCTATAATTGCGATAGAAGCAAACAGGCGAGTTCTAGAAACCTTTTCAGAAGAGGAAGGAGAAGATGAGGTTCATGGAACAAGAAATTTATCAGCCTGATATTTCAGGTTTTCATTTGAACCCATCACCAGAGACGGTCGCAGATAAAGGTGGTGGAGGCACAAAGACTGCAGTATTTAGAACGCGTAGCTGCCGTGGGGCCACATGCCTACTATAATTAGCAACTTGCGTTATCACCGCTGAGGGGTCGTAATTGAGGCGATGATGGCTCATCATCGTAACTTTATCATCCGTGTTGTATGCTAACTTGAAGATTACTCAGTAATTTGATTCACTGTCACTGGGGTAGTTGCTCGCCCGCGCCCTCCCTACGTGCACGATTAGCTGCCCAGGGGGTGCCTTAGACGGCTGGGGCCGCGCATTCAATAGCCGACATCCCGCCGTGACTAAAATACCTTACGAGCATGCTTTAGGATTATCCAAAATCACAGTCTCATTCGGGTAATCCTTTTATATTTTGGGGGTTTAGCTGACGATTCATGAGAAATGACATGTCTTTTAACGGTCAGTCCCACAGTTCCAGTGGGCATTCCAGTCAAAGGCAATCAACCTCTGTCAAATCCTAGGTCAAGTTATACTACTATGACAAATATATCTGTCGCAATCCCAACACAAGTCATAGCTAAAGGCCCAGACACGTGTTTCATCGGTGTCTTTGCTGCTGTGGGATGCAGTTGTGATGGTTTCGGCACGTAGGTTGGTAATTCAGCGATCTCCACACGTTTTATGGCAAGCGATCATTGTTAGTACAGCCGATACCACATAGTCAACAGGTGGATTCTCCGATGTCTGCTAAATAAGGACTTACAGGCTTCAGTACATGACGAAGGTCAATAGACAAATGGGAATTAGGAAATCTACACCGCTTATCGGGCGCCATCTTCCGTTGATAAATCACTCGCACGATCCTCAGGACGGTTGACCTTCAGTTTCAAGGCCCACAAGTGCATGTACTTTCCCTTGACTGGATGTTGTTGACGGTGACTGACTTGAAGTGCATAATACTAGTTGGCGAACACGCGTTCGATTTTGATAGCTTCTCGTCAGGGCGATACATTTATCTAAGAAGGTGGTCCAGAAAAACAAGCGAGTGATTAGTTAAGTCGATTAACTTCGTTTTAAAACGCAGGCGCGGTGTAAGAATATAGCGGGGGGCAACAAGAGTCGATGTTGGGGTCGTGATAAGAGCGGAAGGGCGCGGCGAGTTGCATGTAGTTTTCGAACTTTGACCACGGTAAAAGCAGAGCCTGAACGAGGTTCTTCTGGGCACATAGGGTCGGTTTTCGTGACATGATTGGGGCCATTTCTGACGTCGCTAACGGATGCTGGACCTGCACCTTAGGACAACTGGAGGGGACCTTATAAACCAAATCTAAAGCTTCGTCGGGGTCCCTACGATGCCGTGACTTAACTGAATGCGTGAGAATGGCGCTGTTTATACCCCCTTGTTTCGCCTTTTGCCAGCTATGCGGGAGGGGGGTGTACTTTTATTCCTGTGGATAGACTCCGACTCTTTCGATCAATTTAACTTGCTCCCTTACAGCAAGTGCCGGAGTAGATAGACATTGATATGGTCTGGGTGGGCAACCCATCCTTCCATTCTCCACCCAAAATGAAGTTAGTTCATATTAATATACGTACCCACGTAGCTGACACGATTTAGGAGATAGCTTGATCAAGGCGTCTTCATAAGAATTTACTTACAAAATCCTCTTGAAAAGGGACTTTGAGAAACAGGTTTTTCCGGCAATCAGCGTTATGAAGTATTAAGTTGCTCCATAATATTCTTTGTAGTAAATCACTCATAATACCCTTTCTCGAGAAGTAAGTCCTGGATTTCTCTGAAGTTCCCCTCGATGCTATCTGCAAGCAAAATTCTTTTCAACCCTTTGCGCCAAACACCGGACTAGTTTTTCCGAGGGAGCGAAATGCTCATTTGTTGGTCTCGGTCTTTCGAGATAGTTCAGGAGTGTGGAAATTTACTATAGTTTAATAAAATAGATGGCCCGCTCCTCACGATACTGCCTGTCCTTGTGTAAAATACCGAACTAGATTTTAATTATTTTTGGAAGGGTACAAAACTGCCGAAGTTCGTGAAATATACAGGTCAGGTTTTCTTCAGATAGATATTCCTCCAGACGCTACCGTCGGGTCTTCTCTTAAAATGACATCTGAAAAACCGAGCGAACAAGCCGTCTCTATCTTTAACACGAACTTCGTTGACCATAGTAAAAAAGAGGATGTCTTCGTCGGTTTTTGTGATGACAATTGCAAATATATTATTAACTTAGAGACTGTAACATTTAGGCTTATTGATCTGACCTCGCAGTGTGAATTTCTTCAACTTTCATATGAAGACATCGACTTAGTAAGATCCAATCCGCGAACCCAGAAAAACGCCATCTGTTTGCCGACAAAGTTATTTTCAATAAAAAAAACTACGTTTATGATCGTTGGAATTCGTATTTTCTGCTAAATGGTTGATAGGGATCTACACATGTGATCAACTCTCTCAGTGACTGGTACGCCCAAAGCAGTACTGTAACGTCTAGCGAGCACATCACCATGCCGCCAAGGCGACTATACTAGAGGTATTCATTGGATTTAGAGGTATCTTGATTACTGCGTGGTGCTAGTTGATGTTGCATGGGCTAGAGTTTCTTTGCTAATCACTTCGTTATCGCATGCCGTCTGTCTATAGCACCAGCCAACAACTCACTGATAAGAGTTATTTTGATTGTCAACTGTCAAGATAACCATTACTAAGCCGACAACGGCCATTTAGGAACCAATATCTTAATCGGCAGGAGTTCTGGACCTCACGTAGGTTTCATAAAGATTATGGAAACATTGTTAAATCTTTAAATGAAATCAAGAATTTGATTAGACATGGCATTTTCTGGTAAAATTTGTTTCTAAAAAAGCATAATAAAGATATATTCAGAACTTTGATGGGATAACCATACACCAGTGACGTTGGACAATAATACCAATAAAGATTCAAGTGTGTCATTATTGCGTTGGATAAAAACTCAACGTGCTTTGGAAATAAAGGCAACATGGAACGTCTCCGCATACACAGTTTATTTCGAACTGAGATGGTGGATACCCTTGATTGAAATATCGATAATATTGCATAGATTGATCTCATATTCAAAATAATAAAAACAAGTTTGACAACGTATAAAGAAAAACAAGGCCTTATTAAAAATATTTTTACTACTATCCGGTTGAACAAAAAAGATGATCTAGTTTCCAAAGCTGAGCGCTTCCTGACATGATATCTTGCGCAAATTAGAGCCGACTGCGTGCTCAGATTGAAGTACTTGTCACCGTCGCCCAGTAGGGAGATCAGAATCAGTAAGAAGGACTGCAAATCGATTTGTCGCCTAAAATGAACATCAAAAATAACACACGTTTAAGAATTTGAACAGAACGAAGTTATGAGTCTGTGTATCATGGAGCTTAACAGCGGAACGATAAAATCACAAGTAGAGTGATCGGAAACCATGATAGGCAGTTGATTTGCATCTTATGGGATTTATTACAATTATAGAACACAAGGAAAGGAGTTGTTCATATCATGCATTGGAGTAGTAATGCGCAAAACACTTGAAAAAAGCAGTAAACTGGGCATCGTTAAGCATTATTTACTGTTGAATATCCTAAGGAGTACAATCCACAGCAACATAAAGAGTTCATAGCTGTGTGCTTGTTTAAGGCGTTTATGAAAACCATCGGCATCTCAGACTGCTGAAACCATTACTGTCGTTATCTTCATTAAAGCCATTATATCCGCAGTAAATTGCCATAGGAAATTTGTCAAAATACTGTTTGGGGAGCTGGTGCTCGGCGTAAGAATGTAACACTAACGTTTTGTTAAGGAAGTAGAAAGCCGGGCTAAGTATTTAACTAATTTCTATTAAACGAATGCTTTATGTCAGTAAGGAAATCAGTGGATATTTTGATACAATTACAAGACTAGTTTAATATATGGATAGATCATGGGGCGCAAGGTATCCGAGGAAACTCAAAACTGGCCTTAATGACTGAATCTTCTATGGGCACCGATTTTGATCCAATTAATAGTACTGAAGCAGTTGCGTCGGCAAAGAGAATATATCATAGTTTGCGGCTTTTCCCATATTTGCCAACGTCAGCCAGAACATCTCAACTACATATCACACTATCTTAGATCCAAACTGTGTTCTTGGCCAGTAGGCGGTACGATACCCAACGTCCTACAACAATTAACCCAGAGGGTGTCGCAAATGAGATTCTGTTTATTTTGGGCAAAAGCTTAAACACTGGTAACGAACACGGTCTGTTGTTATAATTAATTATTTTCTGCATGCTTCACCATGATTAGACTGACATGTGTTCTTTTGTGTCCAGCCCTTGCTACATAAAACGAGCAAATTGAGTCTATAACAAATGATTCGAATTTCGTTACTTTTATACAAAACATCCGCTGCGACAATGCGGCGGGTGCCGTCAGTCAGAGGCATCAGTTAGTCATATTTTTTCCTACGCCAACGCAAGCCTTTCTGTCAAAAAGCTATTTCCTCGTTTCATGGAAATTGAAGCTCGCATCCTGTGCTTTCCTAATTCTGTTAAGACTTGCGATCGAGTGCAGTGATTGACTTTGGTGACATTCCCAAGATAATTTAATATGGACAAAAACGAGGTTCTATTTCGCGGACATATGATCCTAAATGTAACGTTTTTAATATTCTCTGTATCTAATGCACGTTTTATACGTTTTCTATAGGCAAAAGCTACACGTAAGTTAAATTTGGCAGACATCATCAACTTTGGTCCATGTGATTTTCGAAAAAAATAAACTTGGCTATGCACGAAAAATGGATCTACGTTTCTTATCGCGGACACACCTAAAAATACAAGATAAACAGCTGCTATCTCAGCCCTACTTCGACATAGTATGAGTGACAGGAAATACTGCAATATTCATGCAAGTGTGTGTCTTTTACAATATAAAAATGCCAAATACTTTCAGCAAAGCTACTGGGAAAACCATTCCCAAAATCTTTCCCGTCAATCCTGTCGAAAACGTTGCTTGTATTCGTTGTTGCAACTAGTTAATTTCACAAAATAAAGAGGTTTTCTATTGATACCTATCGGGCGCACGAGATCCCCGAATAATGCTTTCGGGCACTCCCTCTTAGGAGTGGATACTAATGAAATCTACATACTTCACAAAGTCCTCCGTCTTTTCCGTATTTGTTAAAGGTCGTACACCAGTAGGCTTGTTAATGTCCATCAAACATAAATGTATGTAGTTTCTATAAGCGCAATTCCAGGGTTCTGTATGTGAGGCTCTTAATTAGACTCTTGCTCCAACTACCAAGAAAATGTTATAAATTAGTCACAAATCTTCCATGCAAAATAAAGCAAAATAAAAACAAGACTTAAGAAAAAAATTAATAGTAAAATTTAATTCATACAAGGGCTATTTATTCCTAACTCCCATAATGAATATAAGTGAACGCGATTTTCCGATTCGAATTAGAAAGCTAAAATATGACGAAAATATCCGAGCTGGCAAACCTCTGTTGGCAACTCACAGAAATATGGTTTGCTTTTTATTGCTTTTTATCTTTTAAAATTTCCTTTTTGCTGCGCTTGTTGTTTATGTTGCAAAACCCATGTTGTATTTGGCGAAACTAAACGACAGTCTTAGTAAATTGGACAAAATGTCTTTGGAGAACGTGATTAAATTTGGCTCGTAGATACTCGATGAGATAAATGATGTCGATTGCTTTCCCCATGCACCAGATGTCAATGCTCCGTCTGAAAATGCGCATATTAGGAGAAGAGCTCAGCCAACATTTGTAAAATTTGTCTTTGCTGAGAGTCAGTTATCAGTGAGTAAGATGAGGGTGTCGACGCAGAAGTGGCATGTATGTGCTTAGGAATAATTCGACACATGTATAATATTCATATTGCATTCAAAACACAGTTCAAATAATGAGAGAGTAAGATTATGGACAACTATCTGCACTTTGTCCAAGACAATATAGACGCCATATTCATTTTTAAATTTACAAAACATACTTAAATTCGATGTATATTTTGAGCTGTGATCAGTTGGTCGCTTGTAAACTACTTCATAAAACGTACAGTTTACAGTAATACAGGATGATAGAGGCCGCTGAAGTAGGCAGCTCTCCTGATTAAAGTATGCCTAAAAGACATTTTTACATTTGCTAGATGTCCGAAAGTAATTATTTTCATAATGGGCAGCTACCTTCCAAATGCGGTTCCATTTTATGTTTTGGATGGCACATCTCTATGAAAAGATTGACCAAGTGGCTTCGAGTTCTAAGTCGCCTTCCCTTAAAACATGGAGAATAAATATAAAATCATTGTTAAATGTGCGCTGATATGTTTCAAGAGATAAATTTTGAAGTGTCAGACCGTCAAAAATTTTGCAATCCTATACGAATGACCGGTATATCACTAACACGTAAGTTATATTATCGTACTTATAAAGAGAATATAAGACAGTCTGTTTAAAGCACGCACAAGTTGACGTTTTACGGTTGCGTGAGCATTTTCTATTGATTAACATTAAGAAAGTTGTGGCAGGTTAACTGATATGCGTTTATCATTTCGTCGGTTGTAAATCATTTTTTTTGATTTTAATTTATGGCATCCAGACGATAAACCCCATACAATAGAGCTGTATGCGAGGGTCAAATATCTTTATTTACAATGCTGACTATTAACCTCATGCTTGGCTTAAAGAGGTACCTTTCTGGATAGAAAGGCTAGCATTATTTAAAGTCAAGAAGTGTGGGTACGTGACCAAACTCATGAAACGGGATGAAGTATATTTTGAGGATAAATAATCGACAAGTAAAACGTTGCTTGTTTCACTATATTGCGTAATCTTTTCCAAGAACTGTAGTTTTCAACATGAAAAGTACCTATTTGAATAATTTTGAACGTTAGACGGCTCTCATTCGCATGTGCTCTTCTATGAGACCATAGTGACATAAGGAACTTGTCGAATTTAAAATGTTATTCCTATTATCCCGTATATCAGATGAAAAAGAATGTAACACAAGCAGGTTATTTTTTGAGAAAGACAGTAGTCTTATCTATTTGAAAGGGTTAGATTTTAAAATCTGATTTATCTCATGTCTTGTAATGCAGTAAATACACTTACTGATGATCCTTTGTTCAAACGTTCTCGAAATCTTTCTACGCCGTAGCTTACTGCGAACAGGTCCTTTTATTTCTGTGGTTACTTTTTTCATAAGTGCGTAATTTAGAAACAGATTACACAAAAAATCAGCATATTCCACAATATTCTAACACTTCTATGGCCACCGTTTTGGGCGTCTTAAGTGTCAAAACGGAGCCCAAATGGCAAATAAAGCGAAAAGCCACTGATAAGAAAAGAAAAGTCCATTCATCTGATTACGGCAAAAATTATATAATTCATTCTCAGGGGTGTGAAAAAATCGATCAAACATTCCAATTGCCACTTTGGTTTAGCAATAGACAAAGGCAAAGTATTTTATTAATATTTTTACTTTTTGACTCATTATGAGAGAAAATTGTTGTTACAGGAGGTTTTTTAATAGATCCACGACATATTCATTGCCGACTTTCGTTGTGGACGTTTATTCTTCCCGGTGATGAGGTTTTCTGTTTCGTTAAGTCTAGGACTGTAACTAAAACTACCGTCTATAATAGATAGGATGCATGGTCACACTAATTGCGAAAGATGATTTTACGAATTATTTTTTCTAAAGATTTTGATAAACGCCTAGAACAGAATTTACATTTATGGGCAAATAATTAAAATAACTGTAAATTTTTAAGCACCTACCGTTATTTCCAAAGCCTTTTAAAACCTATTGTGCTTCAACAACGAAAATAATTATAAGTAAATTTAACCGAAGTGCGGTTCTCTTCAAACTCCTGGTCAGATGTTTTGTCCCTGACTACACGACCAACACATGAACCTTTTAAAACCATTAACTCTATAACTTCTCCATGGGCTTAACCGTCAGCATCTCATATAATACAGCTACGGAACCAGAGAGCAAATTATCGTAGGAGCTCTTCAAAATCTTTAAATTACGCGTATTCGTGAACGACATTTAGGCGAAAACGTCACTAAGGGATACCGTGGTGCGTTAGTTCATTTTTATTATTTTGCTATTTTATTTTTGAATGGGCGGGCTTTTGGTATTACGAAAAACTCAAAGTTCGTCAGTTAAGGCCACCTCTGACGTCTGCAGAATTTTCCGCTTTTCCTAAATTTGGCGAGTGATCAGCAAACTTCCGTACATTTGAACCCAACGTAATAGCTTTTTAGTGTGCTGTGCTTTTGAAATCGTACAGAAGCATGTCATCAGAGATAGTAGCAAAACCAAAACGAGCGATAATTACAGAGCGTGCTGACCAATCAGCAATGCAGGATTGGAGGCAACTAGGCATATCGATAAGTCAATTGACGGAGTTCTTAGCTGGGGCCAAGACATAAATCCCTCTTAGTCTATCTAGTCTTCTTCTTGGCGATTATATAAGTGCTGCGAAGTTAAACTCATAATCCATTTTGCATAGGCGTGCTGCTGTTTGCGATAATTCGTCACCTCACCGCACCGAAGACTTTTTTCGTGTATGCGTGATCTGAGCATTCGTTCAGTCTGACCCGCGTAGTTCCTAGGACAGATTTGTCGCAGCATGCGATACACGAACTTAGATTGCTTGTCGGTATCCATCCGGTCTTTTATTTTCATTAAATTTAAATGTCGCCTCTATTACAGCGCCTTTCTTCATATAGGTCTTACAGTGTAAAAACAGCTGAAACCCTTATAAGAATTTAAGTGGATTATTTTGAGAAATTCAAATGGTAGCGATAAAGCTTAATAGATAATTCGACTAATCTCATTTATCCTATTGTAACTGGATCAAACGCTGTCAACCTGCTGTAATACTTAGCGGGAAACACTAACGGAAACGATTACTATCACGAGTGTATGCAGACAGCGCAGATGTCATCATGAGATACCCATCGGATCAAAAGAAGAAGAAGCTGTCGCTTTAATAAAAGCTTTATTCGCCTGACGTTGCGGATTCTCTATTTAGCACATTAACAGAGACTGTGGCAGAGAAGGTTGGCTCGTGCACAGGAAGTTGCAGTATTTATAGGATGCAGTCGCTATGCTACTGCCTACCTATAGCGATTAACCGCGCTCCACTTCATCACTGATTGTTGTCCGCTGGTGCGCTAATTGACATCCACATCCTAACCTCATGCAAGAAGAGGAACAAATTAAAACTTGGATTAGAAGGTTTTTAATGAGGTTCCACTGTATCATCGCTTGAATATCTACACCCGTTTGGTGTACAACGGCATTTTTAAAAAATACGTGTCATATTTTAATCATGAAGGAAATAAAACAATATTTCCGCTCGTAAACATCAAGAGATGCGATTCTTTAAATGATCGTCAGCTTAACCTCCCATGCAGGAATTTCGTTTTCTTAATTTCCCTTAATTTGGCTGATAAAATCAAAAACTATCAAAATATTTTCGTATTTATATTGTAGCATACCCCACAATTTTGCCGATTAACAGAATTTACGACTAGCTTCAAATGTTATAATTTGAAGGTATTTAAAATCTGATATTTTCTAAGTTCGAGTCGTAAACAGAATATTTAATCAGTTTGCTGCCAGTATCTAGTAGAAACAACTATGGTAAACAATTTACGCGCAAGGTACTTTCAATCTTTATTATCCTTTACTGTTCAATGCAGTTGTTATGGTGTAAGATATTAGGAAACCTTTTAAAGCGCAAATTAAAACGTCAATTTTTATGTATAAAATACTTGCATTTACGTGACTTAGTGCACTGCTTTTCAGGGGCTATGGACAAAGTTATGGATGAACCGCTTCCAATAAAAGAAAGGTATAGCTTGAAATACGACAGTGGTCACTCAATTATGGGAATGTTTTTGCTGAGATAAATTCTTTTTCTCATTTGGGCGGAAATTACATTCTGCTTTCGCTTTCTTATTGGCTACCTTAAGCACAGTTGGATAAAATAGATAATGCCAGCTTGTGTCTGTAATGTGGCTGAAGCTGCTTCCTCATACAGTTTGGGTAAACACCAAAATCAAAGTGCCTGGAATTCAGCTACGTGAGCTCAAACACTCAGCTAACCTTGCAATGCCAACATAGGTTCCCAACAAATACAGTAAACAAACAAGTCATATGACATACTTAAATTAACAAACCAGACAGACTGCAATATCTGAGCGAACAAAAAGATCAATTAACGGCATCCCTCGTAAAGCAGAACTCAAAATGAATGTTTTAACGACTGTTATGGATATTAAAAATAAAAATCCCAGTAAAAGCTGGAGAAAATCGAGAGTGAGAACATTCATTTTCAAATTTCAATCTAAAGTTTAAAGTCCCATGATACCCCGAGAGACAAAAACTGACCAAGCAAAGATCATAAGTTGAATAACAAGTAAAGGGGTTTTGTACTGTTTTACGAAATATTATTTGATAATAAGTGATCTGCAATTCCAAGCACAAACTAAAGTGCGCAATTTTTAAACAAACGATAGGGTCATTAAAGTGCACAGATTTACAAAATGAAGTTTTATAAATAAATAAAACGCCAGGTTGATTTTATAAAATGCTGTCCGCATGTTTGTTATCCGTTTCAGAATGGTTACACTGGGAAGATATGGCTGGTTTTGCTTGTCTGAATGTTTAAACAACTGATAAGCGCAAGCTATGCCCGGGGTAGCTATTTACATAAGACATTGACTGCATATAAAATAACTTATCATTTTGGCCACATAAATTATTCTGATATTTGACACAAAACACATTTATTTTATAGCATTAAGGTACTTAGGCAAATCCACAGCATCCTTTATACCTTGACATTATATATCAGGTTCTTATATCGCTTTTCTTGAGTTAGCACATTTTAATTATAAGCTTATCTGAATTGTATTTCGCGCGTTACATGTTCGCCGCCTTTTGCATGTTCGGAGGGATTTATGGAAAGTTTGCCCCAACTGAGTAACAATTTACCTGTCAACTTACAATACAGGCAATAATATGACTCTTCATATTGACCCAACTGTGAAAAACTCGGCGCGTCGGTGGGATTCGAACCCACGCAGTAAGGGGGAAGGCTTTAGTACAGCCAACGCTCTAACCACCTGAGCTACGAGGCCCCGCCGGACGACGCGAGTTTTATCACACTTACGTGAGCCTGGTAGTCATCTGGTGGATTCTAGGTGAATCACTTAGGAAATCCTGCTTGGGCAGTCAACTTACTGTATCAGATTTGGTGGATTCCAGACGTTGCGGTAGGTTGGGCGGGTAATTTGACCCAAGTGTGATAAAACTCGCGTCGTCCGGCGGGGACTCGTAGCTCAGGTGGTTAGAGCGTTGGCTGTACTAAATCCTTCCCCCTTACTGCGTGGGTTCGAATCCCACCGAGGCGCCGAGTTTTTCACAGTTGGGTCAATATGAATTATTTAAAATCTGCCAAAATATTAATGAATAATATGACTCGCAAATGTTATGCATGGATGAGAAATCTCCCAGTTTTTATCTAAGAAACATAATAGCAAACAAATAGTGTTGTCATCTATATTTGGGATATACTGGCAGAGGTTTCGCGTGCACAACTCAGACTCAACTCCTCTATTTAGTACGTTAGCACTTATGTTCTTCGTCACATCGAATGTGAGCCTTGGAGTTTGTCAGAAACATATTCAGATGTCGTCTTTGTCATGGTTCGCGAAGGAACGATATAATTATTACCTCAGCACTGGATTGTGCACTTTCTACTAAGTTGTCTTACTGACTATGAATAAGTTTGCTTCAAATCAGGTACCTGCCTCGATGCGCTATCTTGATTGCAGTGCTAAATTTTTGCGTCTTGACACACTAATGGCTTAACAAAAAACAGGTCTACTGCTCTTTAGACACTTGACTTACCTTCGATTTCTTGGAGTGAAATTTTAAGTTTTCCTTCTTTTTACATATTTTTACAATGTGGCAGTCGGTTTTTGCTGTAGTACGCTTGAATTCCCCAGCTGTCAGACATTTCCGAAATATAACAGCAGTTGGTTTGGTTGGTCAGGGCAGCGCAACTGCAATCACCTCAAAGGAAATGAGAAAAAAAAAGTGCCAAATAATATATGATCGCCTTCAATAACTTTTGCCTGCGTTTGCCGCTGAAAAAAGGATTTCTTAGTAACAAGGTTCGAAGCATCCATCGAAGTCATATATCATTTTACCTTATAATATATAGCGTATAGACCCGTCGTTTTCACAAGTTAACCATTTCCGTCTAAAAAAGTCGATTATCCTCTACAATAATCATTACGTATCCAACTAACCGCTATTTAATGCATGCGTCAAAGTAAATTGAAGGAGTTAACTTTCCGAAATGCGCAACGGCAACCCCGTGTTGACTTCTCAAAGGATTTTCTACACACACGACTTGAAGCTGTTCAAATACAACTAATTATTTGTCCTCTAAATTAAATTTCGTCAGACGTGATTGATTTGACATCGAAACGGAGAAACTGTCGCCAAGAGCGAGATTTTATTCTCCTGATGTTTAGGATTCCGGCCTAAGTCTCAGCTCCGAATATGAAAGAGGAAGGTCGCTACCCTTCTCATTAGATCTATAAACCATGATTTAAACAGCTTGCGGCGTACGCGGCTGTCACCTCTAGCGACAATTCCAGTTTTGTTGTATCTGGATGTGTGACCAGATCTCGTAGAATGAGCCGTCCTTGTGAACCGCCGTTATTTCTCCTCACTGCCGCCGCGTGTTCAGCCATTCGCGTTTGGAGGAGTATTTCAGTTTCCCAGAGAAAGTTGTCTTGTCCGCTACAGACTCAATGGACGACTATGGACGTTTCTCGTTCTGGTAGCGGGTCTCTCAGTATAATTACTTCCCGCCTTATGGTTGCCTCTGGTCTATGTGCAACTCCAACCCCAAGTGGTGCGTGAAAGCCACCGAGGCCTTACGAAATGTTCTTCCCGCCCGGAAGCGTTCGCCAAGATTTGGGGCGTGTAGGATTTGGACTTTCGTTCCGTTTACGTCTACACCGGTTGACGAAGTTTTTGCGAGTAGCCATTGACGTTGAAAGCCGTCAATGCTATTGTAGTTCAGCACTCTTGTCTTCCGGCGCTATGTAGTCCGTTTCAACAGGCCGACAGAGCATCCCAGAACAACTGTGTTGGAAGTTGATTGGGTGGTTGCTATTAAAGTTCAGTATTTCAGGCATATTTGTCGCTCACCTGAACATATTAGTCTTTCAGCTATCATAATCTCTGCGGCGTACGGGGACATCCAGAAAAGCCAACCTTCATCGCACATTGCATGTCCGGGAAGACAGCATTAAGACGCTCATTGAATGTCAGTTATTGATCCTGATCGATAACGACGTAGGTATCACCCACATATAGGACCCAGAATTCCGGTTCGTAATGTTGGAAGACCAGCTACCCTAGCCGTTGCAGAACCGCTTCGACGATGAGCCCAAAATCTGCAAACACATTGGTGCGCCATTCGCCTGCTCATGAACTGTCTCGTCAAACATGAAGTACGTTCTCGGAGAGAACTTCAGAAACTTACGAACGTTGACATGTCGATGATAATTTTCAATTACATTGCATTTGCTTTGTAGGAATGGTCGATGTTCTCAGTCATCAGATCCTGAAAAATAAGAGGTAAAGATGGACTCTACATCAAACGATCCCATGATCTCATTGGAATTGAGACTTACCTCCTTAAGTATCCCCAATAATTATGCTAACGATTAGACTGTGACGTCAAACTCATCCGTCGGAAAATTGAAACGCAGGAACAGCCACTTTGTCAGTCTTACGTTGGTGTTCTTTTCTGAGGCACGTTGCGTCGGAGAGGAGCTCCTAATCTGAGCAACTTAAGAGGACTACAAAGTTTTTGTCGGTCTTGAGTTCACTAAATGAATCACTTTCGACCTTCGAAAACGCTCCAGACCGCCTGTTAGTCACGAAGAGAGACAACGCATGATGTCGGGTAAAAATATTAGTTTACTCCATCGTTTGCATCTGACTAAGGATTGGTTCGAAGGCTGCGATCTTGTTTACAGGTTTAGTGTAGGTCGTTTTCAATGAAGCTTCTTGTCCTAACATCTGCGTTCGATCGTCGGTTAGTTCCTTTGATGGCAGGTGGAGCAACAGTTTGTCGTTTATGGCGACGATTAATTAGGCAATTAGCCAGGCAATAGAATCGAAACCCTCGCGTGATATATGTTTAAATTCCCAGTTAATTCATTAAAAGCACGGAAAGCATTCAAATACTAATTTCAAACACATAAGGCATGGCATATGTTTATTAACTTACTTTGCAAAAATGTGAAAGTTTGGATTACAACTTTTTTCGGAGATTAAAAAGTGCAGATGAATTGAAATGAACGCAGTCTAGAGGAATAATATTTATCGGCGTATATAAGAAAGTGACCGCACCGCCGCCGTCAGAGTTTCTACCCAGTAAATTTTTGTGATTATCTGCCAATCTTAAAACCTCCACTTTGGTGCTTATGCTGGGTAAAGGGTAAAAAATGCTGGAAATAAAGAGTGGCCACAATATCTGCACAAAATTTTAAATTAATGTTGACTTCCAAAATCCAATGGAAGACTGCGCTGTTTATGGCCATTACCTCTATTCGGATTCGGAAGTGTACCAAAAATGCGACAACTTTTCATCGCTACCGAGCATATGTCCTGATATATTTTCTCGCACCTAATGAATAAACTGTCAGTTGATAAAATGGCTTCCTTTAAAAAGAAGATATTAGGCGCGTCTATGCCTTCAGCGACAGCAAGTGCACTGCACTTCGGTTTTATAGCGAACGGTGCAGGCGGCGTTTGTTTTCTGTAAACAAATTAATTTCAGATAGTATGAAATTCAGTAAACCACTCTAAAAGTATTCCTTCTTTTACTGCGGCAGGCTAAACTTATAGATGTCACATCTTTTAAAATCGCCCTCTCCGTATGGCTCACGTATAATCTTGCTCTGACTAGTATTATTACCGCGAAAATGCCGCCTCTGGGGTCATTTCAAAAGCATCTCCTTTTAAAAATATAGACCACCTGCCTTATGTCTTCGTCATATGGCTGGTTTTGATTTGACTGGTACAAAGGCCACACAACTAGGATAAATATTAGAGTAAATTTCGGTACTGAAAAAAAAATAAATAAAACGAAGAAATTCATTTCTGACCTTTTTAAGCAGATAAAATAAACGAAATTTCAGTAGGACTCTAAAGGTAGTATCTACACCTCGGAGAAGTAAAAAGTCACGCAGTAGAAAAGCGTTTGTTTAAAAAAAGCCTTTTACGTGCTCTACGAACTTGCATTAACAGAAAACAACGAGAATCCTGCGAGAAATAGAATTCGCACACTTGATACTCAGACGAAGATGATCTACGTTGCGCTACAACAAGGATGATCACTACTTACCGGGGCATGAAAAATCTGCTGGTTTTCCTGGTCACGTGACAATACTCCGTTGCAATAAGACGTTATAGACGATATTCTATAAAGTCATATTTACTTTCGCGCTAGCAACTAGTAACGGAAGGTTTTCGTTTTGAATAGGCAGTTATGGACACCCACCATAATGGCGGAAGGGCGCTCACGGATCGTGTGAGGGAACTTCTCCGGTTGCATTTTGGGATCTTTGTTGAACGCAACTGCATGCACACTTCAGGGTTTGGTGGGACTGGCTGATGACGGCTGATAAGCTCGAGACACCATTCAAATCTCCTTTGTTTTTATCGACAATACTATAGTGCCTGTAATACGCGCCGGTGTGCGGCTGCTGGTTGGACTCTAGAGGGAGCCCCAAGACACAACGGGCGAGTGAGTTCGGTAACACAGTCGGTGACGCCCCCCAACCATTGTATATTCCCGATCCCAGTCAGCAAGATAAGAACCCGCAGCTCAGTCGTTAGAGGTGTTGGACCTCTAGACAACAGGTCACCGGATCTATCACATCGTCTTTCGCACTTCGACATTGAGTAGAGCTGGCTGAAGACAGCAAATAAGCCAGAAATCACCATTCTAGTCGCCCTAATCTTTGTCAGAAATATTACCTTACACATCCTAATAGCAGTGGGCTTGCGTTAAATGTCGTCATCTTCATATCGTCGCATCCAAATGAAACCAGTTACTCGATTCCAATCTTAACTCCGGCCTTCCAATATCTGAGCCCAACTCATAGCTTGACCCACCTAGAATTCCGCGTGGGAAAACACAGTAATCTGATTGGTACAATTTTATGTGTTTAAGCCATTTCCGGTCACGCAAAGGCCAATGCTTTACTCTGCTTGAAATTTTTGACATTGGTAAGCATTGTTTCTCTGGAGGAGATTGTACACGAAACAGTAAAATGAATTTTTATCACTAATCAAATCCTAAAACGCGGACCGGAGGCCCACGGGAGAAGTTCATAATTTAAAAAGCCAAGTCAGCTTGTGATCATGAAGAGTTTCGGCCACTTTTGAAAGATTACTGCTGGGTTTGTTATCATAATGATTTCTATGATATCGCATGTCACTGTCGCATCTCCCTATTTGGGAAGGAAATATTTTGGCTTGCTGTTTTATTCGGAAAACTTGAAGTTTTGTTGGGTGACCTCGAGGTCACCTTATGTTGGGAAATTCATTGAAAGGCTATACATCAGCCTATCGATTGCGACGCGCGCAGTGGGAACATTTTGCATTAGCGAGCCCGCATGGGACAGGGGAGAGAGCCCAAGGTGTATAAAGCAAATTACATGGGATAGAAAACTTGGACTTTCACCAAGCTTGGTGGACCCAACGTGGGGAATTTGCAGCCGATTTTTTCTGGCCATATTAATTCCTTCCCAAGGGATATTGGGCATTTCCATTTTGGCCTCAATTGGTCCCAAGGTCGGAAAGGTTAGGTCTGAATCATAAATTTAAAGGGCCCCTGCGACGAAAAAATGAAAATGTTGTTCGAAGCCCCCTCCCACCGAAACAACGTGTGCACGCGAATTTAAAAGTTCGACGTCGGCTGGTGCCTCCAGGCACCCCGGCAATATAATGTTGATGTAATAGAGCCTTATGCCTACTATTAATGTATTCCTGCAGCGAATTTAGACGGATCCGCAATATGCATTCATCGGCGAACTTATAATGGGCACCAAAAGACGTAACGTGACCGGCGAATATGGCACTTTCTCTTCATCCTCAAATGCTCTTACCCCGCCAATTTGAACTACCTATGAATTGAGCCCCGAAAGACCTTAAACGGGCCAAAAGCAGTACCGTTTAGGGAATAAAGGGAGCAATATTGCAGAAGTATCTCAAGCGTAAGCCGACGCATTCCTACCCGAGTGCAACAAGGAATGTTTCGAATCAACCATATGTAAATTTGCTCTAGGAGACCACAAGTGCCTACTGCGGAAATTATATCAATTTAAATAATTATACAGTACGCTCGAGCGACAACGTGTTTCTTGCCGCGCTGGTGTACACATTTACATCGTCTTGTGATAAGGCTAAGATTCGAAAACTTTTACGTGTGCACTTTCGAATATTTGCATATTTTGCGAATTCAACTTTTTCATTTTCCAAAGAAGACTCGTGTTTTTAAAAGAATATTCTGTGACTATCTCGCAAAGGTTAATTTTTCAATTTTGAATTATTGAAGAATGGGGGTCAATAAGGAGTTGTCGCTACGAAAATCTGGTTGATTCCTTATATGGGAAACATAGATGCAACTAAGATCTAGGTTAGTATAACTCTCAATTTGCCTCTGCCCATAATAGGAACGGAGAGTGTTGCCGTTACTCCTAGCATCGCCACAGTACGTTTTTACCCAGTCGGAAAGACGACCAAAACAACCCGGTGGTGTATAAACGGGATTGATCGAGGACGTTTGTAGGCCGAGTAAAAACGTGCCGTAGCGAGCAGCAGGAAGGATGCAAGAACTACGGTATGTCAGGGACCGCTTGGCAAAAAACCGCTATCCAAATATTTTCATCAGCTGCTGCATACGTACGCACCCACGACGGAATAACGGAAGGGAGACTAACAATGCGGCACTTCACACCGTACATAAAGTATGTGTCCAAGGTCACGGAACGAAATGGAGTAAAATTAGGTGCATGCATCGTCCATCCTCCTGCGGCTACCATGGTGTAGCAGAATCACGAAGATGAGGGACCGGTTGGACGCAGGTGAGCAATCGGTCGTGGTCTAATCCAATGCTGTGTCAACTCTCCTTACCATTACACAAGCCAGACAGGAAGACGTCTAAGAACACGAATACCCAAGCACTAACTGGCCGTTTGGAGAGGTGACCCATTATCCCAAGTCGCCACTCATGCTGTAGGGAGGTCGTGAATACTACTTCGTCAAAACGCGAATATTGGCGTGGGCTGGCAACAAGACGCGGCGGGAACTGCTGGAGGCGTGGGTGTTGGACACTAGCTCCATTAATTGACACGTTGACATGCCTGCGGTTGTCACGCCCAACGCCCACGCAGCCAGCTGGCGCAGCTCACCTCACCGCGAAGGACAAACGTCATCATCACACCCAAGTACCGTTGTAAGCCAGGAAGCACGAACCAGACAGCCACGGACGTAACCCCACCCTCACGGTACAACGGTGTAAATGTCCACACGTTGCTGCACTCCAACAGCTTCTGATGATGAACTCAAATTCGAGTTCGAAAGCGTTCGTTTTTTATACAAGAACTTGGAATACGCATATTCCATTACATTCGTTAATTCCATCTTTCAGAATGCTTGAGCGCTCTCCTTCGTAAAGTCAATAATAAAACAGTTAAATTTTGTTGAATTTATGTATAAAAATGCATATACAAGTGGTCGTTTAATTAGCTTCAGAACAGAGTCCTTTTGATTCCCAGCTCAGGAAGTCGTTGTTTTAGATATGCATCCAACATATACGACATGAATATTTTCCAAGCTTGTAATAGTCCCACACTGTTAGCGCAAAACCACAGGCAATACTGAATTTTGTCTATGCGGACGCATATTGCTCTACCACACACCGGTCATCGTCCGTGTTCACTTCGGTTCTGTGTGTTCTATTAGGCCCCAATCGCATTGGTGTGTTTCCCTGTTGTCAAATCCTTAAAGTGCTTTGTATGACTGAGTGTGAAGTATTCATAGCTGTAGGACTTGTATTCATCTGACAATATTATGCTCCTTTCGGCCACCCATTTCTTGATAACAGATCTGAGGGCTGTCCTGTTTCTGCCGTTTACTTGTTGAAACAGTTCGTCCCTTCGCGTGGAATTATACAAAAAAAACAAACCGCTTAGATGGTTTATTCCGCTTATTAGGGCGGCGGAGCGGATAGTCTGGCAAGTCTTGAAGATCGCCGGGACAAGAGTTTTATTCGCCTGACGTTTCGGATTCCTGCCCGAATCCATCATCAGAGACAAAAGCAGATAAGTGTGGTTCGTGCTTATGGGGCTGCTGTATTTACAGGATACAGAAGCCATGCTACCGCATACCTATAAATATTCACAACCTCCCCCCTTTATCAGGGATCGTTGTACGTGGCGTGATAGCCGACATTCGCGTCGTTAATGGCTGCAATTTCATCACGTCCGTTGGATGTTGGTGTGATGGTTGCTCGACCATCTGACAGGCTGACCCGGGTGTTGGGAAGAGTGTTCACCTGTGCGTTCCCCTCGTGACCAATTACACTGCCTAGGCGAAGTTTCAGCACCGAGTATTGAATAGGAAGATCATTGCACTTGCTAATAGACTGGCGGCCAGTAAACCATGACTCAAGCAGCTCCCGGCTCACACGGTTGTCATCTCTTGCGAAAATTTCGGCCTCGTCAAATTTGAATGTGCGGCCGGAACCCGTCAAATGAGCCGCAACTTGAGAGCTAGCGTCATTTCTCCGCATCGCTGCAGCGTGTTCGGCCATTCGCATTCGGAGCTGTCTTCCGGTTTCTCCGACGTAGTTGCTTTGTACGCAACTGCACCAGATCCGATAATCGACTCCAGACGTTTTCTGCCGTGGCAGTGGGTCTTTCGGTTTCACTAAATGACGCCTGATGGTTGCCTCCGGTCTGTGTGCAACTGCAACCCCTAGTGGTGCGAGAAGGCGGCCAACAGTTTCTGTCCAGTTTTTATCGTTTACTTATTGAAAAAGTACTTCCTTTCGGGTGGTATCTTACATATAAACGAGCTGCTTATCTGGTTTATTCGTTTATTAAGGCGGCGAACAGGCAATCTGGCAAGTTCATAACATTCCACTGCTGTTGTGTGACATGTGTCGATATCCTCTTCGTATTTCTTCCTTCTGATACCAATCAAGAATAGTAGCCATATTTTCATCCCTGTCCTGAGTTTAAACACGCTGCTTTCAAAAATTAAGCTCTTTGTTAAAGCTACCTCCTTCTACATCTACAACGCCGGAAAGCATATCCGTCAGATTGAGGCCTTAGTATTTGCTGAGGCCTTTGACGTACACATGGACATTTTACGGCAGTAGTTAGGAGTCTCTTTGATTGGCAGTATTTCATTACATTACTCGAGTTTATAGCTTCGGTTATTTTTTCTGCGGTTATGCTACTTTTGTGCGTCCTGGCGTAATTACCTACTCCATTCATTAACGCGTTTTCATCATTGCATATGACTATTTTTAACCTATTTTTTGACCAACTTATATTTTTAAATTACATATCAAGTTTGCCATGTCATGCAAAAAACATGCTTTGCTACCTCCGCTATTTAAATCGTTTCATGTTCATTAGGGTTTATTTGTAAAGCTCCCCCAACATTCATCTGCTCTGCGTTGTCTCGCCTCAAATTTTAAGTTGCATAATCCGACACTAAATGTTCTTCTGTTCTACTGGTTGCTCGTTCCATTGTTCCTGTTTCCCCTCAAATTTGGAAGCGACAGTTAATTCAAATAACTTTTGGTAATTGTCAGTTGATTTTTGACTATTTTCAATTAACGAGCGCAGCTGCGTTGCTATATAAACGCGTAGGCGAAAAAGTTAACTAGAAATCCACTTAATTTTATGTTTAACCCATTTTCTTCGTTCCTCTTGCGCAGCAATTTCCCACCCGTAAAATCCCTCTTAACACCAGTATCGTATTATACGGACCTGCGGTTATTTTTTGTCAGGTGAGCTTGCACAAACTACTGTTTCCAAAATCAGAATCTAACCTCAAGTTTGCTTCCCATAAATTGGCTCAGCTTGACATCCACATTGCATACGCATAAACGCGCACACTAAAGCGACAACGAATGCCTGCGGATCTTAGTTGGTTGGGTGCCTTTGGAGAATAGGCTAGATCGCAGTTGGTAGCCAGGCCCGTATTACGGGTGGCTGGGATGTTTGTTTAATGGGGCTATTTTGTAGGGTTCGATAATCACATCTGACCCATTTGGCTTCCGTTTTACGTTTGAGGTTAGGATTAAGGTACCGATTAATGGTTTCAGATTTTCGGGTTAGGGTTATGCATTAAGGCGCAGGTTTTCGAGTTACGGTTGGGGTTTGAGCGTGCGATTAGGTTTCAGTATTAAGGTTAGGTTTTCCAGTTACGCCTAAGTCTAAGGGCTACGGTTCTTTTTACGATTTCGGTTAGGGTTAGTGTTGCCCTTAAGGTTAACAGTCAACGTTAAAGATTGAGATTAGAGTTGAGGTTAAGGTTAGTATTAGGGCTAAGGTCGCCGTCCGCTTCCCCATTCCTAGCTAATACCTACGATCTAGCCGGAAAATATTTAGGAAAATAATAGTACAGCCTGTGCGGCGTCCACGAAAACTCCTCAAACTCTTTCCCACCTCTTAGTTGCTAGACGATTTGTGCGACTTGATTAAACATAACAACTTTTTGATAAACGCGGCAGGGACTGAGCGCCAGTGGCGTGAGGCACACCTTCAAAACAATTCCCCCAAAACGGACTATCAACGAGTAATGCCAGGCCATAGGAACTCCAGTAAACACACCTAATCATAAAGGTCATCAATCATCTGGGCCCTGGAACTCAACAAAAAGAAATATCACATCAGTAGTGTGCTGACAGCGCATGTAGTGGGAAGTTCACAAAGTGGGAGCCAGCAGACGCACGTGCGATTTTGATTATCCCCCCGTCAGGTGGCTATTTTACGGTATGGTGTTGAAAGGTGAACAACAGCCAATGACAAAGGTTGTTGGCGCCTTGGTATGCCGAGCGGAAGGGGGGGGGGAAACAGGTTATTTCTGTGGGCGGAAAGTGGAGAAGGGCAGAATTTCGGCGGATGTTTACTTGTTTGTCGCTTTAAAAAATTGGGCGGATGCGAATTGGAATGTAGGTGGCATTTCATGGCGCATGGGTTTCGGCAGCTTCGCTTGATGGCTTGAGTAAAGGTCTTCTTTCACAGGCATAAAACCGGATCGGTTAGCTTCATGGCTATAGTTTCATTTGGTACACATTTAGGCTTGAAAGGGGAATTTGGAATGTTTTTTTTTCGTAAGTTGTTAATAAACTTAAAGACCATGTTGACGTCTAGGCGGTTACGGATGTCTCGATTGAACAAAGCGTGATGATAATTCGCGCACTGGCTTTGCTAGGAGCCAGCTCCTTCCTACAAAATAACCTGCCTCAAATGAATACTGAATGCGCAACTGCGCTTTAAATGGGCCGACAGAGGAAGAGGAGTGTGTGGCGGGGCTAGTGAAAACCATTCACAACTAGACCCTATAGCGCAGTTTAGACGACCCTGTAGGATTTCCCTTCACGCTGGGATGAGCATCTGTTTTGCAACCCTCGGAATGGGAAGACATTTTCGCCAACATTTTTTTCCGAAATTAGTAAACATAAAATGCCTTATAAGCTTCGTGCTGCCGTTTTACGTTACGTCGATGTAAATGATCTGGTCAGCCACTTTTTACAAGACCGACGTCTGTTATTCATGATAAACCACAATATCTTAGAGATTGCTGCGAGAAAATAGGGGATTTTCTGTTTTTGAAGGCACATTGCTTTTTGGGATTCTTTGATCTAGTTTTGATAATTACTCAGGCCTTTTATATGAACCCATTCTGACCAGTAAGGAAGGGTAAGGTCTTTGAGATGTTGTTTCTTGTGTTATAAAGGACAAGATCAGGACGCTTGTATGGTTTTGTGACCTCATTTTTATTATTGTGCAGTTGCGTTTTAAAATGTGTAAGATAGGTTGTTTTAATTAGTCTGATATCCACTGGTTGTATTTTAAGACATTGGCAATAAAGATTGACGAGGGTGGTCCTAAATTACTGGACTTACGTCGCTGTCCTAAATATATGATCATATTCGACTTTTTTTTACGTAAACTGTAGTCTTTGTTATGTTCGTTCATTTAATAAGAAAGCAGATTTTTGATATAGTGATCAATGATTTGTGAGAAGTCAAGCTTTCAATATGGTGGACGATCCGTGTCGGGGCATAGGGAAATGTGTGCCTTAACATAACTGCTAAATGCTAATCGTCCTTCACACAAAGCAAGACAAATACCAACACGCGTTTTTAACGATCGCATATCGGACCGGCTTTCCGTCCTAGTACCTCCAAATTGACTCGGAGGCATGTTCCCCCAACTATTTGCGCAATATAATTGTTCATGAGGATATTCATGTCTTACGGAGCATTCGCAGGACGGATACTAGATGAGCGCTATGAACTATGCTATAATTTACTAAGTACAAGTCAGAAAAAGCAAGTTTTGGATTATCCGTTCTTGGACTTATACAATAAAATGCGTTAGTGTAAGAGAGCGAAGCGCGCAAACCAAGCGGTAACAGAATATTCGAAAGAGCAGTTGAGAGCGCCTTGACAAGTCAGTCAAGTTGAAAAGGAAGATGGGATGCACCTGGGGATTTTTTCGTTTTTAGATTCTCTAAGGCAACTTGAATGGACGCGTGCAAATAGGCAACGGACTCGCCTTCACCCAGGAGGTACTGACGAACAATAAATGGGGACTGATCCAACTAAGTCGGCTGCACTGCGTTATTGGTCATTGGGGTTCTCACTTGTGGCGTCTAAGCAGTAGTTTTAATCAGAGCGTCACGTTAAATTCACCACGCACCTGTTAGCCGCAGAAGACAGAATGTGCCAACTGGAGGAATTTGTGGGTTGGCCTTCCCAGGCACTAGTGTCCGCTGACTGAGGGAATGTGTGTTCAAGGGGCTTAAAGGCGTCTGTGGCTGTTTGAATGCAGGTGTTTCCCGGCTGATATTGGTGAGACCGCGAGGTCAATGATTCTAAAATCGCTTTTTGAGAAGGTACATGCAGCGGGGCCTTTAACAAAAGCCTTAGGCATCGGCAACAACCCCCTATTCGCCTTCAAAGCAAGGACAGATTGCGCTTTCAAAATCAACCTATGCGCAATTATATATTAACTTGTTCCCATGGAGCAGGGCAAACTAGCGGGCGCATACAAATGTGAACGCACGATTACCATTCTATTTAGCCTAAATAGAAAAGGATAGAGACAGTCGCCAGCGTCACCTTGAACATCTACGTTAAGAGCAGCTAATGAGAATACCCTAATCAGGACTATATAATCGTGTATCGGTTTCCGGCGGAACGTTACAAATTAATGTGCATACTGCTTCTCGTAACAAAAAGGCTGAAGACATTCAGGTAGCAGACCTGATTTTATGCCTAGAGAAGAGGTGTATTCAAACTATCAAGTTGATTTCTAACCAAATTCCCTCCGGCGTCTGCCGCACTGCGTTACAGCCGCGAAACCGACGAAGGCCACACAGGAACCCTTTATTCACAATACCTGAGAAATATATACGTTGGCGTGAATGCTCTTCCTGAACCTTCCCTATAGATTTTTTTAATTGTTTGCTATTCACGTACTACAACCGTACCGCGCCATCCCAACAACCGACTCGGCAGATCCCAACCTATCTTTCCCACCTTGTCATTGCAAGTACACATCACGCATCGGCGTCGTTAGTTATTACCCAACCCATCGCTCAAAGCCTGCCTTAAGTTACAAACCTACACCTAACGCATTCACCTAAAATGCCCACCCTGTCCACGCACATTCAGTCACCGCAGGGGCTTTCTTGGCCAAATACAAACGGCAAACTGAGGTGAGACACCCCCGATTAAACCCGATCACCAGATAGCTTCTCACGAGCACACAAACATCACGCACCTGTCTGTTCCCTATCACCCTCCACGAGCACAGAATTGGCATATCTTATGGATATGGGAATCATGCTATTTGGTGCCTTCTCTGGGTGACCATCCTTGTACACCTGTGAGATCCGAGCATTACACCCCCTACGCATAAAGTCTTAACTCATTGCATTAGAGGGCAGGTCATGTACGTGACAGCCGCAGACGTGCTGTGTTTTTATTCCATCAGTCACCCCACCGGATCTTGGCGTCAGTTTATTGAAGCCTATGGGCTTTAAGCTAGGACCTGTGCTCTTAGCATCGTATCCTACAACCCAATATATCTTGGTCAGCGTATATTATGGACCACGAGGTATGGTGGCATTTCTAGGTGCAGCTTTTTGCCGCGCAAACCTCCTGCACCCTCTCGCGTCTCTGGTCGCCTTAATTCTAAGCTGAGGGAGGTAAATGTAGCAAACGTCACACTTATGTGAAATACGCTTTCCCTGCTTCCACCGTGCTGTGGAACGCACTGGCAAACACCGCCGATCACGGCGGCCGAAATGCCGTGTGCGTCGACCTCCACTTCATTTTCATAGCCAAAGAATGGCCCATTCCTGCTTTGCCAAGATTCTTATGGAAAAAATGTTTTGCGAAGTTCGGTGTATCTTCCCTTCCCACTCACGTGTTTCGCAGAGTGCTTAAGAGCGAAACTCTGGTAAACGGACATCTGACAGGGTGGAAATGCTCGCTCGTGTGGAGAAAAGATAAACGATCACTCCGCAAGAGCCAATATAACTTCTGAACAGTCTGCTGGCTTAAAATATTCACAGTAAGTAGGCTAAGTTATGAAATGCCGACCAAGAATCTGAAATGAATTTTCAGGTCGGGAGGATCAGTTACGCAGGACTCTAAATTTGACCATCAAGTAGCATAATTCTATAATAATTCAGTTTATTTAGAGTACCAACTTTCGATAGAACTTCTGTTTAGTTGCATGCAAAAACAATACTCTGTAAAAAATGACTACATACGAAGCATGCATTTTATCATTGATTTCATCAAAAACATGCAAAAAATAATTATTATGTCACTCATTCCGTAGAGGATAAGAACTTCTTCCAACCATGTAATCAAAGGAAGGTTGTAATTTGATTTAAAAAAAAAACATTTGAATAGCCGAATAATTTTGAAACTGACCTGCATTTTAATTTGCCTTCGGAGTTTCGAAACTACAAGCCGTATATTTTCCGCGTACGATAATCCATATATTCCTCTACGATATTAAGAGGAAACTATATGGGGTCAATATAATTTAGCAGTGGATTTGACCCATAGTGTTAACTTTATGAGCCACATTGGCAAACTCAGAGATATGACGTTTTATAAACGGCCATTTACGGTATTAAAAAAACTTTATAATCTGAAACTTTTTTGAAACCGAATTATACCCTGTCTTTGAGTATAAAATTGGAAGAGGACGTAAGTTCCGACTTAACCAGTAAGAGAATAAATATATTTATCAATATTTTTCATGAAATGTAATCGAATTTTAAAGGGTTTCGGAAATAAATGAGAAAAACGCATGCTATTTTAGTAGTCGTTTTTCCAGCTTATAAATTTGCGTGTAGCCGATGAGGTGTTCATTCAAAAAACCGGCAATCTGATTTAAGTGAATTATTACAGAATAATTCTGCATGTTAATCTATTATACAACCATACCTAATTTATCTTTTCGAAGTAAAAACGCATTTCGGGATTTTGTTTGACATTTTTCGAGAGAGCCCACCTGCTGTATGTATCCGCCAGCATTATCCAGCAGCTACTCGATACGATGTCTTCAATATTGAAGCATAAAAGCTGAATTTGAGGAGAAGAAGGGCGATTTGGACGGCTTACCGGTCATGTATGTGCGCTTCTGGCCAGCAGAGCCTGCAGTAAACTGCGTTTCTGCACTTATGCTTCGTCCCGAAAGACTTTATGGGAATCCTTTTACGTTTTGTTAAGCAATAAGCTGCACTTTTTGCGGCCAAACGTAAGACAGCAACGCCAAAAGTGAAATTTGTGACAGGCATTTCTACGACGGTAGATGTGCTTACTCAAAAAGTGTTATCGGAAATTCTGAAATGCATTTTTGACTCAAACAAGATACTTAAGTAGAGTCCTGATATTAATTACGAGGCAGCACAGGTTTTTGATAATTCTGCTACTTCAGGATATGGACTTTTGTCCAAACGCTTTTACCGCCGCCTGCGTAGACTACACCTTGTAAAAAATGACTACATTTATATTATAAAATTTTTTTGTTGACTCTCGATGCCCTTATAAACTCGAGATTTTCGTTAGAAAGCCCGCATAAACTTCGTCATTTTCTCAATCATTCAAAAGAAAACTACGTCTTCGTCAAAGTTAATACTTAAAGCAAAGGTATAAGTAAGTTTTAAAGGCCTTTCCCGATTCTCAGATAATTTTAAATCCAACCTGCCATTTCGTTCGGCTCAAATCCTCTGCTAACTTTCATGAAAATCATAAAGTCTCCTTTGAATATTTTATAGAAACATTTGCCTTTACCGTGCACAAAGATATGCAGATTGTTGTTTGAAAGCTTCGAATGGAAGCGCGGCGAAAGACCGACTTTGGCATCATTTGGGATTTGAAAAAAAATTTTGAAAACCAACTCACACCCTTGCCTTTAGCATTACATTTAAAGAATAGTTCCTTTTGTCAAATGATCAAGAAAAGGTATATTTTTCAGCGCTTTCTTTGAAATATATTTGAATTTATAATGACATGAAAAATCAATGAAAAAATCCATACTATCTTTGTAGCTGTGTTTTTACAAGTCGTGGTTTTTGCGGATGGCCGACAGGAGGTTCGTATAAAATTCAACATCCAGAGGTAAGTGACAATCATGGAAATATGATGCTCAGTGATAAATATTAGGACCCTACATAAGTAACCTTTTAAGTCGAGAACTTACACGCGTATGATCGGTTTCCTCTTTCAAAACACTTATTAATTAACTAGATCTGTCAAAAAAGAATTAATTACTGATCGGCAAAGTGTAGACATCCTAAGTACACGTTAATGTGCAAATTATTTGAAGTCCCAATTATGATTTGCCAGTTCCATTTAGGGAAACATTCCGCAAGAACGAACATTAGGAATGAGACAAGAATTTTGGCAGAATCTGACAAGACTATCTGCTAAGGTTTTGTGACTACCCAGTCCATGATTGAAATTATACAAGAAAAGGGGTGCCATATTTTCAATCTGTATGTGAAAGTTGCGAGTGGATGTGTTATCATTATCATCTTATACTTTTTATTGCGGAAATATGTTATGGTTCTTGACTGTCCATGCCTCGATTATGATTAGAAAACTTTTGCAAGCTCAATTATCACTTAGCGTGCGTTAAAGAATGCAGCTTAGTGGTCATTTTTAATGACGTTTGCGCAATTATGGCATGCGGATGAAAGGCTAGGTGAAGACAAGTAACACGTTCGCGATCATTTAATCCCGAGGGGGCCATAAAAGGCGGTTGTTGGGTTGCGCGCTTTAGAAACAGTGGATGATGTCTTGCGTCACAAGAGCAACTCTTTGCATTCACCATGCCTACGGACAGCGCACTCCCTACTACTTGTCAGCTGGAGGTGTCACGAAACAAACCAACGTTAGAAACTTTTTGCGGATCTTAGCTAGCAAGGTGGCCCCTCCACGTCATCTGCCACTCTAAGTGCGATCTGGCTATTTTTTCTGACTCTTCTAAACCCACGTATACAGTCCGTCCGTATGACCACGCAAGCATGCTCTTCTTTTTCTTCCTCACAAAGTAACAAATAAATTTGGTTGAAAGTGCACGCGTGCAGAAAATGGCGATGAAAAACAGCGCAAGCATGCGTTTCATAGCGAGAAGCTTCCAGTTAACTGTCTTATTACTTGCGGGCTCAAGACGCTTGAGTAATAAGCACTTGATTTTATCCCATGACATTTTTTGCGAGATTAGGCTGCCAAGACCAGGATGCAGATAACATCGGCGGCTTTTCTTTAATGCGGCTTTGCGGGGAGACCTATTGATCGCAAGATAAGGCCGCATCAGCATGATACGAAGTTATAAAACCAATATATAAACTCGAAGAGATGCGTGTTACTGTCTAACAGACAACTATGTTCAGTGAACGCACAACTGCCATCTATGGAGATAAAGTATAATTGACGGAGATTGCAATGTGGTGAATCTGGTATAATATACTATATCTGTATTAAACCGCGAAATCTCCGAGGGAAGCCATTAAGAATAGACGCTGAGTAGAGGGGAGATAAAGCAGAACACGAATGGTACTATTACACCGGAAATGCATAGTGTACTTTTAAATTAAAGCTGTGGATAACACCACTTTTCGCGCTTGTTCACTCGGATGAACACACCGCTACGAAGAATGTCGAAGGTGAGGTCATTTAGGAAATCAGATATTAGTCATTACAGCAGTCATTGACTTGTAAGTTCTAAATGATGCTTTCTGATAAAAGGGATATTACTGTTAGGCAAGACGTTTGCATTTTTTACTCGTCGAGATGATGTCAACCGGAACGGAACTGACTTGTTTCATTGTCTTATCATGATAATGGCAGTAAAGTTAATTTATTCCTACCACAGGAAGGAAGAAGCAGTTGATTAAAACTCTTTAGAATGCTCGGAAAACCCAGCTCAGGGATTACAATTTGATTAGCATAAACTTGCTTACTCTTTGTACTGGGATCATTTCTAATGTTGCTTATTTCCGCCGCGTCGTGCCTTTTACCCTGCCATTTGTAAAATGCAAATTAGTCGGCAGATTCATGCCGGAAGGGGTTTGATGTAAACGTGGCACGATAGCATGGCAGGCGGAAAACGTCTTCTAAAACAAGAGAAGGAGCACTTGATGTCTTTCTATTTTCTAGAATAATACAAAGTTTTGATCAAATTTGTAAATTTTGATAATCTAATCGCGTATTTAATTCAAAAAGCAGCACGTACATCATAGGGGTTTTAAATTGCCAAAGTCTGCCTATCTAGCATTTTTCTTTTTAATCAGAATACTTTCTTAATCAGGCGTGCGAGGTAGTTCACGATAGACATTACCAACGAAATCGTTCGAATATAAATAGCTGTACACTGTTACTCAAAAGAGTTGCAAATCTCAGGACAAGTAGCTCAACAAAAGATTACGAGAGAGAATGATATTTTTACGCAAGAAATTGCCTTATCATTTGGAACACCCAGGTAACTGCACATGACAATCATGTTTTTGGTAACCAGGCTTCATGACGTTCGTCACATGCTGTGTGCGATAACATCTTAGTTATTTACAATGGATGTGCTACCTTTGGAGTAAGGCTCCGAAATGAATCGTCAAGGATGAAATTTCTACAATAATTCATTTAACTCAAGATACCAGCTTTTGAACGAAATTCTATCCGGCAGCTTGACCACAAAACGTAAAAATGACTAAATAAGCAGCATGGATTTTCCTCATTGAATTTCGATGCCCTTAAACATCAAAATATATCTCACAGTAAATATGCGTAAACCTACTTATTATTTTACCATTTTGGTGAAAAATGACGTCTTTTTTCAATGTTATACTTGCAGGAATGGTATAATTCAATTGTTAAAAACTTTTTTAATTTCCTTATAATTTTAAGCCCAGACTGACGTTACGCTTGCATTTACGGTTTTTAAACTACAAACTGCATATTTTCCCAGTAGGAAAATTCACATATATCTGTACGGAACTAGGAGGAAGCTATATGGCGTTCATAAAATTTACTAGGGGATATGAGAAAAATTATGAGCGGACATTTCATGTTTTTTTAAAATCTCACAGTTAGAAAAGTTCTTCTCACCATATCATACTCTTCTCACGATTATAAACCTGAAAGAAGGCGTAATGATCTGACAAATGAGCATAAGAATGCATTTTTGTGCATGCTTTCTAAAGAATTTAACCGAACTTTTTAGTGCGTCGAAAATCGATGAGAAAAATGCATGTTACTTAAGCTTTCATTTTTTCCAGGGTGTGGATTTTACATGCAGTCGAAAAGATATTCTTTCGGAAGCCGCAATCTTAAGGCAGACTTGCATACGTAATCTTTTTGAAACGCCAAAAACATTTCAGAATTTCGGTTAACATTTCATGCGTTAGCACACATACTGTAAGTCCGCTTGAAAGTCTTTCATTGTGAAACTTTACCTACCGTACAAAATTGACGATCAGTCCGCTATAATTCAGCGAATGAAGTTGCCTCAGTGGCACAAATCAAGACGTCACGTAAACGGAGGAATTGCAGTTGGCGTTCGGTAAGTGAAAATGTTAGTTTAAAAAGATGGGGTAGAAATTACTATCTTCATATTCTCTGTGATTTGACAGTGATGTGAGCCCTCCGCAAAAGATTAGAACTTTTTTAAACTTTGGTTAAAGTAAAAGACGGTTAGAACGTCCTTTAAGGTTTAGCTGACTCACTTTTAACCTCGGGCGCGTCGGCGTAGAAGTGTCTCGTTCGACCCCAAAATGGCCACCTTTAAAAGTTGTCTCTTGTTTGCTTGTCTTTTAATTTTAAGAAATTCAGTCGATTTAATTTTTGAAGGACTTTAGACTTAATGCCGAGCAAAATACACAAACACACCGATTTAATTGATTTAAAAATCGCCTGCTGTAGAATGTGGATTTGCACAAACGTCTGTGCTCGCAACAATGGTGCCTGACACGGAGGCAAGCAAGCAGTCAAGATGCAGCATATGCGCTTTTGGAAAAGGTTACTTTGCACTCTGATGGGGCTAAAATCTTTGGGAAACTTTCGGCATTCGATAGGAATTTCGACTTTGATACAAAACCTGTTTGTCTTCTTGGAAGACGATATTCCGTTTTAAGGAAGTTCTAGACAGCTACTACGTGAAGTCAAAAAAAACGCGTGACATTTAAGGTATTTAACAAAGTTTATCTGAGGGTTAGTCAACGAACAAAAACATATATGTATATGTTTGTCGTCTCGTTGACAGAAGCCAAGTCCATCCTTTTCTGCTTAAGTTCGAAGGGGCCGCACTAACAGTTTCGGTGACAAATTGTCACCCCAAAGCGGTAAACTTCAAAGATGGTCGAAAGTTAACTTCTCGAAACTGAATTTATCTGAATGGGATCGTCTGGCGACACCGGCAATAGATGGCAACAACCGATTAGCACGAACATACCGAGCATTGATGGCAAACGCATTATTTCGCCATTCGGAATATCTTCGTAGATTTAGTTAGGCTTGTTTTGAGGGAAAGATAAGTGGTTATTGTGAGTGGTGTTGAGATCTTTTCGAAGACGTCGGACGAGTTCCGTCCACACCTGTGTTAGCAATAACACAAGATGGAGTAAGATACTGCGAGATAGAGAGATCCAACCCACAGGCAAGACGGTTGGCGTGGCCAAAATACTGTCGCCTACTGAAAATTTACGATGGAAGATGGAGAGAGCCTTTCCGGATGTCCTCGTCTGCTGCAAAGATTGCGGTACTCCAAAAACTGAACTATTCAGGAATACAACTAATATGGCGCAAGCAACGAGCCTCCGAAGCAAAGGCACTCGCGTAAGCCTGTTGCATCCAACTAAACGGTCTAGTTGATCAATGAAGTAATCATCGACGGATGTTTTGAGCGAATAGTTACCTGGCCAACCTCGTCAGAACGAATGGAGACAAAATCAGCCTGCCTCAAGTTTTGTTTAGCACTCCCTTTCATGAAGGACGTCTTGCGGGTCGCCAGGGGCCTTATTATGCCCAAGGACTTCGAGTTACACAATGACCGCAATTAACCATCAGCGCCAGGTCGTGAGGCCAAAAGACCCATTTCTCCGGCCAGAAAGGTTTTGTATTTTTTACCGGGCAAAGCACTTATGTCAAAGAAGCTGAAAGATGACTCCAAACGCGAATGACTGAGCATGCAGCGGCAGCAGCAGTGTGGAGGAATAGCGAAGGCTCCCAGATCGCAGCTTATTTGACGTGACCCGGCCCCGCCTTCAAGTTTGATGGAAGCGAAGTTCTCACAAGAGTTGACAACTACGTGAACCGCGGACTGCTTAAGTCATGGTTCTTCGGACCGCATTCAGTTAACAGGTGCAATGACGTTCCACTTTCAAATTCTGTAGTGCGATTTTGACTGAGCAAAATATACAGATACGCGGGAGAGCGCGAACAACCAACAGTCCTGATGACGGTGAGCCAGGCGGATAGTTATTGTCACTTATGATTAAAAAATGTGATTACATCAAGTCAATTATCGACTCACGCACGGACCGAAAAGCAATTTTTGCATCAAGTACGACCAACAATGACAAAAATGCTCAGGACAATTTGTTGCAGGCGTGTGGTTGCCGGGTGAATGCGTTCTATAAGTACCGAGCTTCATGTGCCTATACCACGCATTTCCGTGACAGTCTCTGTTAATGGGTTCGAGTGAGTGCGAGAAACATCAATTCAATAAAGTTCTGGTTCCGGCAATCATGTCTTCTTCTTCTTCTTCTTCTTCTTCTTCTTCTTCTTCTTCTGAACTGCGTCCTGGAAGTTGCCTTTGATCTCCTATTAACAATCAAAATTGCTGAACGGAGTGCAGCTGCCTTAGACCGTATCAGACGCTGACGGTTTGTCCGAGAACCCAGGAGTCGCACGTTTTCCCCGAGTGTTTGGCTTGCGGAAGACATGTTTTGTAATTTCTTTCATGCAGGAGATTAATTGAAGATGGTGCGCCGTCTTTCGCATGATAACCGGGTGAGCATTCGGCTTATATTTCGCTTGGAAAATATAATAATATGTCAGTTGTTTCAAACAAAGTCTCTATTGTCAGCTTTGTCGTTGTAATGTCTTTCCGCACTTTAAATCAACGCGTGAAAAATGCTCAACTTTGCTGCGAGTTGACTGTTATTGTGAAACACCGGTTCTTCTCGGGATCGGACAAGGTTACAAGTACCCTCGTACTACAGGTGCATATAATCTCATGCCTCGTCTTGAGTCATAATCCCAATTCTCGTCACGAAACCAACCCTCCTACTAACTCTGTCCTAACCCCAAACCAAACCCCAACCCTAGTACAATTCCGAAGATTTTAGTGTAAGACTAACTGGGATGCAAGGGAGTAGTTATGATGATACTCTTCTTCGAGTTCATGTTCGTTGCCATTCTGAAAACGACATTTCCCGATACCTTCGTCTATTGAGGGGCTTAGCATGGAGCCTAAAATAGGAATTTCGTCATCTGTCTTAGTGTCTGTTGCACATGTTACTCAAGGGTCGATCGATATAATGGGAGTTTTAGATTGCTTTAATGAGCATTAAGGTGTAGTTATGAAGCCCCACCCGGTGGACACAATGCTATTGGGTTTGGGTTAGGGTTAGGAATTAGGAATAGGGATATACCTAGGGGTTAGGGGTTAGAAATAGGGGTTAGGGTTATGGATAGGAGTTAGGGGTTAGAGAACCTATTACTCAACCCCTCAAAGTACAACCGAACGTCCCCAATAGCTATTCTTTTGCATACAACTACTTGACCTCGTCGCCTGTGCACTCCCTGGCCCCACATATAAAAAGCCCGAATTACAGGTGGTTTTGGGCTTGTTTACTTCAGTTGGAGTTACATAATCAGATGTGACCACGTGGCCAAACATGACAGTCAAAGCGGTCACCTAAACATACTCAAAAGAATTTTAGCCGAAGGACAAATCCTTTCGGTAGAAAAAGTATCACAGTAGCCTGACCGGTGCGTAGATATGACAGTCACATTGACAGTAGGCTTTGAGACAACACTTCAAAAGTAAAGAGCTATCATCGCCGTTCACAGTCGTTGTTTCGTTGCATAAGACGACCTTCTGCAGTTTTCGCCTGAAGGTCCTACGTCATCAGAAATATTAGCTCGATGGACAGCGTTATGCATTTAGACGATATCGGGCCATTTACATAAGTTATTTGAATAGCCTTCTCTATGGCAACGAAATGCCTGATAAGGTCTCCTCTCTCCAAACATTCACGTGTTTTAAAGGATACGGTCGATAGTGTGGATATTTCACATGCTTTCCGTAATCCTAGTGTGCGACGCTAGTGATTGAAAGCAGTTTAATATTTTTTGCCTCATGAGAATCGAAACTATCATCGGCGCGTTTGAGATTCGATTTTCTTAATAAAATTTTTCTTTGTTTCAACAGAAATACCAGAGTTGCAAGAAATCTTGCATATTTTGCGTTTACAACATAATAACCGGTCTTTTTGGTGAATGGCAGATACCTCTACTTCATTAACTGACGATGATGAAGATTCTATTTAGCTGTAATACCTCCTTTACTAACTCCCGCCAACAACAGGTTGAGAAATTTCCAACAAGTGTAGTTTAATACCCGGGGGAGCAAATTATGCTTGATGTAGTCTCATATGCATGCATATGGTATGTATTTCTCACACCGGCTGTCGATGGTCTTATAAATTCAAATATGTTTTATAGAACACATGTACAAACCTATGGTTTCTTTTACGTGTTTGATGGAAAATCGCATTGCTTCACATTTTTTACCCGTAGGACCTGTATATTTAAAAATGTCTAATTAAATGATTTCTAGGACCGTACGACGTCCATGCGTACAGCATTGCACATTTCCGTTTACCAGGGCTACTCCTAAAACATACAACGTAGTCCGCATTCACTGCAAAACGTTATGTACTCCGCATGTTATCTACTTACAAATTAGGGGAATATATGAGTTTTCTTGGGCAGAAAGCATGCACCTTGTATACTGCAATCGCTGAACGCTAAGGTACCGTCTGATCAAGCTCAAAATTATTCGGAAATTGCAAAAAGCTTCCAAAATCTAAATAGGTTTTCTTCGGTTAGGAAAAGGAAAAAATGTGATTTTCTACTAAACTGGTAAAATAAAACACATTTTTGTGCATATGTTCTGCAAAATATATTTAAATTTCTAAGGCCACCAAACATCAATGCAAAAATGAAAGCTACTTAGAAGGCATTTTTCACCGAGTGTGGTTTCTGCAGGAGGTCGAAAAAATGCATTTAAAAGATGACATCCTAACGAGTACAAAATATTATAGGACTATGACGCATGCTCATTGATATCGCAACCCCACCTAAGTAATCCTTCCACATCGACGAAGGCACCTCAGAATTTCGGCCAACATTTCATGAGATCGGTCACTCACTGCACATTGGTGATGTTTTTTATTCTCGGCAACTCCCGAGAACTTGAAGGGAACTGCGTTTAATGAAAGTGTGTACCATGTGTCAAATAAAGAGTAT
>CACRXP010000055.1:770031-854057 GCA_902702965.1 Spirometra erinaceieuropaei | reverse complement strand
GAATATGTTCGTGCAATTTTCTGTTCTATTACATGTTCTAGGCTCCGGCTACGCATCCTTGCTACTTTTTCATTGAAAGGTTAGTAATTAACACGCGAGAGTTTTAATAACCAGATTTAGCCGAACCCGAAGATTTATTTGATGTCCAATGTTAACCATGGTGATCCACCTGCTAACACAAAGGCTATTTTACGAAAAGCAGAGGTTTTATCAATTTCTAAATGTCAAATTAGCAGATCTGTGAGATTTGGTACCTTAAGGTGTAGTAATAACGTAGATATGGATTCCTTCGTTTAAGTCGACTGAATTATTTTGCCGTTTGGAAAATTCAAACTGATGTCACATATATGACCACCACAGAATGGTGATTTCCAGCTTTAAACATAAAACACTAATTGTCTTGTAGTTACGCTTCTGTGCATATCTCATTCGGAAATAGGACGAGCAAAACATTTGCAGTTTCAGCAAAATATCAGTATTTATATGGGCGCCCTAATGTGTATTCATAATCGAAGAACGGAGTCTAAAAGTGAGCAAAAACAGTGGAAATGGCCCCAATATATAGAAAAAGGCATGTTCATACGTTTACGGTAGAAAAATATTAGGATTACTCAGGAACACGAAAGGAACGGCTAAATGTGTCAAATGATGATTTGACCTCCCCGTGCAAAAATGCAAAGTGCACAGAGATCTGTCAACGGAGTGCAATAATAAAGCACTTCTTAAAGAGGTAACTTATTAAGGAAAGTTTTCTTATTTATCCAAGACATATTCGTTGCTGACTTTCGTTGTAGACAGGCATTTTTCTTTAATATGAAATTTGATGTTTGAATGATTCTTAACATGTTACCCAAACGACCGCTTTCGTGAAAAGGAGCGCCCTAACACTCACTAATTCGGTAATTACTTTCAAGAATAATCTTATTTTAAAGTTCTCAACAGACAGATAATCCAGAATCTGCCTTTAAAGAAGATCGGATGAAATCCCTGAAAACCATGAAGTATTCAGCAAAATTTCGAGGCCGATCTGAAAGTCAACGTAATCCAAAACGAACGAGATGAGTAAATTAATTTAACGAAAAAAAGTTTTTTTCCCAAAATCGCAAAATGGTTTGTTTACGACCACGCCTATCAGTTGTATTTAAATTTATTAAGCACCGACTGGCCTCCTGGCATGTCACCTTATGAAAACCATTGTTTCTACCACGTCCCCATTGGTGAAATCAATCAGAATCAAGTTTCACTAATTGAACCCCATCTCATCTAATTCAAAAGAATCAAGGATAACACGGAACACTGGAAAACTGTTTTGGAGTGTAAACTCAGAACATAGGGAGTTTACAATTCGTCATTTAGGAAATCAGACTACTTTTTTTAACAATATTTAGATGTACACTTCACCAAAATACTGTCATTAAACGTTATTTGATGTCGACTATCAGATTTACTACGTTAGTGGTATGAGAATACATTCTTTGCACGTAAAAGCAAAATTTATTTAATTAGAGCCATTTTGGACGTTTTCGGGATATTGCGCTTTTCAAAATAAATCGGCATTTCTAAACGATGCAACACCGTCTTTGATATTTATTTTTTGGTTTTAATTCTTTTAAACTTGTGCTTAATTAACATAGAAATCGGATTCATGAAATGGTGTGGCTTTGCGAGTGATTGACGATCATTCGTAAATTTCGACATATTTCATGAATTTGGTCACCAACTGTAGCAACCGAAATTAAGCAGGATAGCCTTGATAGTCTCCAAAGCATGTAGAACGACCAGGTTTATCCTCCGAAATTTTAAACTAGGGACATTAGAATGTGCCTTTTCAACATGTACGTTAGACCTGGCCTGGAATACTGTTCGTTTTCATTTGGCCTCATGCGTGCTAATGAGCGGAAGAAAATAGAATCCGTTGAACACTTTTTTACCAAGAGAATTTTAACCCCGGAACACCGACATTTGTCTTACCAAGAACGTTGCCGGCTTACAGGCCTCGATCATTTATGGTTTCGTAGATTAAAAAAGGGACTATTTTTGCTATTTAAACTCTTATATAATCACACATTTAACCCACCCACCGCATTAAGACATCACATCCAGCCACGACGTAACAGTCACCGTGATGTATTTTTATTTCTGTCTCTGGCACGTACTGTTAAATATCATCGGTTCTTTTCTGTAAATGCAATTGCTATTTGGAATAAACTACCCATGAGTGTGAAAACTGCAAAATTATCCTTTATTTAAGAGAACTATTACTCGATTTTTGCATTCAGAAAAGCTCCCACAAATTTTGGGCGCTGAAAACTCTGATCGACTGTACCGTAGCGATGGCGTTTGTGGTCTCTGAACACTATGGCCGGTCTCACCAGCTGTTCCTCAACGCCTCTACTTTGGCTATCCCCAACTTCATGAAAGGAATTTGACGTCCGAAAATCTCCGATACCGTGCAACCTTCCCCCTTCTTGACGGTCGATATTCTACCACCGACGGCAGTTTTTTCTCCTGAGCCCTTCAAACCATAAAAACCACCATCAACTATATTTTTATCCCTTAAGCTCAGAAGTTTTTTTCACTGCCGGTCGGATTTATGTTTAAACGCTTCCCTTTACAATGCCTGTAAACTGGCATTAAATAAAAATTTATTTTATATTTATATTTAAAAATATAAACAAAAACTGTTTAAAGCGATGGCTTCCCAATTGTCTAAGCTGAAGGCATTGTAGATAATGCACCAGACGACCTAACCATGTATGATGAAACACCATAAACAAAATAATCGTGTCGGACGCAAACCCCCTTTAAATAGGAAAAGAAGGCATTCCTTGTCTGCCACAGACTCTTGGGGGGCTTCATCCAATCCTTACCCCATCTTGTGTCCAGCAGAATGTTCTAAGCGAGTACGGCGACATGCACATCAATGAGCTTATAATGGCTGAGTACATACGCAGCATCTATCCCACTCTACCCCGCAACATTCACTTGAGTGCGATTTCATGAGGGAGCTACGATGAGCAGAAGCGGGATTGAAAACAGGGTTAAACAGCGCGTCTTCGAATGACGCACGTGTCTGGAGGTCACACAAAGCCCCAGGTCTTCTCAGAAACACCGAAGGGTCTTCATGGATCCCGAGTGCATGGGGGTGACGCAAAGGCCAATAGTACGAAGCCGCCATTGCGGCCTGACACTCCGCCGCGAGAGGTTGGCCGAAGTTGACGGTATTTTCCGCCACGATATTTAGCGCACCGTGGCAAATATGCAGGAAGTGTGCTAACTCATGAAATGCTAACCGAAGTTCTGAAATGCGTTTTCGTTTCAAAATGGTTACTTATGCAGAGTTTTAAGATTAGACATCAGGCAGCATAATTCTAAAATAATTTAGTTGGCATGAGATGTCGGCTTCCGAACGAACCTCTCACTGGCGGCATGCAAAAACCACACTCTGAAACAATGACTACTTACGTAGCATGAATTTTCCGATCGATTTTTCATGCCCTTGAAGACACAATCATATTTCATTGAAGGCTTTTATGCCAAATATTTATTTATTTACTAGTTCAGTTGGAAAGTATTACTTTTTACAACGTTGGACTCGGAGGAAGCGTATAATTGGCTGTTAAAGGAGTTTCTCATTTTGAGATTTTTTGATGCCATGGGATGCCCATTCATAAAATTTAGTGTCCCTGAATTAACCAAAGTTTCTTGTAAAGTTAAAAATACGGCACAAATCCATTGCTAACTTTCGCGAATCCCATTTGATCCCCGCTTAAAATCGTAGAGATATGTGTAGTTTTCGTTGCGCAGGAAATATATGGTTTTTAGATTGGGAAGCATGATTGCAAGTGTCACGGCAGATCGGGCTCAAAATCATTCGCGAATTGGAAAAGTGTTTTAAGACCGCATTACACCCCTCTCACGAGTGTACAATTGGAAGTTGACCTAAGATTGTACCAAATGAGTATTTTGTGCTTGCTTCCCAAGCAATACAATTGCATTTTTAAGGGTCTCGAAAATCTATTGGAAAACTGCATGCTAAATACGTAGTCATTTTTCACACGGTGTGGCTTTTGCATGCGACCAGAAAGAAGCTCGTTCAAAAGCCGGCAAATCAAGGTAACGAAATTATTATTAAATTACGCCACATGATGATTAATTGGTAAAATGTGGTTTGGTATCCCCGCCTGATGGACACAATACCGTTGGGGTCGTTGTGAAATGTTAGGGGTTACGGTTTGGGGTTCTGATTAGAAATTAGAGTTAGGGTCAAAGGTTAGGGTTGGGAATTAGCGCTTAGGAATAGGAGTAATAGTTAGGCGTTAGGATTAGTGGTTACCGCAACTATTTCTCAACCATTGGAAGTACAAACACGCCCTCCCAATAGCTTTTCTTGTATATTCAACTGTTTGACCTCGTCGCCTGTGCGTCCCCAGCTCCACCTATAATAACTCCTATTACACTGGTCCATATCAGAGGTGAATGAGGTTTGTTTACTTCAGGTGGAGCCACCAAACCACATCCGACCGATTAATTTAACAACCCTACTTAAGTAGTCCTTTGAAACGAAAACGCACTTCAGATGTTCGTTAAACATTTCATGGGTTTGCATACCTACAGTAGGTGCGCCAGATTGTTTGTAGTGTGGAGGTTATAGCGTTGACAGTCCTCTCACACATATTCTCTTTCTGTTTCTTCTTCTTCCAGGCACCAATGCACCGTCCTTGCTGGTAATTCGTCTAATGTAGAGGCAGAGCGAGTTACCATTAAATTAATTGCAAGGGGAGGCAAATCTAACTAATTCGTCGGTTATGTTGAGTTCCAGGATTGTTTACTCACCTCTGGGCGGTATTCACCAAGTCACGCATGCATGGCGCCTTTATAGAAGGTTCGTGAAGCGTAAAGTGGAAATGTAGTGTTTGTTGCTTCCACGACTGCCACTTCTGCTCATGTACTTCAGCGTGGCGTTTAAGGCCAAAGTGCATGAGCATCACTGCCATCAACAATCAACAATTACGCTGCTGGGCATTATAACTAAAGAGAATACGCAACGAAACGTGGACATTGTTGCCTTTGGTAACCAAATTTCAGATTGCCTGTTACCGGCGCATGCGTCAGTCGAGAAGAGTGAGGAATGCTTGAACATCCTGGCCAGTGTAAATAAAATACTCCGCATAACTTTTGACATGCTGATAGGAAAAAGAGCTTTTCCCGCCTGACGTTTCTGATCCTTCCTCGAATCCGTCATCAGAGATAGTAATAGCAACGGATGATTCATGTAGAGGATGTTGCAGTACTCATAGGCTGCAGGCGCTGTGCTATTGCCTACCTATAATTATTAACCGCTCTCCGCAGTCATCGAGAATCTTTGCACTTTGTTGCCCTAACTGCAGGATGGCCGGTTGTTAGTTGCCTAAATCGCATCACCCGTACTGGAGCCTGGCATGATGATTGCTCAGTGAGAAGCACCGGGCAACATTAATGCCCGACAAAAGCAAGCTTGGGCTTTGGAATTGCTTTGCGATTTTTCATAAGACGAAAACGAGGATCATTGAGGTCCTTGAGACAGCTGCCATTTAGCGTTCCTATAAGGAATGGACGTTCAAAATCAGATGCGACACCCAGGCTGCCTTCCAGAGAGGTCATGTTCACATCAACTTGCAATGGGCGTACCCGATTCCCGTCAAGGAATACAAGATGGAGAAAACATGCTCTGCGTTCAAAAATTGCCGAATTTTGTCCAATGCTAATGGAATGCTCGGTCCCTCACATGCTTTGCAACTATTCAATAATCACGCTGCAACGAATAAGGTGACATAATAAATATGAGAAAAAACGGCCAAAACTGTCATGTTCCTTTCCTGACTCCGCTGCGCATGAGAGCACAGTACATAAACATCTATTGCCAAAATAGAATGCTAAAACATCTTCATATAAACGGATTATTTGTAAAGATTTTTCGTTTGGCTGAAGACACATTCGTTATCAAGATTTATGTAGACTTTGATTTCTTTCCGCAATGAGATTTCATGTTCAAGGAGTCAAAAAATACCGCTCAAGCAGGCATCTTTAAGAAAAAGAGCGTCCAGGCATTTGCTACTTTGGTACTTTTTTCAAAAAAATCTTATATTGATATCTTGTAGTAAATGTACAGTTAGAAATAGGTTTTATGATTCATTGGTTTAAAATACTTAAAACGTGAAGCATTTCCCGAAAATTGAAGGACGCTCTGAAACTCAATAGGTTTTACCGTTAGAAGAAAGCTCAATTAATGTTGATCGAGGAAATTTTCTTCGTGTACACAAAATGTGTTGCTTAAAATTGCATTTGTCAAGTATTCTTGTAATCGGATAACCACTGACTGTTCTGTCAGTATGTGACATTTAAGGAACGCTTACTCCTTCTATGCCCACAGCAACGAAATCAAGTGTGAAGCCGGTTATTATCTTGAGACTTCCGTGTCATAGTCTTAATACACGACCAGAAATTACGCATTTGACTTTGGTTCACATCTACTATAGCACAAATTGCGGGAGAGTATCTAGTGAATATATGTAAAAAACAACTTTATAAGCACTTCTATGATTTTGACGTCTTGTTTCGTTAGTTTCTTGCATGTACAAACAGCGTAATGTTTCAAAATGTCAGTCTCCTTATGTGTAACCAATGTTTGCATGTTTGACATTTCTGTTTCCTTATATTTATTGTTCTGCGTAAGTATTAAAAGGTAGGCATCCCAAGCGATATAAGTTGAAAAGAGATGGGTTCTTCGGGACAAGAGGGTTTATTGCGTAAATTTTCGACGCTGGTTCCCCAGGTCGTTGTCAGACGCAAGCGGAAAGCAAATGTTAAGCAAAAAACAGCTAACATCAAGAGTGCACAAAAAATCGATATTTGCATGGTGTGTGCGCCGGTAGGCGGCCGCCGTGTGTCAGTCTGAGCTGGTTGGCTCCCTTCTCTTCCATTTCTTCTTTAGGTTTCTGTACGCGGCATCCAACTCGATATGCCGGTTGATGCATGACTCATCAGAGTGCATCGCCTAGAGGAATTCTCGGCCTTTCTTAAAAAGGCAGACCGCGACAACGCGAGCTTTGTCCCAAGCGAAAGTGTGCCCGGTGTCCAGAGTATGCATGGCTACCTGAGACAGATGGTCTCGCCTCTTTACTGCCAACTGGTGCTCATGGATGCGTGTTGAGGCGGATTTTCCAGTCTGGTCACAATAGACGGCAGTACATGCATCACACGGTATCTTGTAAACGACCTCTTTCTTGTCCAGCTATCGGGCCGAAGTGAATTACTTGTGCGAATTATTTACGCAGAATGGATATCCTAAGGATTTTGTACGCAGATGCATGAGGCAACGAGAATCAAGGGAGAAGGAGCCGGATAGTTCCAATCAGACGCCTAAATTAAGCACTTGGCGAACTCTTCCTTACATTAAGAATGTGTCTGAACTCGTCGAAAGACACTTAAGGAAGCACCAAATTCGAGTGGCGCACAAACCTACGACTAATTTGCGCTCTCAGCTGGTACGTACTAAGGATAGGGTAACCAGCTGGACAAAAAAGAGGTCGTTTACAAGATACCGTGTGATGCATGTACTGCCGTCTATTGTGACCAGACTGGAAAATCCGCCTCAACACGCATCCATGAGCACCAGTTGGCAGTAAAGAGGCGAGACCATCTGTCTCAGGTAGCCATGCATACTCTGGACACCGGGCACACTTTCGCTTGGGACAAAGCTCGCGTTGTCGCGGTCTGCCTTTTTAAGAAAGGCCGAGAATTCCTCTAGGCGATGCACTCTGATGAGTCATGCATCAACCGGCATATCGAGTTGGATGCCGCGTACAGAAACCTAAAGAAGAAATGGAAGAGAAGGGAGCCAACCAGCTCAGACTGACACACGGCGGCCGCCTACCGGCGCACACACCATGCAAATATCGATTTTTTGTGCACTCTTGATGTTAGCTGTTTTTTGCTTAACATTTGCTTTCCGCTTGCGTCTGACAACGACCTGGGGAACCAGCGTCGAAAATTTACGCAATAAACCCTCTTGTCCCGAAGAACCCATCTCATTTCAAATTAATTGTTCTTTATAATAAACAAAATGCTTCATGTAGTACTTGTTTCGCGTTCTCATTTAACCGGAAACCGTTTATTAGTGGTCTGTTGTTTTGGTAAATACGCCTGAACTCGTCTCAGGTTGGTCAGTGATTTTTCGTCTGATAAGGCCTATTTTATCCGTAACATCACGATTTGTAGGCATAAAATTTTCACTTGAACTCTGTAGTCTAACAAGGTCTGCAGTCAATGGAGCTTTAGTTATGGTTTGTTTTCTGCAAACATCTCACCACTTCACCAAACACATTTACATCTGGAAGCAGGTAGCTGCCATTTAAGTTAATTTTGAATGCAATTGATCTTGTTTTGTTCACATATTGCCTTGCGTTTATTTGATCCACTTCCCTCAATCTTGATACTTGGAGAGGCATTTGAACGTTGGCAATGCTACAGGCAGCAGGACAGATTTAAAAACGAATAGTGATATTAGTATCCAAAGGGGTTTTTTTATAGACCTCGTCTTATGCGGCAAAGTTACGAGTGGGAAAACTGCCCTTGGTGCATTATTTGACGGCCACCGCGCTTAAACCATCCTAACACTCCAAGGATTTAGGGCTAATGTGTCCCCTAAGTAAACACAAGCGCACTTTAAGCAAAACCATAATCCGGAGAGAAAGAGCACGATAGATTCATTTATCTGCTTACGCCGTATGTTTGCTCTTGACCTGGGCTACCCGAGGTCGTGCTGAAGTCCTTAAGCCCGGGTTTACGTTTTTCGATTATATGGGAAGGAAGCAGGCGCCACGGCCTTAAGGATAAGGTCGTGCGGCCAAGACGAAGAGGTCTACGGACTGTGTGCGTATTTTGGTTCAGTCAAAAACTAAAAAGGATTTAAGGCTGACAGTTACATATGGTAGAGCGGGGCGCAGCGATTGTTTCTACGGAACGCACTCTTTCTGTTGTGCCTTATGGACTGTCTCTCTTGCTCAAACAGCAGCCAAACAGCGGCGCGTGATGTAAGCAGATTGATATTATCAGCAAAGACAAGGGAGACTGAAATGGCTACTTCTGGCATTTTACCCGTCGTCAGCTTGTCATATCCAGCCCCTAGATCGAGCCTCCGTTGCCCAACACATCGGGTTTGGGTATGGCTAGCTGGCTACGACAAATAAGTCAGAAATGGCCATTTCAGTCTCCCTCGTGTTTGTCGGTGAGGCAATCCTGCCTATTATTAGGTATGCATATTAAGTCAAATCGTTTCTCCCATGTCTGGTTGTGTGCGCATTCGAGTGATCAGTCACATAAATCGTGCTTCGGGCATGCTTCTCCTTGCCTATGATTGAACATAATCGATTTTTGTAAGGTTCTATGTTTCTCTTACTGGATTTTGCTTATTACCCTTCGCCTCCATCCTCCCTTACTCCACCCCCTTGTCAATGAATTCCTCTAAAAATAGAACCTGATTTGTCATCGCAGCCAAAAGCACAGAAGACCGATATTCGACCTCCATTATGCGGCTGCTGTCGGGGCTAGATAGGGAGACGGAGTCCTAAAGCTCAACGGAAGGCAGGTTTCCATAGAGCGATCAGTGAGCGCCCCTCTACTATACGCCCTGATTTCCTGAAAACCACTTTGTACTCAAAGTTTTCGGAGCCTCTTTTTCAGTTGTTTTAACAGATCCCCGTATTCATTCTTAGATCACTGTTCAGTATCTATGGTGTCTGGTTCCACCCAATATTTCGCGCCTCTAATCAGATCTGAAAGTTCGAAATCCATTTCAGCATCTACGTTTTGCCAACTTTATACCGTGTGTCCATAGTCTTGCCTGGGGCGAAAAAAATAGCTAAGTTTTGTTGGGCGATTAAATAAGCCGTGTTTTTGTGCAAAAATGAAGCAGTCCACTCCTGATCTATAGCCTCCAGGCCTTCTTTGGCGCTCATACCATTAAGGTGTAAGCATTCGTCAATAGCGCACTTCCGACAGGTATAGATTATTCTAGTTTCCGCCCACACTGCTTTAAAAAAGAATGCATGGTTGGATAAACATCCACCGTTAACCGCACGAGACAACACCTTAATTTCCTGATAGCCGGACTGATCATTGTGGTACATGCGGGGTTTTAAATTATGATACCGTTTACACATGATTACATCTGCCATTACCACTTTGTCCGCAGTCAGCGTAACCACGGTAACACTCGTGGCTGCTTAGCGTCCGATGTGGCCGGTGGAACGCCAGTTCCCTCTAGTCGCCAAGTGATAAGTACTGCCTATATGAGTCGATTTTATTGCAATAATGCCCTAAAATTGGCATTTGCTTGTGCCATACACCAGGACGACCGCCTATTTTAGTTCGGATGATCTACATGTTCTGTTATTCACCGCCGACCTTCATTTGACGACCACGTTTCAGTGCTTATGCCGTCATTATACCGAGCAGATGATATGGGGTTATGTAAATGCCAATGCCGTATTTTTCAAATACACATGGTCGAAGACCAAGCTTAGACAGGAGAAGAAGTAGTTTATGTATTCCGCCAGTCATGCTCGTGTTTCAAAGCATGTATGCTACGCGGTAGACGATATTCCGTTGTTTTAATATCATAGATTGCGTAAGCAACTCAGCGTTCGCCATCTGACCAGTTTCCTTTTACTTTGGCTGTCCCACCGCCAGAAGGATTTAAAGTATAGTTCTAAATCTGCCATTTTATGGGCCTTCAGCATAAATCTATCATAATCCAGTTCCCTCAGGATGTCGGCTTCCAAAATAACCCCCTTTCGCCTGCATGCAAAAACTACACTCTGTAAAAATGACTACTTAATTGGCATACATTTTTCTCCCCGATTTTCGATGTCCTAAATAACTTATTATATTTCGTGGAAATATATGCATAATAGTATTCATTCTTTTGCTCATTATATAGAAAATTTCATCTTCCTGCAATTTTGTAACCGAAGAAATTTTATAATCCGTTTTAAAAAAACTTTTCCAATTCCTAAATATTTTTGAACGCGTTCTACCGTGACACTTGGATTCACGGTTTCTAAACTACAATGTTTCTCTACAGTAATGAAGAGCGACACTAGAGGGTTCATAAAATTTATCCGTGGATTTGATCCATTTTGTTATTTTACAAGCCACATTGGTCAATGCAGGGACATAATGATTTATAGACGGCTATTTCATGGTATTACAAAGTCCCGCAATAAAAAACTTTTTAAAAACGATTGATGACTCTCCCGAGGAAGAAATTGGAAGAAGGCGTTATTGGTTACCAAATGGGCAAAGGACTGAATATTTTATGCATATTTTCCATGAAATATAATTGGACTTTTAATGACGTGGAAAATTTATGAGAAAACATCATGCATTTAAAGAAGGCATTTTTCTGAGTGTGGTTTTGAATGCACCCGGAATAAGGTTATTTCGAAAGCGGGCATCCGCTGGTAACGGTATCATAATAGAATTTTGTTCCAGGCTGATTATTTTTATAATCCTACTTATTCTTTTCGAAACGAAAACGCATTTCGGAATTTCGGTTGCCATTTCATGAGTTAGCCCACCTACAGTATATCGCTGGGCTTCACCACTCTCAAGTCACTGTTTCCAGTGGATAACAAGTTCTCCTCCACTAAAAACGGGTTTGCAATTGACGGTGTGCTTTATTCGAGAATATTGACAGCAAATCCCCATTTTTCTTTTCCGACACCTTATTTTGGCGTAATGTGCTTCATCCAAGATCATTGTATAAACAGTTGCAAGCAACATCTCTCTTGTCATGTCGCGTGACTGTCTGAACTTTCGCGAATACAACTTTTTGGTAATACTTAGATCCTGTCATATGCGTATTGCATATCAAAATCACCACAGCCCACACGAAAAATGTCTGACCGGGACAATTGAAGAAACTATCATTTAACAGTTATATTTTTTATAAAATCTCCCTGCACGCAAAGTACTGTGCGGAAAATTATAGGGGCAGTTAGTCAATGCGAACAGGTAGTGTCAAAAATTATCCGCTCTTGAAATGCAAATTCATTTATCCACCTCAGACGTAAATTGGCTGGTGCCGAGAACACTAAATGTCAGATTTACTTCCTCGGGAAAGCAATTCGTTCCGGTTTAGTCAACCTGTTCAACTATTACTAAATCATTTTGCCTTAAACCCTACATTTTTGTCAGAAGCGTTTGACCGTGGTTTACTGTTAATTTATTACAAAAAATTAAGTTTAATGCAAACGTAATAAATTACAATGACAGTGTCAGCTAGTTGTTCGGTCGCGTCCCTTTTACGAAAAAAACTTTAGAGGATTCTAGAATTTCAAACTCATGATTAAACTTCTATCAAATGATCGAATTAAGTCCGTAATTGCAGTATGAGTTGACATTGCTGGTGGCTCACATATCAGAAAACACTAAAACGTCAGTCGTTTGCCAAGTTGTTTTTTGCAGCACATTTACTTCGGAACGTCTCCCCCCATTTTGTAACCGTGTTGTAGGTATTTTCTCTCATTTCACCAACTTTTGCTACTTTTTTCATAATGATTGATATTTATCCCCGTAGCCTTCAGGCAATCTAGACGGATTTCCCACTCTGAAATTATTGTCTGAATGCCGAATCTTGATGATGCCACCATCGCCATTTATGGAACAAGTCTGTGAGCTGTAAGCCTTGGGTTTTGGCACAAACAAATTAACCAAATAGTTTAGCATGGAACCATAAGAGATAACCGCAATAAAGGCAGTTAGACGACTTCGAGATCAGGCATAATTTATTCCTTTAAAGCGTTCTTAACACATGCAAACAACACACTGAAAGCAGGAAATGGGGATCGGTTGGCGGGCTATGTTTTATTAAGCAAAAGGTCATCTACTTTGATGGCCGAAAATTTGCACTTGCTTAACATTCTCCTTCTCCTATGAAACAAGCAGCGTAAGTTAAGACGCTGGCATTTGCATATTTTTACCGAGCTGATGCGAAGGAAGCGTTCATTTGACTTACGTAACAGTTCGAGTAAAAGTACGATTTGACCGTAAGCGCGGGGCAGTAGAAGCGTTTTTAACTGAAAAATGTACGGATCGCCCAAACGTCAAGTGGTAAATTCAGTGAAAATCAACTATGCTAAGGAAGGCATTCCAGACTGTGCACATTAAATACACTCTTACGAAGATTCTGAATCGGAAAGGTCATTTTTCACCACACGTTTCGGCTCGCTTCCTCCTTTAGTAGTCAGATGCAGGAAAGGTTAGCGGTGAAGGAAGAACATGCGATACACTAGAAAAGGATGCTATTGCATGCAAGCAGGGACCTATTAGGATTATTGGGACTCGAGGTAATAGCAAATATCCGAACATGGTACAACGACAGTTTGCTCGTTTACATTCGAACGCTTCATGGCGGGGATGTCGCCAAAGACACTGCTTATGTGAACGATAGCAAATGGCTATTTGACTCACTATTGCGAGCGGCTGCCATTTTTAGTCCGTTCAGCGACACAATGTTCAAATGATTTGCGTTTAGAGGCTGAGTTGGGTAACGGCCGTTCTGTCTCTTTGGTGAACCTTTTGGTGAAGACGACATTTCATACAGCTGTTCCATACCGTAAGGATTTGGGCCTCCCCGAGAGTTGCTGGCGGTCAGGTATATGAGTGAGTCCCAAAACAACAACACGAGACATTCCTGATCAAGCGGCCTTCAGGCTAACATAACTAAGTGACTAAGGCATTTCACCAATAGAGATATTTTAAATGTCAATTTTCGTGATTAGGTTATTAACCAAGAATGTTGACGAAATGTCCAAAGTCGAACGGTTGTACTGAGAAGGCCTATTATTCTGACACAAATCTCCCAGACGCCATTCAACTGTAGAGTTAAAACACTCATGTAGCATAATTTAATAGAGGTTTAAGTTCGTCTTGTAGCGCGGAAAGTTGGTCAACCAGTGCATAGAAAAACGACACCGGAGTCTTAAACCAACCGGCCTCAAATATTGGCGGGCTCTCGCATACGTGAACGACGTCCCGGAAGCCGTCAGTCGTCTTATAATTCCAGTTGGAGTTGAGGTTGCACACAGGCCAGAAGCAACCATTAGGCGCCTATACATGAGACCGAAAGACCCACTGCCACGGCAGGAAATATCTGGAGTCGTTTACCGGATCTGGTGAAGTTGCGAACAAAGAAACTACGTCGGAGGAACTGAGAGATTACTCCGGACGCGAATTGCAGAGCACGCAGCAGCATTGAGGCGAGGAGACGCCAGCTCTCAAATGCGGCTCATTCAACGGGATCCCGCTATATTTTCAGCTTTAAAGAGGCCGAAATCCTCACAAGGAGTGATCACCGTGTGAGAAGCAAGCTGCTCGAGTCTCTGTTCTCAGGCCGCAATTCATCAACATACGCAATGACCTCCCGTTACCGTATTCCGTGCTGAGATATTCCCCAGTCAGGGAAATCAGTCACGTGGGGAGGGCGCGGGCGAGCAATTATGCCGCTGAAAATGAGCCCTTTTGTCGAGCAATCGTCACACCAGCATGCAACACGGATGAAGAAACCACAGTAACTAACGACTCGGACGGGAACTGGCAAGCCATCATCGCATCAATAACGACCCCAGCGGTGATTGCGAGAACTGTTAATTGCAGGGCGCATATGGTCCCACGGCAGCCACGTGCTATTAATACTACACTCCTTGTGTCACCGTTACCTTTATCTGCGACTGTCTCAGGTCAATGAGTTTCTTGTTTCAGTGATCGCATCTTCGTCTTTTGAACTGCTACCTGGAACTCGCCTGTTTGCTTCTACCAGCCATCTTATGCATTGTCAGTCTAGCTGCGTAGTTGTAGCGAACACTGCTAGTAGAAAATGGTTGATGAATTTTCCTCTAAAAATTGTGCTCACGCAGAGGTGTGGTTCGTTTACATATCTTTAACGCGACACGACATCTTTGGACGTACAATCCGCCTGCATGCAGCATGTTTTAGATCGTATTTGGCAGGATGGACCTGATTCTGAATTTTACGTTGTTTTTCCAATAGAATAGTTCATTCTTTTACCAACAACATGCTTTGTGTTAAAAAATGCAAACAATTTCTTGCAGTGCATCCAATCCGTGGACAACATGAAAAAAACCGGGCGAATAGAATTATAATGGAGCCATTGGATGGTTATTTTGCAAGCAAGGCAGTCTGTTTGTCGATTCGAATTTCAGCAAGAAGGGTTGATTACGCAATTTGAGCCCCAAAGAAATGCTTTAAAAGCCCAATTTCCTGCCTGAATTATTAAGGTAGAACGTTGAAGAGATGTCAAAAGTCGCAGCAGTGTATTAATTTGGCATGCCATTCTGACACGAATTATCTAGACGTCATACGACAGTGGGGTAAAACACTACCGCAGCACAGAAAAGTTTTCTGCAAAATCAATTTCCGCCTTGTCACATTTACAAAAGCGGAGGATTCTAGATAAATTCAAACGTTTGTAAGTGTGTAAAAGGGACTCTATTACGCATGCGGCGTTATGATCACGCGTTACAGTGTAACGTCTGGGTAGAACTACATATTACACTGTCGAACCGCGTGTCAATTCAAGCCAGTATCTCACAAACATTAGTCTTCGGCGTAATCAAGCTGTGTTAGTGTACCTGAACACTGATTAAGCATTTTAAAATGCCTTGTAAAACGCAAAAACATAAAACAGAACAGCATTTGCCTCATTGATCAACTGTCCTAAGTGATCGTCAATAGAAGCGAAGAGACGAGTCCCAGGAAATAGTCCTCAAGAAGGAGACATAAGCTCTGGGACAAAAGATTTGTTAGCCTGAAGTTTCGGATTCCTGCTCGAACCCAAATGGGTAAAGCCTCCATCCGAATTAGATCATGGTATCCTTTGATTTTGCATCTCTTTTGACTTCTTTTCCCCAGGACCTGATGATCGAGTCAATCGAATTGCTTCTGCAAAGCAAATACGATGAAACGGAGAACTGTCTTGAACACGGCCAAGTCCTTCAGCTCCTGAAACTCTGTCTCAGGATGTACTTCACGTTCGACGGGAAAATCTACGAACAGGTAGAGAGCACACCAATGGGTTCGGATTTCGGGATTAATCGCCGAGACGGTTAGAGTCATTGGTCTTCCAACACGACAGAGCAAGGTTCTCAGCCCGGTATGCGGATGATAATTTTGTTGTTATCGTCCGGGATCAACCGCTGGCATTCAAGGAACGCCTGAATGCGGCCTTCCCGGACATACAATTTCCGGTGAAGGAGGAAGAGAACAATCAGCTGGCCTTCCTGGATGTCCTCGTATGCCGCAACGATTGTGGTGGACTAAAGACCGAAGTGCTCAGGAAACCAACAAATACGATGCAAGTACTGAACTTCAACAGCAACCAACCAAACAGCCACAAACGCAGTTGTGTAAGGACGATCTATCGGCGTGTCCAAACGCACCGCAGTGGGCCGGAAGACAAGGTTGCTGAATTACAATATCTCCGACGAGTATTCAAAGCAGATGGCCACCCGCTCAACTTCGTCAACCGGTGCATAAGCAAAAAGGGACGAAAGGCCTAATTGTATGGGCACGAAATTTTGGCAAGCGCTTCCCTATTTCAACAACGTTTCGGAAACTGTCGGCCGCCTCCTCGCACCACTTGGGGTTGGAGTTGCACACAGACCGGAGGCAACCATCAGGCGTCTGATAATGAAACCGTAAGACCCGCTGCCACGACTAGAAACGTCTGGAGTATTTATAGGATCTGGTGCAGTTGTGGACAAACCTACTTCGTCGGAGAGACTAGAAGACCAAACAGGCTGCAGCGGTGCGGAGAAAAAACGCCAGCTCTCAAGTCGCGGCTCATTCGACGAGATTCGGCCACACATTGAAATTCGACAAGGCCGAAATTCTCGCAAGAGATGACAACCGCGTAAGCCGGGCGCTGCTTGAGTCATGGTTTACTGGCCGCCAGTCTATTAACAAGTGGAATGAACTTCCACTTCAATACTCGGTGTTGAGACTTCGCCTGGGTGGAGTTAATAGCCACGTGGGGAGCTCACATGTGAACACTTTTCCCAACTCCAGTGTCGATGGATCAGATCGTCGAGCAATCATCACACCAACATCCAATACACATGATGAAATTGCAGCAATTAACGACGCGAATGTCGGCCATCAAACAATTAGCACACCACCCGTATCTGGTTTTGTCTCTGATGATGGGTTCGAGCACGAGTCCGAAAAGTCAGGCTACTAAAGCTCTTCTCCCAGTGATCGTGTCTCCTTCTTCAGTGCTAAATGATCCCCAATGAAATGAATCAAGAACGCCGTAATCCAGATTAAAGGGATTATTAACGCCCGACCCCTCACACTCGAATTCTCATTTTTTTAATTGGGTTAGGCTTTTTCTCGAGTGATCAAGAAAAGTTAAAATTAAAAAAAACAATTGCAAAACTGTAAGTAGACACACAGTGCTTATAGTGCCATTAGGTCCGGGCCAGATGGTTGTAGTATATGACAGAAGATGAAAAAGGACGGAAATGGCATGGTCATCCCAAAATTTGCAAACAATATCGACAGGTATTTTTCTTAAATACGGTGTAATCATATGGCAGTAGACATTCACGTATCTTCTTATAATGGCCGATTAGACTCACACTGGCCGATTTTAAAATACCACAGAAGTAGTCTACTCACAGCAGCAAATTGTGAGTGACAGATTTAGTTTTCATTTCTAGCTTTTTAAGTTGATTTTATCAAAGTCAATGTTGAAAAAGTGAACAGATTTGTCTAACGGAAATGTTTGCAATTAATCCATGCTTATCAACAAACAGACGCAAACAGCGTCGCAAGATCTTGCGAAAGGCAAATCGTCATCGGTAAAGGAATTTTTCAAAGACAAACAACTCCTTTGGTTGGTTTCAAAACGGGTTGGCATAAAAAAGGTTCCAAGTAATGCCAATTTTATTGGTGTGTTAACTCTGGCAGGGTATTTCTTCACATATTGTGAGATTAATGCTCTGAATTAAACCCCGTATTCAGTTAATATTGCCCTAAAAGTCCTTAAATGCATACGATAATGCAGTCATTAAGGTAATAAACCCAAAACAATATCATTTTTTTCAATGAACCGCCTATATAATTTTGTCAACAGGTTATGTGGCCAAAATCCTGTCCGACTGCACAAATGAATTTCCGGCAAGTACTTAACGGTAGTATGTGCAATAAAACAGTTCAGTAATGATCATGTGCTGAATAAGGTTAGATATTTCGCCAGCATGATAGGTGAGTGGGTCATTTTGATTGACTGCTAACAATTCACAAAAGAAACAAACACAAGTGTGACCTACTTTTTGCAGTAAACCTGATGATGATCTTCTGTACAAGACCGAAAGCTCACGCAAATACACTTACTATCCCATTTGTCGCTCGTTCATCCTCGAGACGAACACATGTCACAAATGCTTACACCATTTATGATTAGTTTACTTTACCTGAATTTGAAATATAGCTGGCTGTTTTGGAGCTCACATTATACACGTTTACCCTTCTAATCCCTAAACTGACAATCTGGCGCATATGCGAATTCATGTCTTTGTTATTTTGCACATTAACCGGGGATAGACGTACCAGTGGATAGGGCCAGGCTGTACTGGTTCAAAAGTACTCACAGGAAGTTCCAGTCAAGTCTTTTTAGATGAAATCATATTTTGTAATTTGCATACCGACGGAGACGGGGGATTCGTACTTGAAGAACCTTATGATGGCGACTCTCTTCGTGGCACTCATCTTACTTTTCGCAGTTCGTACATGTTTTGACGAAACTTAAAAAATGCGCAAACGCACGCTTATCTAAATCATATTTGATTGTGTTTCCTTAAGCATGTCACAAAAAATTGAGTTAATTCCTCTTACTCTTCCTTTACACTGGTAAAAAGTCATATCACTCTGAAAAATGGGCTGCCTGCTCCTTTTTTGAACAGCTGGAGAAACTTCCCAGATGTTCGCCATAATGAATACAAGCTGAACGCAAGAGGTTTAAGCAGCTGCAGACATAGGAAACGGTTTACGTCTAACTTGAGCACTGGACGGGTAAGCTGCTGAATTTTACTGATGGAACCGTCAAGAAAAACGCTGAAGAACGCCATTTTTTTTCGGGATTGTCGGGCTTAGATATCTATAGAGATGACGATACGATTGGTCTTTGAGCCGTGCCGGCCAGTTGTCAAACCATTTATATATAAAAACGCTGCATCAAAGCTTGCAAAAAGTATATTATGCATAATTTTTTGGCACGCTTCAAGATATAGCTTGCTCTCCATTAAATGAAAGCTAAAGTCGACATTATTTAAGGTAGTCGTTATAACTGTACAGTTACTGAGACAAAAATGTATACTTATTCGAATATTATCATGCTATTTCGGTAATCGTTAACAACCAAGCCTTTTTCGAAAGCTTGAACGTCTATTCACAGTAATTAAGAGCTTGCGATTTCCACCTTGTATACATGTTCCCATGTTACATTTGAAAAGTCAAATCGGAAACCAAGGACTGTCCCTAATTACAATCTTTGGATATCATGAATTCGCCCTATACACCATTGCAAAATGGCTAGTGAAAAGATTAATGCCCATTGCAAAATAATCCGCACTCTCAACGTATAAAAGACTCTTTTACGTTCGAGGAGGCTATCAAAAATATTAACGTGTGCAGACGGAGGGTGTTATCACTGTAGGTTTTATCGCTGTTTACCAACGTACCCCTGTCAGAAACAATAAACTATCTCTGTGAAGTTATTCGGAATATAAACAACCCCAGGGACATGCCTGTAACAACGCTAAAAAACTACTGACGCAAAGCCCGCAAAATGTCCAATTTCTCTGTAGAGGTCAACTATACAGACAAATAAATGGCTTAGCAATGGGCTCACAGTTTGGTTCGTTCCTTGCAAATGTTTTTAATAGCACAGTCGAGAAACCAATATTTCAAGATACCATAAAAGCCATCGTCTTCTACGGTCGGGAGGTGAACGATATCTTCTGCCTGACCATTGGTACCACCGTTACCGAGAACCCTGTCCAAAAGTTCAGCAGCGCGCAATCCTCGTTAAATCCCACAGCAGACCCCGGGGCAAAAAAACAAAATTGCGTCTGTCGATGTTTTTACGGGCAAATAGATGGGTTTATTCAGCACAGGCTTTTCCGAAAGACGACCTGGATGTGATGATACATTAATTCTCCCAGTTTTGCTCCCCTTAACATCAAACGAAATTCAGTTCAAGGATTGACGGCAAGAGTAAGGCTAATCTGCGCGCGTGAAGTTATTGAAGCATAGCCCTTAAAACTGCTGAACAAACTTTGCGAGAACGGATTCGCAGACAGATTTGTCCTCCCAAATATAAGAGAACGCACTGCAAATCCAGCTAGTGCGACTGCAGAAAAAAAGACGCATTCATAAGACCGCCTTTTGCAGGGGTCGATGCGAGTCAACTAGTCAAACGAAGCCTAACTGCAGACATCACGAGACTTTACGCGGCGAATTTACGCGTATACTTCACAAACTCTCCCCTTATAAATTTGAGAAGTAAACACAAACATCCGTTGAAGGCCATATCAATATGAATTTATTCGCTCACTTGCTCCTGTGGAGCAGGATCTATTGACCGTACAACGAGACGCCTGGTAAAGGGAGTGCGTGAACATATGTCCGCCTTGCTAGACAGAAGTGAGACCCGGTCGATTTCAAGTTCCATTCTCGCACTTTTAGTCGATACGAGTCACATATTCGATGCCAGGCAGGCATTCCAAACGGTCTTCCGGACGCCAACAAACTTATTTAAAGGCCTACGCCAACAGGTGCTATCAACGGCCTAAGTACTAGCTATACGCCTAGCATATCTAGTGTTATGCTGTCAGAAAACGCTAACACAAGCGCCCTCTCTACCGTGGCCAATACCAGCCTCAAGTGATGACGGCATGCCATTTCAACTCCCTAATTACAGTGATGGGTACTCCGTGTACTTAATCCAAGAATATCACTAGAAGACTCCTACTCCCCTAGGAGTAGTAGGTTTGTCACTGAAATACCGCAACAATATTGCCCCCAGATACAAAATACATTTACTGGCCTTAGTATTCTAATGTTTGGCCTGCGTTTTCTGGCGCCCATTTACACCACAACAGGCAAAACGCTAAATCATGTGTTAGGAGGAAAATATGCATTCTGTCACATATGCGGCTAAGTTCTGACACGGCCAGTTACCGTTCATCATATTAACTGAACTAATGCACATTTCACTTTAAAATAAGCGGAGCTGCTGAATGACTTTATAAGCCCGTGTGTTGATGGAAATTAAAACGGTTACCGGATTCTTCAAACGAGAATCTTTTCTAACTCAAAATGCAGCATACGATTTAGTTCTGCTTCATAAGATAATTCTAAGTTATACCTACAGATCCCCAAAGATTGCTGCGAGTCTAACTCCCAAAGTGAAAATATTTGGTTTACCCGAATCTTCTGATGCAGAATATGAATAACCGATTTTTAAGAAGACTAATTTTTGGCCAGCGGCATTCATCCGCATACATGAGCGAAATGTCATATTCAATTTTGAACGACAAGCAACCTCTCTGTTCATTGAATCGGGACGTGTTGTAAATAAAAACTGCGTGGTTTGACATGCCGCTGCCAATTTAACTTCACAGCAAGACCCTTTTTTGTATATTTTCCATTGAAATGCAATTTGGAATACAAATATTTCTCGCGTTTATGGCTCCAAAATAAAATCTTTCATATAAGAGTGTTGAAGGTGTCATATAAATGTACATAATATGATTATTATTTAGAAGATATTAAAACAAATCTTGGAGGTCCCAACACTCATTTGAAATGTTTTAGTATTTCAATTATTGCTTCCATTTATCCTACGGTACTACTTTAAAAAGAGGGCAGAGAACATAAAACTACTCTTCATAAAACTAAAAGACAGCAGATTGTGAAGTAGGTAACTGCTATATGGCGTTTGCCAGTCAAATGTAGGTGTTCTGACCACATGCCTTCCAAAATGTAGTTGGCTGCCATCGTTCCTTTCCGGAAGAACACAGCCACATTTTTGGCAAACCAACTGGCCGCAGCGGAAGAATGACCGATTCAGTGTTATCTTTGGGAAATTATCAGACTTGACCACTGTCCGAGATGTTCATTTGAAACGACCGCTATAGTGAAGCATTACGTGAGCTGTCGCTTGTATTTTGACAGTTACATCCCAGATATCGAATCTACGTTTAACATCTGGCAAGCAGCCTTGTATAGCGTAACACGTTCACTCAAAAGCAACTGTACCAGAAGATGAAGATGCGATCACTGGAACAAGAACTTTATTTGCTTGACGTTTCGGATCCTCACTCGAATCCATCATCAGAGACATTCGCAGATAAAGGTGAGGGTGGCACCAGGAGTGCAGTATTTATAGCACGTGGCTGCCGTGGGACCGTATGCGCACTGCAATTAACAGTTCTTGTAATCACCGCTGGGAACGTAATTGATGCGGTGGCGGCTTGTCGGTCCGAGTCCGAGTCGTTAATTGCCGCGATTTCGTCATCCGTGCTGGATGCTGGGGTGACGATCGCTCGGCAAACTGTCTCACTGTCACCGTGATGATTGCTCCAAGTGACTGATTCCCCTACCCACGGAAAATCTCAGCACGGAATATGGTACTGGGAGGTCATTGTGCTTGTTGATGGATTGCGGGTCCGAGAATTATGACTCGAGCAGCTCGCGGCTCACGCGGTCGTCACCCATTTCGAGGATTTCGGCCTCTTGATATTTGAAAATATGGCCGGGGCCCGTCGAGTGTGCCGCCACCTGAGAGTTAGCGTCTCCCCGCCTCAATGCTGCTGCGTGCTCGGCAAGTCGCGTACGGATTAATCTCCCAGTTTCTCGACATAATTGCTTTGTCCGCAACTACAGCAGATCCGGTAAATGACTCCAAACGTGTCCTGCCGTGGCAGCTGGTCTTTCGGCCTCATGACGTGGCGCCTAATGGTTGCTTCCGGTCTGTGTGCAACCCCAACTCCAAGTGGAGTGAGAAGACGACTGACGGTTTCCGAGACGTCCTTCACGTACGGAAGAGCCCGCCAACATTTTGGGCCAGCTGGATTTGGTCTCTGATGTCCTTTTCGTATGCACTAGTTGACAAAGTTGCGCGGGAACCATTAGCTCTCATTACCCGTCGAAGATATTGTAATTCAGCAACCGTGTCTTCCATTTCACTGCAATGCGTCTCAAAGCGCCGGTATAGCGCCCTTACGCAACTGCGTTTGTGACTGATCCGGTGGTTGCTATTGAAGTTCAGTATTTGCGTCGTATTTGTCGCTTTCCTGAACACTGTGGTTTTTAAGCCACCACAATCTTTGCGGCAGACAAGGACATTCAGGAAGGCCAGCTGATTGTTTTCCTCCTCCTCCATCGTAAATTGAATGTCCGGGAAAACGGCGTTGAGTTGTTCTTTGAAAGTCAGCACCTGATCTCGTTCGATGACGGCGAAGGTGTCATCCACATACCGAGCCCAGAATTTCTGTCTGTGGTGTCGGAAAACCAGCGACTCCAGCCGTTGTAGGACCGCCTCGGCTATGAGTCCCGAAATTAGCAAACCCATTGGCGTTCACTTCACCTGCTCGTAGATTGTTCCATCGAACGTAAAGTACTTCTTGAGGCAGAACTTCAGGAGCTGGATGATTTGGGCGTGTCCGAGGCGATTCTCCTTCTGAACTGCTACCTGGAACTCGCCTGTTCGCTTCTATCAGCCACTGTACGATTTTGAAACTACTCTTTAGCAGTAGACGGTGCCCACATATACATTTCATAAAAAGGATATTTTGCAGGATATAAACCGTTTCATTTACTTGCCATTTTGCTACCTTTTAGGTCAAAGTACTTTAAAAATCCATTATGATTTTCGAACATTTGCTATTCTCATTGGTTCTGTAATAAAGCCTTTTCAATCAATCATTTACCACGGTAAGGGAAATTCAATTATCTACTGAATAATCAGGTTACCTCATCAAACTAAATTTTTCCTACTTTTCTCGAAAGTACATGCAAAGCCATATATTTTCTTAGTAATGTTCGCACAATCAATTTACCGTGTGGTGGACATTCACTGTAGATGTACTGAATAACGGTTACCGTTACAACTGATGTCTTATATAATTCAAAATGCCTTAATTGAGCAATTAATGCATGCTGTTTTTGTATAGTTGTGTCGGCCATAAACCGTTAGAACTTTGTAGAAATGGTACGCAAAGAAAAATTTAATTTTCGGAAGAGTGGTAAAAAACAGATACACAAGCAACCGAATGGTCAGCGAAAACGCAAAAACGCCAAACTGGGCAGAAAGATTTGACGTTGCAACTGATATTTAAACGCAATCATCTCGTCGCCCATGTAGAAAATACAGAATTTTATATAGACACTTCCCCCAGCGTGTGTATTACAACTTAAATATAACGGCATATAAATATAAAACATAAATACACACTAAATATAAAACATAAATATAAACGCATGGAGGCCGTTAGATAGAAAATCAAATGAGGCCAAATAACGTCAGGAAAAAACCATGTTTAAAATATCATTTTCTGTATATTGCGCGCAAAAATATCAAGCAGGGACCGCGCCGGATGGAAGAAAAAACACTCCGGAAAGGACCGAAACTACTTCCCTTTCCATTACACTCGTGGCGGCCAGATGAGCTTTCTTCTTTTCCTTTCCCCCGACGAGTCACTGTATCGTTCTTTGTGCAAACGGATAGACACATGTGCCGGCGTATGTAGTATGCAAACCCATTTCCGGACGGTCGTCACCAAATTGAGTGCACTAAATGTCGTCTAAAAATACCTATATTACCTAGTTAAATACAATAACCTTATATAAAGTTTTCTCTGCTGTATCTTTGGCCTAGATATTCATTTTGTCTTATGACTAACTTCTTCTCGCCTATGGGTCACTGCACTTACTGAGTCTTACCATTACACCATTTTGCTTCCATTCCTCATAATCGTACGCGTGATGAAATAGGAATACATAAGATAAGACTTGAACCGTCCCCACAATAATCGTTTCTCTGAAGTTAGACTGTTTGACTCTGGAATAATCTATTAACTTATTTACTGCCCATAGTGAATGGATATTATTTTGTGCTGTAAGTCTGGAATTTATGATTTTAAAATAAACCAAACTCCTTTCTCTCTTCCTCCTTAAGGTACGCTCTGAATGCGGTTATTTTCTATGTAAATCGACCGAAACAGACGGTTGGTGAACATTTCGGTTGGGGGGCGTACGCTCCCAGGGTAAATTTGTAGCCCAACTAGTCTTTCATTTCTTAATGTGCACACATCCTCACTCCTGTTAAAGCAGTTAAATTAGGACTGCTAGCTAGCCGTTCGGTATTGTCAGTGCATATTTATCACTTCGTTGCAACCATTGTTTAGCAGGTATACGTGACATTAACCTTTTATAGCCTTTTGATCTTTCCATTATTGGTGTTGCTTTCAGAGTGCCGAACAACACACATCATTGCTCATTCTCCGAAAACGCATGTCAGGTTCTAACGTTTGATATTACCTACGTTAGGATGCCGAAAATAAGGCAAATCTCTTGTGATCTGAAATATTTGGGTTCAGTTTGTTTTGTCCGGCCCGATATATCCTTCCTAGTCGACTGTGTAACTTTTGCACTTTATCCATTATCCTTTTGGATGTACAACAGATAGCCCCTTGGATATAAAAAACAGAAAAATGCTTTTGGGAAAATGGTAATATTTGGTGGACACTCTCTCTATAAATGCGGAGCACGCATGGTTTAATCAGTAATAAGTGCTGTTTGAGTAAAATCAACAAACGCTTCTGTTCCAAGCGGATTATTTAAGTTTAGTAACTCATTTGTTGTACCGCGTATAAAGATCCCAGACCACGCGTGATGGATGTTCACTGACGTCGTTGCTGTAAATGATTGTGAAAACGAACATCGGTCGTGATATCATGTTTTCCCACCTTGTAGATTTGCGCCGAAATGTTTACCCTTCAAAAGTTCAATGTTAATTGGCGTCCTGCACGCGTTTTACTCTAGGTTCGATATTTGACGGTGGCGGTGACCTTTGAAGAGTAGTCACCGGTAACTAGTATTAAATTACAGTGAGTGACCTATCTCATGAAATGTTGGCTGAAATTCAGAAATGCATTTCCGATTAGGAAGGATTACTTGGTCGCGGTTGTAATACCGATTATCTTAAGACATACTTTTATAACACTTCGGACTGGGTAGGATGTTGGCTTTTAAATGCACTTCTTTTCAATCCCCTGTAGGACACGTGCTCGGTTAATAATGACTATTCAAGTAGCACGCGTTTTTCCCATTGATTTTCGATGGTCTTCGGAAATTCAAATATATTTTATAGAAACCATAAACAAAAGTATGCACGAATGAAGGCGAAATTTCGAGTTCCAGGTGTATACATATTTGAAGAAGAAGAAGAACAGTCGAGCACCGGAACAATTCGTTTATTATCCTGAGCTTTCAGACTCGTACAGGAGTCCATCGTCAGAGGTAATGGCGGAAACAGGACAAGCGGCAGTTATAAGGCACGTAGACCCAATCATCGACCGACGTCGCACGACTGGAGGTGACTACGAAGGGCTCTGTACGCCGGCGCCAGATCGATAAATCGATTGACCGAGTTCTCATCCGAGGCCCAGGCTTCAATCAATTCTCCGCCTGTTTTGTTTCCGGCGTGGGCAACTATTTTGGTGGCTGCGAAGTCAAACTCGTGACCCATTTCGTAGGTGTGGGCGGCCACTTGTGATAATGCGTCGCCTCGCCGCACAGCCAGCTTATGTTCATGTATGCGCGATCCGAGCATGCGTCTAGTCTGTCCTGTGTAATTACAAGGACAATTTTGACACGGAATGCGATACACCACTCCAGATTGCTCTTCAGGTTTTAACCGGTCTTTGATCTTCATGACCCTGTTGCGCATGGTGGCTTTGGGGCGGTGTGCGATTCCAACCCCTAGCTCCGCAGCAATGCGCTCAGTCGCTTCTGAAACACCCTTGATGTATGGAAGAGAATGCCATATCGTCGGTGGCGTTGATGTTTGAGTTCTCTGGTGGCGACCGCGTAGGCAGAGACTTATGAATGCCCTCGGATAGCCATTTTGCACAAACTGGTCGCGGAGATAACGGGCCTCACGCGCTCTATCTTCCAGTTTGCTGCAATGAGTTTGGATCCGTTTGAAGAGCGTCTTCACACAGCTTCGTTTGTGAGCCACCGGATGGTTGCTGTGAAAACTGAGAAGCTGTGTGGTGTTCGTTGCCTTTCTATAAACTGTCTTTTCAAGTTCACCGTTAAGGTTTCGTCTGACGAGCACATCCAGGAAGGGCACCTGCTGCTTCTGTTCTTCTTCTCTCGTGAATTTTATGTCCGGGAAGACTGCGTTGAGCAGGCTGTGGAAATGTTGCACCATGTCCTTCTTTACGATGACGAACGTGTCGTCAACGTACCGTCTCCAAAACACCGGTTCAGGTTGGAGGAAGGCAAACTTTTCCAACTCCTGTAGGGCCAGTTCTGCCACCAAACCGGAGACCGGTGGGCCCATTGGGGTTCCCTTGATTTGTTCATAGGTCTCTCCCGCAAAAGTGAAGAAAGATTGTTGGCAGAATTCAAACAGCCTCATGAGGTGTTCAATTTTGAGGGCATTCTGATTCTCATCGTACGCCTCTTCAAGTCTCTTGCGCAAGACTTCGCGGGCCACGTTTGGTGGGATAGATGTGAATAACGACGTCACATCGAAGGAGACCATGATTTCGTCCGATTGAATTCTCCGACCTCGGAGGTCTATGAGGAATTGAGAGGCCGATCGAACTGAGGTATGCTTTTTTTAGTCACTCAATAGAGAATCACGTCTTCTTAATATTTTATACTTAAGAAGGAAGTATAATTAGGTTTTAAAATAGTTTTCTAATTGACGAGCCTGCTCATTCGTTGCATTAGCGCTTAGTGCTTTCACTCTACAAGCTGTTTGCGTTCCGCGTAAAGAAAATCACGCATTTTTCTATGCCATTGACGAGATATCATACAGTGTTCATAAAATCTTGCAATGGATGCGGACCATGTTGTACATTTCATGAGGAGCAGTGGTAAACGGCCAGGTACGATGCCATGTGAATGGACATTCCGCGGTCTTAAAAAGTCTCATAATTAGAAACTTTTTAAAACCTTATTATCGTTCTTTCTTAAGTATCCAATATAAAGCAAACGTTATTCTCTATTGATTGACTAAAAGAAAGCATACTTTTGTTTATGGTTTCTATAAAATATATTTGAATTTCCAAGACCATCGAAAACCAATGAGAAAAACGCGTGCTACTTAAGTAGTTATTTTTTTAAACGAGCACGTTTTCTACAGGAGATTGAAAAGAAAAGCTTTTAAAAGCTGTCATCCTGCCCAGTCCGAAATCTTATATGAGTATGTTTTAAAATAATCAGTATTACAACCGCGGCCAAGTAATCCTTCCTAATGGGAAACGCATTTCAGAATTTCAGCCAACATTTCATGCGATAGGTCACTCACTGTACAACAGTTTACATGGAGGGTCTCATGAAGGTGCTCTGTCTGGTCTGTCTCTAGCATCTGGATGGCAATCAGTGCGTTTTCCATTAAAAAAAACTTTTCCAACGATTCGACATATGCAGTGTTTTCGCGCGCTCTTCACACTCAATTCGTAGGCACATTTCACATGTAACCTCGGTAGACCGAATATGATAATGGCCGTCATGACAACAAATTGTACTATATTGACTGAGAGCCGCTGGTGATAACTGATCATGCATGAACGGGGTGATCGGTCTTTGGAAGAACATCCCTACAGTGTTGCAGCTGATATTAGTATTCAAAACATGAAACTCAACAGCTTTGAACACTGTCTAACCCAGGTACTTAGTTTTGACTATAACTGTTTTGTTTTAATATCTGTGACTACGCGTTCCGATATATCAGTTGATTCCCAGACATAGCAAGGAGTGTGTGGGCCGTCGGCTGGTAAAATAAAGACTATCCACCTGCGTTGGGTTTACACCATAGGGGTCGATAGGTCTTCAGTAGTTATCAGGACGCAAGCACCTCCATCGCACTGCCCCGTGTTTGTAAGCAAGTTGATAGGCGCAACATGTCGATCAGCGATTGCAGTGGGATCACGCTGTAGGAGTCTGCGGGTGATACATTTACAAGATTTAGGCCATAAGCAAGGATGCCAGAAGAAACATTTGATTCGCAGTAGCAGAGACTTGCACCCATGAAATTTTTGTCACTTTCGGTTGGCAGTTGAATGACATTTCTTTTCGGCGTTGGTACTGCCCAGTTGATCACAATTGTACTAGAACTGTAGATAGAAGCAGGTATGCTTCCAGTACTGAAATCTCCTTCGAAACCGTACAATTCTGATTAAATTCTCGGATTTTTATCAATATGAATACACCTCGGATCAGATTGCAGTGCTATATTGGGTCTTTAGTGCTTATTATTGGTTTCAGTCGTGCAACAAATTGTCATCGAAAAGTCAAATATTATAGCAAAAAGTATAAACCTTTGTTTATTGCACAGCTTTCCAATTTTAATCGTCGGCGGGAAATCTGAACTGCATTTATATTCTCAGCTTAAAGCAAATGCCATTAGTTGAAGTGTCTTACATCGGAATCAACCACGAATGGAAGTCTATGCGTTTGTCGTTTTGCAATAGAATTGCATGCCCATTCAAATTTAATTGTACATGTACACCTGTTTCTAGACGAACTGGCAATCATGGGGTTGCAGGAATAGGCCGCATTTTGAGCTTGATATTTTAGAACGTTGCATCTATGGATATTAGAAACGCTAGCCATTCTGAAGGGAAGAAGCAAAATATGTTATTTTTGCGAGTGCGTTTAAAAAAAATAGAGAGGGAAAGTATGCATTAAGGAATATGTTAATGACGTAATTCGTAATGTGTCACATCCGTTTCCTTCCTTCTTGAGACTCGCTTCCCGAAACTAACTTTTATCGCCTTGATGAGGAGTCTCAATGAAATTGTGTACCCCAATATTTTTTTAGGAGCTCAGCTTTAATTTTCGACTTTGACGAATTATTTGTTATGTGTTTTAAACTCATCAGACTCCAAATTTATAAATTAGTTAACGTAATCCTACTAGCTATCCTTGCCATAGACATATTCACAGTACATAGTTTCTTGCAGTCCCCACTTCAGAACCGGTCATATCGAGTTATCTGCATTAATCCCCAACAGAGGTGTTGTGAGCCAGCCAGCACGGTCTGAACGATAAGAACCTTATCGTGTATGTTCGACTGTGTCCTATTCTCTATTCACTACTGTTTTCGTGCAGCAGATGCTGCATTTTGTCTATATGGCCATCAGGCCGATTATAATTTTATTGTCCGCCATTCTGGCTGTTTTTTATAAACACATGAGGACAGTTGGATAGTAATCAACAGTGGTTCCAGACGTGCGTCACGAATGACGAGTCATCTATCCAAAGCTCGCACGTTCGTCTTGTGGACGATACAGTACGGAGGTTATTGGCAGTCAACTTTGGCCGGTGACCCTACAAAAGGACGTGCTAGGCTGGCAAGAAACCCTAGACTGCTGGTTTTTTTGCGGATTTCATAATCCCAAAAAGGTCGATTGATAGGTAATTCATAAGTGTCAACTAATAGCCCAGACCCGTCTTTATCCGATATTCTTCCGCTGAGAGATGTTCGGTGCATCAGAGTGTCCCATGGTGCTCCTGTCCTGCTGTCTGTTATGCACATTAATTTGGAACTTGCATGTCTTTAATTTCCCCAAAAAACGGACAGCTACGTTAGAGTAAATCAGATTATATGGGGCTAATTTGCTCAGACCGAAGTAACCGTTAGTTACCAACTTAGAGTTTTTTTAAATCTCATTTGTGTTTACCTTTAGCTAAAAATGCTTCGATACTGATCACAGTTTTGTTTAGTGCACCTCGACTTACATGCAATGAATCAAAGTACGACAGTAAGTGCGAGGTTGAGATTGGGCTCCAAAGCTAAGCGGATGTGCATATTTTGCAACATGATTGATAGACGATCGCAACCAACAAAGCGATAAGCCTGTTGAACAATGGTGGTGCACTGCATTTGAAAACTGTTAGTGACCGAAGGATTCGGATTTTAACCCCAAGTCTTGCAAAATCGTGATTAGTAACGACTGGTTGATGACGGCTGGTAGGAGAGAAGTGGGAGTCCTAGTTTACTCTTTCCATTGTTGTCTGGTTTTATTGATATAGTTAAAATAACTCCAGTGCATCGATACTTCCGATGACATCATCGATTAATTTATCGGGCGATTAATAATTAATCGGCTATTATCACAATCCTGCGTTATTTTATGATGTCGGTTGTTGGAATTATGAGGGTATGATGCACTTCGCCCAACTTCTTATAACAGAAGTGAAAAACGCTAATTTAAGCTTTTATTTTCCTGGAATGACTTGCATTCAAATAATTGCCGACGCATACTTCGTATTTATGACGAAAACCTATTTGTACTCACGAAAGATGCATTTAGATAGCTAGTGTTTCACGAGTCAGCCTCTGTGACCAGCCATTCTGCGTGCATGGATGAATTAAAAACAGACGCCGAATAAGAAAAATCGTTTTATGAAATTAATAACGTCGAGGTTTTCCCTCAAATTTCAGATATTTGTAGGAACTCTGTGAGTTTTGGCGCAGACAAGAGAATACCATACGGTCGCTCAGTGCGTGCCCGGAAACACAGACATAAATGCTTAATAACCGACAAGTAAGCATTCGACCAATTTGGAATTGATCCATTTCTGATAACTGGAGATCCATGTAGAGTCGTTGTAATTTTTGTAAAAAAATGGAATAAATTCCCGACTGACTAGACAGATTAGACCGGTAGAGGTGATGCGTTAGTCCACTTGCAGCGGGTTTCGGTTAATGAAAACTGACCTTCGTTTATTAACAAGAGAACATGGGAAATTCCAGATAAAAGGTTTTTTGGTCAAAAGAAGAAACGATCGCTGGATCAAGGGCTTTATTCGCCAAGGGCGAATAATGATAATGAATGTTTAAACTCCACCTGTGTAAACCTTCCTTATCAAGAGTGCCTTTCATAATTTCAGTCAACATTTTATGACATCGATCACTCACAGTATATGCTCAAGCCAGTATCGCATAGCGAGTTTGTGTTACGGTCCTGAACTTTTTAAGCCGCCTTATTATGTTTTAGAACGAAGCCTTATTGAAATTGCACAAATAGAAAAGTTGGAGAACGACTCGGATGCGATTAAGCTCAGGCCTCATCATAGAGCCTACTAGCTTAGATAGCTTAAACTTTTGCAGTGCTAAGGCCTTCGATTGCCATAGTATATCCGAAACCCACCGAGGCGCCGAGTCTTTTACAGTTGAGTCAATATGAATTATGCTAAATTTGCCCAAATATCTGTTAAAAATGAATAAGTGCACCTACAATAGAGCATATGTAAGCACTGGACAACTTAAAAAGGCCCACATTTTCTCTAAACGGCAATAGCAGAACAGGGAAAAATCATAGCGTCAGGACATTTCCCATGCCTTCTTGTTAATAAAAGGATGTCGGTGTTCAGCAACCAAAACCTGATGTAGGAAAACGGATGTATTACCTCTGCTTGTCTAATTGCTATAGTCAGCCAGGTATTTATTTTAAATATTTAAGATTGCATCGCTATTAAAGGACTCTTTAGAAAACGCCAAACAAAAGACAACATTAACGTAGCTTAATCCATAGAAGCTGTAGAAAACAGGACAAAATTACCAATTTTAAACCCAAGAGAGTAATGTATTATGTAAAAATATTAAGTGCCCTTGTTTGACCATAATTGCGGCAGAATTGATAGTTAGTTTCGGGAAAGCGTGGTGCGATATGTCTGATACGGCCATCTTTCCATTTGGTTTGACAGCGTGCAGACGGTTTGCAGACGCACTTGTATATGCGTGTGTCCGTCATGTTTTACGCAAAAGACATCGGACTGTTGCCCGGGGATGAACAGAGAAAGTGAGATTGATAGTATCCATGCATGTTTCTCACTATAAGCAGTCTGACGCGCTTAAACATATCACGATGAGTTAAAATGTGTGGCTTGCAAGGTTGCCATCTTGCGCGACAATACGGACCTCAAAGTCAGCCAAGGGTGCGTTCATGGCCGACTGGTGTACTGAGAACTAGGTTGTGAATACTCTTTCTTAATGTGTCCTCTATGACACACCCACTCCGTCGGATCGAAATGGGGCTTTTGGCACAGCCAAGGTACAGCTTCCCGCTGCGCTTCTCACTGGCCTCCTGCGAGTACAAACGCTGTTTCTCGTGCAACTATAACGCACAGAAGTAAAAGTAATATTTTTTTGACATCGTAGAGACGGATAAAACTTACTGCCCCTACCCAAGTATCTCTAAATTACCTCGTGCACAGAATGAAGTAACGGATTATGGTTGGGCGGTGTGACTTTTTTTAGGCTGCGTAAATAAATGTGCTATATTATGAAATGTGCACCGAAATTCCGAGAAGCGTTTTCGATTCCAGAATATTGCTTAAGTACTGTTAAAATATTAATTATCGCGCATCACATTCTAAAGATATTTTAATCGCGTTGGGATGTCGGTTTTTGGACAAACCTTTTCTGGGTTGCCTGCAAAAATGACATGTTGAAGAAATGACTACTTAAGTTGCGCAACTTTTTCCCTGGATGTTTATGTAACTGGAGTTTAAGATCTGTGCTAAAGAGAACATGCACAAGGGCATGGTTTTTTCTACTCTTTTATTAAAAAACGCTGACATTTTTAATTTTCAAGGTTCAAGAACGTATATATTTTGGCGTTGAGAAATATTTTATCTAAAATTGCAAGGGCATATGAGATCAATGGATAGGATTTATACCAACTAAATAGTGATTTCTCTTATAGGTTTAGTTTTTTCGGGCAGTCGGAAGGGAGGACTTTTAAAAGATGGCAAACTGGTCTGGCTGAACTATCTTGATTTTATGCTTGTGAATATTAATTACTATTGAAGCAGCCAATACGGATAAAAGGCACATATTATGATTGCTGTTGGCGTCTTATGAGATAGTACGCCAAGTGTGTATTATAAGTAAGCATTTCGAAGTACTCGTGACCCATGTGAATGACCTATATGTTTACCACGTACTTCGTTGTGGGACGTTATGCATTCACTGGAAGCGAAGATGCTTGCAGTATGGACATTTTCAATTATCATCATTCCCGCATTTATAAACGAATACAAAAGGCATGTTTTTTACGTTATTTCTGATCCTTTCACTGGCAGGCCGAAGACTAGTTTATTAGGCAAGCAGTAGTTTTCTTACAAATTTAATTTCTCGCAGACCTAATTTTAGGGAGCTTTGGTGGAAATCACATGATGGCGGAAAAATGAATCCCAGTCTTTATGATGTCATTACTCTAACCAGCTAGACGTGGGTATTTAGTTGTGCTAAATGGAGAAAAACATTGAATTCTTCCACTGGTCAAATTTAATTTTTTTTAGAAATGACGTTGACCGACTAAGCGCACATGCAAGAGTTTTGCTGACTGCCACTTAAGGAGCCACAATAAGTTTCATCGCAAACCATGTGAACTGTCCTGCCCATCAGCGGTTAGTTTTGTGGTGAAAACCACTTGGTCGAAACATTACTTTCACGAGTGGCCTATGACATTTGGCTTATTTGCGGCTGCTTGACCCAACTTGGGGCTACCTACTGTTGTAGGTCCCACGCAAATATACTTGACTGAGGTTTTTTTCTGACCAATTATGGGAAGTGCTGTTTTGTTTTCATTTTTCATCCAACAGAAGACGAGACGAAAACAATTAATCCAATAGCCATTAATCTCAGGCGGTTGGGGTTAAAACCTTTATTAGTCTTCCATGATGCCAACCTAGATTTATTTGGTCGGTGCAAAAATGCTTGCCAATGATCAGGTTAATTTCAACGCTTTGATGAGATCTAAATGTTCTGCCTTAACAATTAGACTGTCGACACTCTGAATACGTATAAATGCATATTTTGAGCACAGTTTGTGTGGTGAGCTAGGATGTGCATCAAAAATTACTAAAGGTTTGACCACTGATTTTGCAGAAATGGCATCTTTTGAAATCCGTTATCCGAAATTTATACGTGGTCGCTTAAGAAACGACTGATAGGAAAATCATCTTCATTGAATTGTCGGACGTTTATGGAAGCTACGTAAACAGGCAGCCATAGCTAACAACTTCTGCATTTGACCAAAAACCGTGCACGAATATTTGTCACCTTTACCACAAAAGACAAAATAGAGTGCTTTTATTTGGCTTAATCATTTTTATTTCTGCCGGTGACAATAACAATATAAAATAGAAAGCGCAGACCAGTTGTTTATGGTTTTTGTGGTAAACAAACAATCCATTTGGACGCAAATTCAGTGCATATAAGAATATGCTGTTATCTTTGGTCTTCTATGGCGAAGGCGTTTTGGGCAGTAACTGAGCAGGCATCTGTATGGGTTCAGAAGCTCCGTTTGATTGGAGGTTACTAAAATTGCTGTCCAGCAAGCATTCAGCACCATTAAGATCTGCAGCTTTAATGTTTGATACAATGACAGAGGCGCCATGGTCACCGATGGTATCAGTTCCCTCAGGGCCTTTTTTGCTCCAACTCTTCCTGCAAGTGATATAAATGAACTCCATAATCTCTACAAAAAATGCAAAAGTCATCCCAATGTACAACGAACACAAGCCGCCAATTCGACTGAAAAGGGCGTTCTCGGTCAGCACAAGATTTTCATTTTTGATGACAGTGTCATTGCTTTTTCTCTTTATCAACAGATATGTGTAGCGGTCGTTGAAGACGAAGGCTTTGCTGTCGAAGGACCCAGGGCGCAGCTCGTTTACATGAAAATCAGTGAGATTTTTTGTTTTTAAGAAGTGATGGATTAGACGTGCTTCGTTTGACGTCAAAGAACCGTTGAGAGCTGAGTCAAATAGGCTGGAGGTTTTCTGACTCCAGTAGAGCTGCCAACTGGTCGGTCTCCACATTGTTACAGAGACTTCAGTTTCGTATTCGGTCACAACACAGCGCCTCAGGCATATCTTCTCCACTTCGATCTTCTTACGCAGTACGGCTGCATTGCCAATAATTGACTGGGCGCATCGTCTCCTACGAATTACTAGTTCTTCATCTAGTAGGCCATCTGCATCAGCTAATAACTGACCGCAGTAGGGCAGGGTTGTGTTCGGCGGGTAGATTCGAGGAAAGTATGCATAGAGGCATCCACAGCGTTGTACAACTAGATTTTGTATATAGCTACTGAGACACATTTCAAACTGGTAGTCGTATTGCTCCTCAAGATCCACAAACTTCTGGTCTGGATTTGAAAAGCAGGGCTTGTTTGGCCGATTGTAATGAAGCATTTTAACTGTCTGGAAGGTCATTTCATTCATGCGACCCGGCGCGACCTGAAAGCCATGCCTCTCCAGACTTCCATGTTGACCAGGCTCGTGTATGACTACTCGTAGCCCGTATGCCTGTTCAAACAAGTCGAAGAGGAAGGCCTGACGTTCGCTTTTGCCATAGTTCTCGTCGGGTCCTAACCAGAGTATTAGACCCAATTCATTAATGTGTTCGGATGCTTCTTTCATAATTTCTACACTGTAACAGTTGAAGTATTTGGGATCGGATTGTTGCCGAATCTTCAGCATGGGATCTACACAGCCTGGCCCAGTGAGCATCCAGTTGCTGCCATATCGTAGGAGACAAAGGGCGAAGACGTCATTTGCATTATGTCCCAGTGCTCTGTGATCGGGCCATTTAAGACTTTGATAGTAAATTGACAATGTGTCATATAGGAGACCCTGGACAAGCGCCTCCTGGATGAGAGAAGCGTTGATGAGCTCAATGCTGGCTGCTGGATCCTCGGGAATTTTAATGGCCTTTTCGAGAATCTTTGCAGCGCGGTCTCGCAACATCTGGTTAAAATGTGTTGGCGACATCACCCTATTCTCTCTCCAAAGCTCGTAGGCCCGGGAGGAAAAGGGCTGATGGTTACAAAAAGTCACAGCTGGAAATTCAGTTGGCGCATCCATGCTAATATAAGTCTGAATATTCACCGAATACTCTGTATATTCGTTCACAAGTTTCATGATTGAGAAGTGAAGCAAAAGAGTCGTAAGAAAAACGTAGACCGTCCATAGTATTTTTAGAGTTCGGTCCGTAGACTTTACTATGCGATTACATCCACGAATCGAAGTGGATTCAAGAAAGCGAAAAGCGTGCTGCTTCAGTTCTTGCATTCGCTGGTGACATGGTCTTCTGGAATTCGAAAAAGGTTGTAGTTTGCTCCCTGTCATTGGTCAGTGATAAATGAGATATGTTGTCTTCATAAATTGTGTGCTGGCTAAAGATTGAACATAACGTATAGGCCAAGATTAGAGAAAATATACAATCTTTCCACCTTTATCAATAGGTTTACAATCAGACAACTTTGTTCAGCAAGTTAAAAAAATCAAAAACACTTCAACGAATATAGCTGCCTCAACTTATTTAAAAAGCCGACTTAAATGATTGAAAATCACAAATAGTTATTTTTTCTCACAAAGGTCAGTAAACATTAGATTCAGATTTATGTGTTCTAGACAATAGACTTTTACTAGACAAATGAACAGTACATAAACGACTTTGGAAAATGTATCAGCTCAGCTTTTGGTCATTGTGATTTAAAAAAATTTATGTTTATTTTACGGGCATGGAGCAAAAGTTTTCTTGACCGTATTTTTACACATAAGTTAATGAAATTTAAAAAAATTAAAATTTACAGGTTAACGTCCGTCATTTGCATTTATTTAAGTATGCCATATACAGTTCAAAAGATCAGTAGAGTAAACATACCTACGAACGCAACCATCATGCGTAAAAAGTAAAATACAATCATAGAAGTAGTAAGCTGAGTAGGTTTCTTAAGCGCTATTGTCGGATCATACGCATGTATATAATTTTTTATAAAAAATAACCCGTCAGAGCATAAAGAGTGGTGCGTTGTGCGCCATGAGGATGAATAATATATATTGGCAAGTGCCGTCTTAATTCCGCCTTAATTACCTTACTCTAGTTACATACTTTCGCTTTAACATGACCTGCCGAATCTTCTTCCCCACCTTTGACTTACGAAATTTATGCTTGACTGGAAAGGTGCTTGCATATGCGCGTTTTGAATGCTCTGGAGGATTAATTTTTTGTACTTTATTGGTACCAGATTAGTCGGCTAGGATGTATTTGCCACTGCCGTCAGCAGTAACTTAGACGAGATAACAGGAAGAACGGAAGGTAAAAGCGTTGTCTCAGTGAAGATAATCGAGATAAGGCCGAGGGATTCCTTAGCGTTAACGCCTACGAAGACCGTGCAAAGTTATCCTGAAAGAGTAATCCGAAGACATTGTCAGAGAGTGTCCTGATTAAAAGTTTCTAACTGGTTGGACCATTTTGGCCGCAAGGCTTACGATTTCGTTTGTTAGGCGAGTGCTATAATTAGCAGCTGTATGGGTCTTGTTCACTCTCGGATTTTAAGATTTCCTCACCAAGTGACAAACGACAAAGTCGGCAACCAGAATTACAATACGAATTAACCCTTGTATATCTGCTAGTCTGAGTTTAATAACCCTGGTTAACAGACGACAGGAACTAATATAAAGACATATTTGAAGGTGTTTAAGTAAAAATAGGTACACGCAGAATATAAAATTAACACTTGCTGACTGAAAAATGTAAATTTGATAAAATGTTCGAGTATGTCACTTCAAAAAATAGCCGTATATTTTACAGGTTGACCAGTTCCAGTTCAAAAACTTGTGAAATCAAGCGAAAGGCCTTCTTGAACTTAAAATGCGGCCGACATTCGTTTTGGAAACTAACAGTATGAAAGAGATAAATTCGGAATTTTTCGTTTTCGTCTAGGCTACCCATACGATAACATTTCGGGAGTAATTGCACAAAGTAAAAAGCAAAATTTGAAAACGATGGAAAGAGATCACAACTTCCGTCATGACGCGTGCATCAAAAAAATTGTTTTCTGAAACTCTGTTTGGTTGAGTATAGCAGATTTTAGAATTAACTAGAACGCAAACGTCCACAACTTGCTTATTTTGTAAAATATTTCGGATGCTACCGAGGCGGGAATTACACAATCAAATTCGTTACTATATTTACTAATATATATTCAATACGTTTTGTATGAGAGTCACATAGTGTCTTGATCAAAGTGTTTTAAGGACCTTAAATGACACTTCGAAATTGGTAAATAACATAGTTGGAAAATGTAAAGAACATGATAATCTTTAAACTTTTACAATTTTCATTTGAATAAGTAATACCCTATTCATAATGCAGCTCCTCCATCGTAACTTAGCATTTGAACACTGAGCCTTTAAGTAGGCCACGGCGGCCAATGGGTAAGTAGCCAATCACGTCTGGTTAAGACAATTCCAGACTTTATTAACAATACCGCAGACCCTCTGAAATAATCCGTAATAATCCATAAGTAAGAACTAGGACACGTAACCAGTCCATGAACGTTTAGCAAATCACTGAAGGTGACTGTTATTACAGTCTTTTTATGCAGCGTTTTATCAGAAGCCTTGCGCAATAAAAGAATAGCAGTTTAATTAAAACTCGCATTTATTTTCCGCACCCAAATTTTTTTTCGCCAAATTGGTAAACAACTAAGACAAAAAGATTTAACCTCACTGTCATTCCTTACCTGAAAGCTAAATGTGCATGCCAACTTTAAATGAACGATGCGCATTTAAATTTTCATAGATTTGGCGATATCATTTATTAACCTATTACCAAAGCTAAATATAAAAGTTCAGCACGGTATTATTTCATTAAGCGGCTGTACGAACGTATTTCCCGCCTATGTGATCATCAACGTTTATGATCTTAGACCAAAAGAAGTGCTCAAATTTTAAGCTAATTTAGGCGTGCAAAAAATCCTAGTATCTCTCATGTGATTTGCGAAACATTTTCGGCTGAAAATTCCTTTCTTCAGACCTATTGCATCTAATCCTGAAAATCTCCAGACAATCTTTGATGGTTTGTCGGTCCCATGCCAACAGTTACGAATAAAATGCGTATTGCTAGTTGGAAACTATAAGGACAAATTTTTCAATCTTAAGTAAAATTTTGGATCTTTTAGAAATATGTTGCTAACCGTGAATTTATGTCGACGATTTGAGGAAACGCCAACTTTGCATATCATTTTTATGACTATCAAAGCTGCAATAAATTTGCTGCATTTAAAGTGCGTAAACCCGTGGTTTAGCGTAACCTACTCCGTAAGTAACAAGACGGTCATGGGAGTGTAAATCAATGTACGCAGATAATTTGCGTACATTTATCAGGGGTTGTAAGTACCTAATGGTAGCCTCTGCCTTTGCTTCTTTAATATCAGGCTTTACGCAAGATGACACTTGGGAGTTCGTCCGCCCTGCCCGACATCGCCCACCATGAGCTCCACAGGAATGCGAAACAGGCCTTGTGACTTTGGCAGGATCCATCGCACTCTCTCCTCCTCCCTACCCAAGTCCGGTGTTAAGTTATAGTCAAGAAGATCACACGCGGCAAAGGTGCAGGTGGCTGACACGGCCGGATCCTCTCCTAGGCGTACCTTAACACTCCTGGTCCACAACAAACACTTGTCCGGGATTTTAATTGACTAATATATCACAACGGGTAAGAGAGGGCGTCTACCAGCAGGAAAGCAGGGAACAACGAACTGCCAGTGCACATCAAGTGGCGAGAGCTACGGATCACTGAAAAATGACATAGCAGACACTCCCGAAACTTAAACCCCAAGCAGTCATTTAATGGGTCAACGGTATGCAGGTTCTCAGGAGAGCAGACAAAACACCTTTAGCTTGATCGATTAAGCAGATCAGAAGTTTTTATACGCTTACAGGTACAGAGATCATACACCTTTCACTAGTATAAGATATTGGTTGTTTCTTTACATTTTGGTATAAGAGCATATAAAAATCTTCGTTTTGCTACATATAACGGATGGCATTTCCCGTCGCCGATGTCTTTATCGTTTGTGTTATTCTGCATATATATGTATTTATATTCATTCAGGAATCCAGACACACACCAGACGGCGAGAGCTATGGTTTGTTTAATAATAGTATGGCAGGCGCTCACAAAAATTAGGCTGCAAAGAGATATTTAGCGCGTGAATTGTATACAGCGTAGACTGTTATTACCGACGATGACAAGGGATACTGGAATGGCCATTTCTGACTTATAAACCGTCATCAGCCAGTCCTACCCAGATCCGAAGTTGTCGGGTTCCGATCGGAAACGTGCAATGGTAGAGAGGAGCTCGCCGATCATTCTTACGGAACTCACTCGTTCAGCTTAGATCATTCTCCGTTGTGCGACTGCTGGCTGGGCTCGAGAGAGATCCCGTAAGGCACAAAGGGACGAATGAGGGCCGTAAGAACCGTCAGTACGCGCCCCCTACCATTGTACACAGGGTATTGGTAAAGCAGAAAAAATACCTCCAGCTTGATATATTATGTTGATCAGATGTTTTGATATGTTCACAATTACATAGGCCATTCGCTTTGCGATACCATCAGATATTGGCTATCATTGCTTTTCAAAATAGGACAATTTAAAAATCTTCTCTTTGTTACACATGAAGAATGGTATTTCCAGTCGCCGTTTTATTTATCAGTTTTGTTATTCCGCATATACATGTGTGTATTTATGAATCACGGAGGTAGTCTATATTTCGAGACGATATAGTACAAGAAGAACACTCTTCGGAAAAACAGTATCTACTCGTGAATTTTTGAGTCAGTCACACCAACCCCTCGCGATCGGACTCAAAAATGTATCTCGATTTTCCGACTAACCTTTTCCTTTTATTACGTGCATTTATATTCACACAGGAATCACCACACGCCAACAGATTGGCCTTCCGAAGCAAGCTGGCTATGTATGGGAAACGGCAATATCGAAATGGTGACCATCTATTGGGCCGAATTCGGCTAAGGTAAGAGAGACTGCAGAGTCCGTGGGACGGATTATTGCAAAATTGTTTTGCGCGTGCCTGCCTTCCTTCGGCCAACCATCGCCCTGACCACTCGATCGTCCGGAAGCGTTAACGTGCGCACACATCTGGCGCAGCTAATCCTCCCCTGTGGTGTACCAGATGCTTCATGAGCACCTCATCAAAGTGAGGTTCACTAGTGTCTCACCACCTGCCCCCCCCCTTTGCATATCGCTTATATCTTCAAGCAACAGTGGACGCACGCCGATTCATTGACTTCCTGAAACTCACAGGCTTTTTCTGTGTGACTAGCATCATAAATGTAAAGTAGGATTTCCAAGCATGTTGCTTTATTCTATGAGCATGCAGCCCTCCGGTAGACAGGCATGTGGGAGAGGTTTGCGAATTATCCGTCTACACTCAGCTAAAATTACTGCACTAGTGTCTTTACAAAAGCATCCCAACTAAATGCTTCAGCTATAGGCACCGCCCAATTCTGACAAACAATAGTAGACTTCAGGAAGCAAATGATAAGTATGTTGATACAAAACTGCTACGCACGTATTCCCAGATACCGCCAAACAATAGGACAGCATTTGCCAGCTTTCTAGTCGACCATAACGGCGCATGGGCCGTCTACACTGAAAGTGTTCGTGGTCGAAATTACTCAGGGTCACCGGAAGTCACGCAACCCCCACCTGCGTGGATAATTGTAGCACCCAAGTCCACAGAAAATAGCCCACATCTGACGGAGACCGCGTTTCCATCTTCTCCAGCTATCATTTCTATCCCACGACCCAAAGTTCGGCATAAGAGATGCTCGAACAGCAGCCTTCACTGAATCCTTTAGATCGGTTCTCGAGAACTACAGTGGAGATGAACAGTGTAAAAATGTTACGCAACAAAAGGTGTTATCTCTAGTCAACGAACACAAACGTTAGATGACGATTTTCGAATCGGAACTCAAAGAACTATCGAGGATATGGCAAATAAAGATATCGTCAGCCTTCCCATGGACAAGGAACGACCAGCGGTCGTTAGGGATAGGGCCAAGTACTGTGCGAAGCTGAGAGTTCTACCGATTGACAGGGAGTGTTACGCGCCACTGATTGTCTGGATGTTAAAGAAAACTCAATAAACCACCCACACGAAGATACGGAATATGAGGAAGGCAAGAGCCCATAAGAAAAACGACCACCGGCTGCAAAGACCACTGATACTGCGGTGGCATGCGTATAGGTCCTATCAAGTATGCCCAAGCCAGGAGTGTCCTAACTTTCTACCGTATACTTACGTGGCATCGCAAACTTTGGGCTGTCAACATTAGTGTAGAAATGACTGTGTTTCCTTCCAAGGTACGCAGAGTGAAGTACGACGTCTGCTGAAAAGTTTAAAAATCAGCTCTAACACCTCAAAATATAGGTTGAGTTGATGATGTTGTTTACCTCTAATCGGACCGACCGGGCTAGTGGCAGTATTTCCGATGAAAAATACTATGAAACAGACCAACCGCTCCAGCGGATTCACGCTACAGAGCTTCTGAAACTGAGTTTCAAATCTTTCCCTCGTTCAACAGTCACGTCTTCGAAAAACAGAAGCGGACACCAACGGGCTTGCCTCTGTCTGCATTAAATACTTAAATGGTTTTCAGAGGCTTCAGCGACTGATATTTAGCTCGTACTCTCCAAAATTCTGAACAGGATATCTCGATGCAATTACGTTGTTATCAAGATGAGCGACGTACAAACTTTTAAACCGTTGCTGAATTCAGCAGTTGCTGACATCCAGTATACGTTAGAAGTAGACGTCAAAAATCAGCTGACTACGCTCGAAGTAAATGTGACTAACAAAAGGGAACTAATACTAGTCGCATCGTCCACTTCCGAGACAAGCATCTTTTTGGCCTAAAACGCAAATGTGTCAGAAAAATTTTTGAACTCATTCAAATAACAGTGCATTTCGCGACGGTTTATAAACTGTAGCCTGTCATTGCGTATCACAGATAATAAATGCGAATGTTGCAGATGTTTTAACTTCCACAAAGAAAATCAATGTAAAATAGCAAGATCATCGTTTACTGCGGGCATATTAATCAATAAAATGGTAACTTGAATGCGCAACATAAAAAACATGGCTCGCCAAAAACGCGTAAAAAGAACACATCTATCCGACCAATCCTGTTTATGTCTAATTCACCCCAAAGCAAACTAGCCTACTGGCTTGCCAAGGAATTAGAACCAATACGACACCTATTTTCGACTTACACAATCAAAGATAGTTTCCATTTTACAGTTATAAAAATCCCCATAGTTATATTCAGAAGAAAAAGTGGCAAGCAAACGCTAAAGAAATAAGGCATCAGAATATTTCCAACAAGACCAAGATATACTTGGACATTGTATCTCTATTCACGAATTTACCACTGGATGCGACAATCGATATCATAGGCGACCATGCGTCTGATATCCGCTTTTCACCCGAAATATTACGTGACCAGTTAAAACTTTGCCTGAAAAACTTTCAATTTCCATTCAGTGGGCAGCTATACGAACGGATTGATGGAGAGGCAATGAGACGTTCTCTTGGTCCAACCCTCGCCGACATTTTTATGGGTCACTTAGAAGAAAATTTGCTAGCAATATTTAATATAAAATCACTGTACGAAAGATATTTAGACGACATTTTTTTATTGCTGATAATAACGGAGAAGTCGAAGGCCTATTTTTGCCATGGACAGTCTCCATCCTAAGATTAAATTAACAATGGAAAGGGAGCAGTGCAACAAGCTTACTTTCCTAGATGTCCTCATGACAATACAGGAAGATGGTTCAACAGGGCGATCTGTATTCCAAAAGGATACACGGAAATGCCAATACCTGCACTTTTTGAGCTTTTTGCCGATACAACGAAAGCGAAATTTGGTTTACACTCTATTCCAAAGAGCAAGAAAGCTTTTGCCCTATTGAAATGCTGGATGGTGAAATTTCATGCCTCAAAAGAGCCCTGCTTAAAGGGGGATATGCAACACAATCCATCGGAAGAATAACAACAATTGACGGCCAAAATCGACGGAGCAATCAGTTCCAAAAAACCCGTTGTAATGTCCTTACCGTTCAAGTGCAACACCATCTCAAATACCATCAAAAGGCGATTGAGACGCGACATTAAAAGAACATACGACTCAGCTGAACTCGTATTCTGCGGCCATACTATGGCTATCAAGTTTCCACGAACAAAAGATGCCATGTCATTGCACGCCACGTTAAATCGTGTTTACAAATTCACATGCATTTGTGCATACAAGTACATTGGGCGAACACAAAGTCAACTAGCAGCCAGGTCAGTTGAGAACCTGCCTAAATGGCTTCCAAAGAAAGAGGATAAAATTTAGCGGTCTATAAAAACGCCTCCTTGATAGCGGTCATTTGTTTAACTCCAAAAACATATTTTTAAGTATTATTTTGAGCATGAACAGCTCGGTTATTGCGCTACCTGGAGGCAGCCTATATACGGCGGCAGAACCCTGACCTATGTAACCAGTTAGACCACGTGGTCAACCTCAGTTTGCCCTGGTAGATCAGAGCCCTTTTAAATGACGAAATTCCTAGGCGTATTTACCTTCCTATTTTCTTTTCTATGTTTCGTTTTCAAGTTACCATTTTATTGACTAGTCTACCTGCAGTATGCGATGACCTTGATGTTTTAGATTAATTGGCAAATATCGATTTTAAACAGGTTTTTATGTTCATGAAAAATCTCAGTCCGACCTAAGGCTGCATTTATGCCTAAAGATTTTAGTCTGTGAGTTATATGGCATAATATTCTTGGTGCCATTAGGCGCTTATATTGTTTTATGCTGGACGACAAGCATTATTAAACACACCTCATAGTAAGACATTTTTAGAACCGAGGGATGCATATTTTCCGAGAACAAAAGTATAAAACTTACTTGATTTTCTATCGAATGATTGCTGGAAATAATATAAATATTTATGTTTCTTATACAAATACACTTGAGTTTATAAGCGTCGGAGTCAGCTAAATTGTCAACTAATTGCAGCATGCGATCTAACTCAGGAAACCTGATGACAGCACAGATATGCAAATTTTAGGCGTCCTACACGTTGAGCATTTTGTTCAATTGTCGAGCTTTTCGGAGCAAATATACATTTCCCGTTCAAAAAATGGGTTTGGGCAATTTTATTAAGCAATATGCTTATTATGTTGAGCGAATATAAGTTGCAGCAGCATTTGACAATTACCTCTTCCCATGCGGCCTAAGTTTCGGCTGGGCATCGAAGCGTGATTTTCTTTGACAGTAGAGAAAGATGTTATAAAAAAGGTCTGCGCACATAAAATTGACTATTTCGTCCGATGCTAACTGTGCGAATGGGAATGCAGCCCACAAATGGTTCTAAAGAATCAAACTTTTATCGATTTTTGAAAGTCTAATAAGCGAATCTGTGTAAAGCCAGCACTTACAGCAAGTGGGCTAACTCATGAAATGTCAACCGAAATTCCAAAATACGTTTGGGTGTCGAAAAGGGAAATCAAGTAGAGTTATAGGACCGATTATCGTGCAGCATAATTCTATAATAATCCAGTTACCATAGGATGTTGGGTTTTAAATGGTTTTTATTCTGACTGCTTGCAAAAACTATACTATGTGGCATACATTATTTACATTGATTTCCCATGACCCGAAAAATGCAATCATATTTTATGGAAATCATGTGCAAAAATATTTAGTATTTTGCACATTTGCAGAAAATGACGTCTTCTTCCAACTTTGAAATCGAAAGGAATGTTTAGTTCGGTTTCCAAAAACTTCCACTTCCAGAATAATTTTGAAAACCCCTCTGCCGTTAAACTTGCATTTGTGGTTTCTAAACTACAAGCCATATATTTTCCGTATGCGGACAACCATGCGTTGCTCTGCCGTATTAAACAACCCTTTATAGAGTTCATAAACTTTGACGGCGGATTTGAGCCATATTGTTAACTTAACAAGCCACATTGGTAGATGCAGAGCCATTACGTTTTGAGAACGGTAATTTCACGGTATTAAAATATCTCAAAATTAGAAACTTTATAACCACGTTATAACGTTTTTTCGAGTAAACGTTTCGATGATGTCGTATTTGTCTACTGAAGGAGCAAAGTAGTGAACATTTTCATGAATGATTTCCAGTAAATATAACCGCACATTTAAGCCATCGAAGTTCAATAAGAAATTGAATGCTGCTGAAGTATTCCTTTTTCACGGAGTATAGTTTATGCAAGCAGTCGTAAGGAAAATTATTCGAAGGCCGACATCCTATGGTAATTGAATTACTGTAGAATTATGCCGCAAGATCATCAGTTTCACAACCCTACTTGTTTACGCATTTAGACACGAAAAAGCATTTCGGAATTTCGGTTAACATTTCATGAGTTAGCCCATCTACTGTAAATGCAGTAATAACGCACACCAGCAGTCTTTTGTAATTAAATTAATCAAAAACTTTTTGCTCTTTGTAGAGTTCTATGAGACTACAACAAAATAGCCAGCAACCAATAGCCAATTTCGTTTTGAACATATGAAACAATGCTCTTTTTCAGATGTAGTTTCTGAATATAGGTAATTCACAAATAGAAGGAGCAAAGCGTTGATAGATTTAGCAAAACATCCGTATTTGCATCTCATTTTGTCGTGGACCTTACTATAAACACTTGTGTGAACCTTCTATGGAGAGAAACGCATGCTCTTGCGTTTACGGTAGAAAATTATCGGGTTTTTCAGCAACATGAAAGAAATGGTAAAAATGAAAGTTCTTCCTTTTGCCATGTTTTTTAATGTATAGAAACAACTGTCAGTGGCTTGCAGTGGTAATATACTCCTTAAGAGCTCACTTATTAAATAGTATTTTTTAGCTGATCGAAAGCATATAATTTGGAGAGTTTTATGGATGCTCATTCTTCTCGACGATGAAGTTCCACGTTTGTGTGAGTTTTCTAATGTGACTCAAACGACCTTTTGCATAAAAATAGACGCCCAATAGCTCACAAACTTAGTAAATAAGTTCAAGGTATGTCTTATTTTAACGGACTTAACAAACACATAGTATGGAATTTGTCCTTATAGCCAGCAGCTTAGAACTATTAAAATTGGTAATAAATTCATCGATATTTCAGGACCGGCCTTAAGCTCAAAGTAATCTAAAATAAGGGAAACGTACGGGTTCATTTCACAGAAGAAATGGTTCCGTTAGTTACATCTGCCCATTTTATTTAAATTTATTTTGTCATTGACCCGCCTCGGGACATATGACCCAGAGAAAACTTTCGTTTCCATAAAGCCCTATCAACGAAACCAAGCAAGCTCTTGTTTGACTCAGTGAATTACATCTTTTTTAATTCAACTCGAAAAAATGAAATAAATTTTCGGGAAGTTGTTTTAGAATCTACCGCTATAATGTAGACTGTTATCAAACCAGCAAACCTGGCATTAAACTAAATCTTAAAGGGTGTTTTTAAGCAACTGTCATCAAAACATCCTTGCCAAGTACGTTTCTATCTCTGATGCTATATGTATTCCGTAAATAGCATAATCAGACATTCTATACATCGAAAACTAAAAGTCAATCAATTGCAACTATATTGGAGGTTTTAGGGCTTTTTCGCTTCCGAAAACTTAACATTTATTAACAACGCAGTTATATCTCTGAGGTTATTTATGTTTTATATTTCCATAAAGTTGTTTAATAGGAACAAAGATACTGTCCTTATGCATCGGTCACGTTTAATAAGTGATAATAAGTCATTCTTGCCTTCAGATATCACATAGAATACTTGCAGTGTGTGGTCAGTTTTGTCGAGCAACGTTGCTTCAAGCCGACAAAATGGGCGTGATCGAAAGCAAAAATCCTGGATCACTGGATTGCATCATAGGCTAGCTAGTATTACAGTAACACTTACGTCCTCCTTCCTAATTGAAAACGCATTTCTGAATTCCAGAAGACCGGAACGAGTTTATTTAAGTGCTGATGTTTCGAAGACTTTCATCCTCTCTCCATTGCTAAAGCATAAAATGCAATTAACCGACGAGAAATCCCAAGTGGAATTTTGCGTTGATCAGTCTCACACTGATCGCCTTGGCTGTCTTGGTATCTTGGAGATGGTTGGCGGGTGTTTTTTCTGTGCGCTTTATGAGTCACCGGTTTGTCGGCGAAAGTAATTGAACCTTCTTCCCAAAGTAGACTTGCCGTCGGCCTGGCTGTGTATGTTTACTGACATCATATATGTCGGAGAGGACACTCATCGATCGCGTTATTGGACCAACATCAAAAAAATAAGAGAAACCACAATGTATACGGATCTCTGTTTGTAGGCCAACTTTGTATCTGACTAGCAATAATGCCAACAATTTAAAGGAGCCCTATACGTTAACATATCTCCGGGTCCCTCGCCAAAATCAAAACACAAAAACAAGACGTCACAAATCTTCTGTTGGTTAATGCTAGACTGTGACTGCGATATGTAAGCTACACAATGTTGGTCATAAGAAAGGACCAAATGGAAACGCTTCATTACACTAGTGACTACATAATGCCTAGATTAAATTCATAATCGGGAAATAAATTAATGAAAAGCGAAAGACTAGCCGAACACTCCACAAATTGTGTACAACAACGAATTAATGCGGAAATCATTCTATACTATTTCACTTATCCCTATTTTCTAAAAGAGACTATGGTTAACAGTTTGCTTACTTGTGCGAAGACGCGTTTTTTCGATGAAATGGACCAACAAACTGAAATAATATATTTGTTTCGATTATTTTATTGGAATGGATATTCCGAAGATTTTGTGCGCTGATGCTTAAGACGGAAAGAGTCAAAATGAACAGAACCAAGTTTTTTTACTCAGGTCATCAAGCGAAGAACTTGCAGGACCATCTCATACATCGAAAATAGGTCTGAACGTATTGAACTACATCTGAGAAAACATCAGATATTTGTGCACAAATCCGGCGTTCATGCTGTGTAATTAGCTAGTACACGTTAAGGATAAGGTTCGCTATGGGAGTACACAGTACATGGCTGAACGATCCCGCCAGAGTTTTGTGGTTCACTTTACCGTGGTCAAACAGGAAGTCCGATTCTAGACCCATTAACGAAAATCAAAGCGAAGTAAATAGTCGAGAACGCCCTCGTCAGGTAACCACGCGTGCCCTGAACACTTGTCACACGTTCTTTTTGGCCAGGACTCATAATCTAGCTGTCTTTTTTTCTAGAAAGGCCGAGAGTTCGTCGAGAACATAGAGTCGGTTGAAACATGTATTAATGGGCATACCGAGTTAGATGCCGCTCACAAAGGTCTTAAGAACCAATCGGAACAAAATAACGCTCATTGCGGCCGATCAGGGAATCAACCGTCCGGTAGTTGTTTATATTATTTTCACCTGAGATGTTTAATATTTTTGGTAATTTTGCTCTCCATCTGCTTATGAAGCCGACCTGGCAGGTGTTGTTGCATTACATGCCATACATGTATACATATATGTTGAATGGTTAAGGTAGTGTGCATTCAGAGAAGATATGATGAAGATAGAAGGCTCGTAGGAAAAAAAATTGAGTTGTATTCGTTAATTTTCGAGCTGTTGACACCAACCCGTCGTCAGACGAAATAAACAGGGGAGAAAGTGAAATCGTCAGACAAAATTGGTTGGCGTGACAGGGCAGCCACTAATAGGTATGCAAATAATGTATGAAAGGGGGATTTATACATAATTAGTCTAGGGCCTGTGGTGGGGGAGGGAAGAGCGAACTGTTGCGGTTCCCTGTGTAAGAGGGTAGGGGGATGACAATTTAATGTGACTTCAGATGGTGGAATTAATGACCGTCGATCCGGCATGCGGGTAGGAGTCAGTGATCCGACGTAGAGGTGTTAGGGATTTAGGTTGCGTTTCGCTGTATATGGGGTAGGGTGGGAGGGTGACGAAATATTCCGATTATACAGGGCCCGGTATGGATTAGCGGCTGTTGTTAGGTCGTGGGCGCAAGTCAGTAAGCTGAGTACGCAGACCATCTATAATGGGTGTCCAGATCGACATGGCAATTGATGCTAGTTGTGTTAGTGCCAGACTTCGAGGAATTCTCGGGCCTGTTTGTTCTTTGCCATGGCAACAATTTCAGTTCGTTTCTAGTTGAAGCGATGGTCTCATTCAAGCCGGCGTCCACCTTGCGCGCAACACTGTCCCGTGTGAAATATCCTTTACCTTAAATAGCAGCAAAATAACGTCATCTACCGAATACCGCGGGCTAACTGTTCTTGCAACTATGCTGGTCATACAGGCCAACGAGTTTGGACACGGATAGCCGAACATATACTAGCCATCCGCCGACTGACCCTTTGTCACTCGTGTTCGCGCTTGCCCTTAAATGCAACCATCGTTTCAATTGGGAAGTAACTGAAATTGTTGCCATGGCAAAGAACAAACAGGCCCGAGAATTCCTAGAAGTCTGGCACTAACACAACTAGCATCAATTGCCATGTCGATCTGGACACTCATTATAAATGGTCTGCGTACTCAGCTCACTGACTTGCGCCCACGACCTAACAACAGCCGCTAATCCATATCGGGCCCTGTATAATCAGACTATTTCGTCATTCTCCCACCCTACCCCATATACAGCGAAACGCAACCTAAATCCCTAACACCTCTACGTCGGATCACTGACTCCTACCCGCATGCCGGATCGACGGTCATTAATTCCACCATCTGAAGTCACATTGATATGTCAGCCCCCTACCCTCTTACACAGGGAACCGCAACAGTTCGCTCCTCCCTCCCCCACCACAGGCCCTAGACTAATTATGTCTAAATCCCCCTTTCATACATTAGTTGCTTACGTATTAGTGGCTGCCCTGTCACGCCAACCAATTTTGTCTGACGATTTCACTTTCTCCTCTGTTTATTTCGTCTGACGACGAGTTGGTGTCAACAGCTCGAAAATTAACGAATACAACTCAATTTTTTTCCTACGAGCCTTCTATCTTTATCATACATATATGTGTCTTTTTGAAAATGATCAGGCTACAAACTTAGGGAAAACTAGATAAAGTTGCCGATCCTACGCAGGCAACATCCATAGGCGGCTCTTGGACGACCGCTTCTGATTTCACTAAAAAGTGCACAAAGTTCATGCAATGAAAAAATAGGTATATATGCATAGGGACAAAATTGAATTGATCTAGATTTTAACCACAACAGTGGACGCCACGTGCTCACTTGACATATACTATATTAAGTTAGCGGATAAAAAGGAGGCCGACAGCAAGTTCCCATTTTCATATTGCACAATACTGAAGAAACTTTACACAGAGCTGTTATTTTACAGAACCTTGTACGGAACTCGTTGCATGCTAAAGGAGCAACAACCCAATTTCTCCCAAACGGAGAACTGTCAACAGCTTGCCTCACTGAACAAAAACACAATTTCCAAGGAAGAAGACTACAGAATATAAATGAATGATGTGTTTGAACTATTTTCTCAAAATTTTTACTCCGGATTTCGTGAGTTATGGCATGAGAAAACGGGAGTAAAAAGAGAGGTAACTAGATATTTCCAGTCAGGCGCCAAAGCAAATAATTGGCGAACTCTTCCTCACATTAACAATGCGTGTAAACTCGTTGACGGCCACTTGCGAAAACAGGAATACTCATTCTGGACAGACTGGCGACCACGTTAAGCTGCCATCTTGTACATCGTAAGTTTGACTATTTGTAAGAACAGAAAGCCGTTTGCAAAATCCTATACGAAGCATACGATGCTGTATGTTATGTTTGAAGTCGACATTCTCCCTCCGCACGCATCCACAAAAATCAGTTAGTTGTTAAGAGACGCGGGCATCCATCTCGTATGCCCACAAATGCACTAGATATTGAACACATTCTTGCATGGGACAAGACTCATATCGTTGGCGCTTGCCCTATTGGAAAAGGCCGATAAATAGTCAAAGCTGTGCATTCAGATAGGCAATGCATCGACTGACATATCAAATCAGATGCCACGTATAAAAGACCTCAGGGAAAAATGAGGAGACGGGAACCATCCGAGACACAATAGAGTATGCGCGGACGTTTAGTGGCAGAAAAGCCGAAGTAGCACTTGTTTGTTAGGTACATTTGAAATTTGACTGTCTTTGTAAATTTATGCAAGTTTGACGACAATTTGGGAATTGACGTCGAGAATTTGCAAATTAAGTCCTTGTTTTACTCAAAGTTTATTTCCTAAGGTGCCTGACTTCCATTATAAATGTACATATCAAAGGCGGGAGGTCAGAGACCGGGGACAGATTGATACAGCACTATTTCGAGCTCTTTTGCCTTCAGTCGACCAATAACAATCATGGACACTAGTCGCGAACGGAAAGACAAACATACGCACACATCGAAAGTTGCTGATACGTTGGTAGGTCATGTATTGAAACGCTATTTGCCCCTGCCTCACAACTGCATTCTCTCTTGCTGTATATCGGGCATTCGTTCAATCAAAAATGTGAAAACACCAATCTACTGGCCTCCTGAAGCCAAAAATGAAAAAAATATATACAAGCAAATTCTTGTTGGAAAAGTTTCGAGACTGGTGCGTTTGTTTGTCGCCAGACTATGAGCGTACAAAAACAGTTAACTTATTAACTAAGTCTAACAAAAGATTCTACAATTGGTCAACGTTTTTGCAAATACGTGTTAATCACCCTGCGTCACTTCTTCGGGATTGGATGCGCCAGGCAGAGTTTGTCTTTAGCAATTTTGTATGTTGCGTGTAAACTGATGTGTTGACTGATGCCTGTCTCATGTGAATGCGTTGCGTCCAGGAATTCGCGGCTTTTCCTTATCAAGCAGGCATCAGCAGTGCAAGTGTCCGCCCACGCAGCTTTGTGTCCAGTGTCCACTGTGCGCATGCTCGCCTGGGATAGATGATCGCGTCTCTTCACCACTATCCGATGTTTATGTATACGGTTTGAGACAGACATCCGTGCTTAACCACAATCGACGGCATCCAAATTTGATTTTGAGATTTTGTCGACAAGAGCTTTTTTTCGAGATCGCGAATCTTGTTCGTAGGGTGTACAAGCTGTGTGCGTAAGGCAGTTGCCGGCTGGTTTGCTATGTGCGTCTGATGCTCTTTTAGTTGTCTTCCGAACAGATCAAGTACATTTTTCACGTATAGAAGATTTCGCCAGTGATTTGTTTCGTTATTTGAGTAACCATATCATGGGAAAAGCCTTGCTTTTTGAATTGCTCGTGCATATGCTCTGAGAAAAACCATCCTGTCTGTAACAAACGGAGTGCAGTCTACAGTATTCTGAGTTAGGTTAAGGCCCACTGCTTTTATGAAACACTTTATCAAGCAAACGTGAAATATCTCTATCATCTATCTTCCTAAAATGGACACCTGCGCGACTGTATATGTTAATGCGCGAGGTAGGAGGAACATAAAGAGAAAGGTTTTTCAATGCTGACGACAATCTTAGGCAGAAGTTTTTACTTTTCCCAAAGAATTTTGCTTTCGTAAGTAAATCTCTTGTGATGCCCGTCATTAGATTCACATTTATAAATACATATTTATATTTATACATTCGAACTTTACACTAACTTGCTTCCTCTCCCGCCTCCGATATTCTTGACAATGTCTTGACGATGGGTCAAGGCATGGAAAATAAGATGCAGGGCAAGTTTACATTAACGTATAAAGTCACGCGGGTGTCCATTTTAGGAAAATATCCCGTACAGATATTTCAAATATGGAGAACGAATATTTTATTAAACATGTCAACGAAAATTACAGATGCATTGATCTGGAGATGGGTAAAAGACTACATGACTGAAGTCTTGACTACAAGAGGCAATTTAAAGAACTACTCTTTCACGTCGTAACAAAGCGCTGTGCATTGCTCTCCAGATATGCAGTAACGACCTCGGACCAACGGGATGATCATTGAGCATTTGTTCTCCCGGATCTGATGATCCTTATTTTTCTTGTTGCATTTCAGACTTGAAAGCCTGTACGCTGAATAATTTGATAGCTTGTCGGACCGAAGAATCTGTAACTACCCTCCAGTTTATCGAATTCCACGTGTGCGCTATTTATTGAGTATTTTGTTGATGACAAACCCCTAAATTCTTTTATTTTTAACGTAAATGTGTGCATCCATATCTTTCTTGCCCCGAAATATTTAGATAATATCCATTCTCAGTTACTGCTTAATGAGACTTCAGCCAACCCTAGCCGCCTTTCCGTTTTTGCGGTCTGTTGTACGGACGTCTGACTGCCCGTTTTAAGGGCTTCAAAAGTAACCAAGAAAAAGGTGGTTTAGTAGTAGGTATTTGTCCCAATAGCAAGTATCAGCGTTTGTTTTTGGTCATGCAAACTCTTTCATCATATACTGACTCGATCTGAGCCTAGACATCAATGTCTGATGTGTGATGCTTTGTGCAAATTATGCACTGCATACAGATTCTCTCAATTTGCCTCAACACATTTTTTGTTCGCCCTTATTGCGCTGGATACGAAATGTCTTTGCATGCATTGCTAATCAAAATTTAATTCAAAATTAACTTCTGACCTGAAATCAGGGAATCATGGTAAGCGTTTCAGTCAAAACACATATAGATAAATACGAGTTCAGTAGACGAAAATTAAGAGGAATTAGGAAGCGCATTCATAAAATTTTTTTTTGATTATGCAAAAATGGCGGAAGGACAACGTCTGCATTTAATGTCCTCGTCCCGGGGCCAAGAATAGAGCGTTTCAGCGGGTAAACGAGCATGATGTCAGTTTAAAAGATGTTCCAAAACTGTATTTCATAAACAACCCTATCTAAAATCTACGCATGATTGGATGAAAACTGAAACGTCATACAGCCCAAATGAGGTTTCTGAGATCGCGAAAACACCTGACAATGATAGCTTCCTTTTACATTCTGCCAGTTGGATACACAAATTCTTCCATTCAGCGCATAAATTAGTTGATGTTCTGCGATTTTGCAGGCAAACTCCCTGCTGTAATTTATCCAGGGTCCCACCCCAACGCAGATAGCCTTGATTCTGGACATTTAAGACTTAAAAAACACTGCCAATTCACCAGCTTTTCGGTTTGCCAATGAAAAGCCATTAACATCAGACCCCACAAGGTGTCCGACAAACAATCGGTCTGGAGGCAGTGGTTGAAGGCCGTTGTCATTGAGCTCACGTCCTCAATGGCCAATTTCCCTGAATTTTAAAGAACGCGGGGACAAGTTCGAAGATGTTATGCGCAGTTGAATTCGAAAACACAGTTCAGATTTTCTAATTAAATTATGGGATTAGACATAGGAATTTCTAAACTGGCACCGTCCGGTCAACATCAATGCAGCAAAAAGGCAACTGTCAAGAAAAGCTATGCGGAATTTTGAAGGTCAGCTCAAAACAAACCTAGTGAGTGCGGGTGTCCGAAAAAGTAAGCAGTACCAAAGACTAAACTAAATGTTTTGCCTGAATATATTAATGAACTTCGGCTGAAGTCGGTAGAATTCGTCCAAAGACCTTTTCTGTGTCACGTTTTTCTGTTTTTTTAGGCTGCAAGACATTAACTTTAAATTTCCCTTAATTATTCTCCATGCAAGGGAATATTTCACGTGTTATTTATCTAAGAGTTTTGGTACGTCGTTGATTAAGGGTCAATAACTCCGACGTCTTATCGGAAAAGACTATCCAAAGAAGTTGAAACGGTCAAACGGCTATTGGATTGGTGATATTTGTCCAGAATGACAAAGTATAATTAAAATTCCGTGATAAACTAATGTCTTTTAAAGTCGAAATTTTAATCATCTAAGTAAATTTAGTTAAATTTAAATAGAGAAAGTGTTGATAAGATGGAACGTACAATTTCATTGGTAGATATCCCTAAAGACAGTTAAAAATGCAAATTCCTCGGTCCATACATAGCAATAGTGCCTGAGACGAACATTTCATCAGCGAATAATACCAAATTTCTAATAAGCATACGGCGTTACAACAGTATGCAATTACAGTTACTTACAGCGTCTATCAGTGGTTACTGGATTTCGGAGACATCTGATCCCTTAATATTTGTTCAAATACATAACATACGAACACAATGGTTCACACAAAGATAACGCATATATATTTAATATAATACCATGGCATAAGTTGCTTCTACTCTTTTGACCTCTTGTTATGTTACCCAGCATAGTTACGTTTAGGGGATCGGCAGAATTCAAGATCGGTCACTGAGTACCTTGTGGCAAGCATTTTCTAATTCAAGCAGTCTGCTTGTGAAGTCCCAATTTTTGAGCGACCGTGCAAAGAAATGTAAGACTAACGCTGTGCCTCGGGATGGTAGTTAGCTTTTCATACTAGAAAATGTTTTTCTGTTGGCAAAGTAGGAATCAAATTTCTTCGTGTGGTGCCATAATGGTTTCAAAACCTGCAGTAGATCGTAGTCTACTTAACTCCCAAATAAAACTGTTCAATACGTCGACTAAAACTAACCACTAAGCAGCATGTTAATTATTCAGTTTTTCATTGTCCCACTGGCTTCCGAATGAACACCTGGCTAACTACGCACTTCATATATTTCTGTGTTTTAGCAGTGAAGATTTTCAAAGTTTATTTCATGGGTTACGTTTTCAGGTTTTCATAAGATCATGCTTGCAGTATTCAATTTGTTAGCTTTTTTACAGTAATCACGTCATCTCCGAGCCCTCTGTTTAAAATGTGACTTAGTTTAATTTTAATTCGTTCAGCTATCATCGTATTTAACGGTATATGTTGATCAGAAAATTCTTAAATACTCGACAAACAATTTGCCTGATAGACAAAAACTCCCTCGCCTCAATACCGTTTTCTCCTATTCCCTAGTTAATAGGACAATGTATACAGATCGTGCAGGATATCACTCAAGTAACATGATTGCATTCCACGACCGCCGGTTACGCAAATGAGGTTGCAAAATGGATTGTTAACTGATTGAATCCTCGCGAGTTTCTTTCTCACACGTACAAAGCCGACGGAGGGCATCATGATTTAAAGCAAACATGAGCGTCACTTTTCGCCGGCAACATTTATCTAATTTTTCAAACATCGAAATATTTAGCATGAAAGTATATTTGCCTACACGACGCTTTTTAAATGTGCATTTGAAAGTTTTATTGTCACGAGACCGCAAAATTATGCGCTTGATAAGATTTGATTGAAGTTTAGCAGTTTATACAAGTATACGGTTTTCTTAAAAACGCCCTGGCTTAAAACAAATTTCCGCCGGAAATAGAGTATATTTCCCTAAAACACGCTGGCTAGTGGGGTGACAATGAATATGGATAAGCCTTATTAATGTCCAGTTGGTTACCCGCTCACAAGCATTCTCCAAGCCAAGGTGCGTTAAGCGCTGTTTGTGTAGAAACTCCAGCCGACACATGTACCCGTAGAGAAAGCTAATGGATGATTATTCCAATTTGGTGACATTTATGAGCGTTACATGCCTCTAAGGTACTGCCGCCTTGAAAGCACTTTTAGTGCTGAATTTGGAAGTAAGTGTTAAGTTGTTAATTTTGTTGTTTTCAAAATACCAAATTCGCACGCAAAATCAAAGACAAAACGCACAGCAGGAGCAGGAAACAACATCATGTGATGCAGCTTATTCTGACGCTTTATTAACAACGAAAACAACTCGGTTGGTATATTCGACTCGTGTAATTGAAATGGCCTATTTGAAGGAAGGTATGACGTGACAATTTTTGAGTAAAAAATCTGACTTTTACGCAAGATGCCATTTTGCAGCCGTACCTGTAAGGAGTTAGGGACCAGGGTTAAGGGGGTTAGAGGTTGGGGATAGGGGCGGGGGTTAGTGATTAAGGTTAGGGGTTGAGGTCAGGGGTTAGGCTGGGAGTTCTCCGCTGCAAATACGGATACGAAATGAGATTTTGTCTTTGCGCATAGGGATATCAAACGAATTTTTAAAAAATTCTCTATATATTCGAAACTCAAAAGGGGCTCGGGTCTACCAGGGCAAGCTGAGGTTGACCACGTGGTCTAACTGTTTACATAGGTCGGGTTTCTCCCGCCGCATATAGGCTGCCTCCAGGTAGCGCAATGACCGAGTAGTTCGTGCTCGAACTAATACTCTAAAAGACGTCTTAGGGTCAACCGAATGGCAACTATCAAGGAGATGTTTAGTAATGGAAGACCGTGGGGTCTTGTTCTCCTGCTTTGGAAGCCATTTAGGCAGGTGCTCAACTGCTCTGGCTGCCAGTTGCTAGTGGCCATTCGGTTGACCCTAAGACGTCTTTTAGAGTATTAGTTCGAGCACGAACTACTCGGTTATTGCGCTACCTGAAGGCAGCCTATATGCGGCGGGAGAAACCCGACCTATGTAAACAGTTAGACCACGTGGTCAACCTCAGCTTGTCCTGGTAGACCCGAGCCCCTTTTGAGTTTCGAAATCCCTCGGCATGCTTAGTTCCCCATTTTCACTCTATATATTCATCAGTTCATTTCGACCCACTCGGAAAAGCGCCAGCATTCATGGTTGGACTCGAACCCATAACAGCAAGGAAAGGCTTGAATGTTGTAAACGCCCTGGCCATTTGAGCTATGAGGCCCACCGCTGAGCCTGATAGTCGGCTGGTGTATTCTAGACGGCTTATTTAGGAAATCCTGCTTAGACCGTCAATTTGCTGTTTCAGATTTAATGAATTCCAGACGTTGCACTGGGCTGGACTGGAAGGTTGGCTGAACTGCGATTAAACTCACGTCTTTCGGTGGAAACTCGTAACTCAGCTGGTCAGAGCGTTAGCTGTACTAAAGCCTTCCCCTTGCTCTCGTGGTTTCGACTGTCAGCGAGGCACTGAGTCTTTCACAGTTGGGATAATATGAATTATTCAAAATCTGCCAAACATCTGTTTATATTCATCTATGATTGTAGTTTACACAGTTGACTAGAGATCTGACTAAACGCATATTCGGCATCTTGTTGTCCACAAGTTTAGGTAGTCTTTAATATTGTGGTCCAGTTTAGCTTACCGATTGACCACTTGTCTCTGACTGTAAAGTTAGTTGAACAGAAAATTTTCAAATAACAAATTGTTCAGCATACAGAAAAATGTGACAAACAATTTGCATGCCATGAGACTAGCGTTTTTTTCTATATGGATGTCAGTAGAATAAAAAGGCAGAGCGTATTTTGACAAAATCGACATTGAGACCATACGAATTAACATTCGGTAGTCGCGGTCTTCGATTTTGCGACCAACATGCAACTTCCTCTCTCTGACCGCGCAATGACTGTCTCAGGAAAGTCCGTTTTACCAACTAATGCTGGATCTTATTAGGTAATAGAGTGCCATTAGACTTCTTTCGGGCATTGTCAAGAGGCGCCCCGATCGTAGAAATCTCTAATACGCCTTAGTGTTTTGGGGCTGGGTGAGTGGAAGTCATTTTTGTTAAGCGTTTATTATGTACACTCCATATGTTACTAGCGATAAATAAATAGATTTGAATTTCCTAGAACAGCGAGTAGTAAATTTTTAAAAAGTCGTTAGAAAGACTATTTGTTTGCTGGAATAGGAGTAGCGTGAAATGGCCGCTCCTAAATCGTCCTGTCTCTGCATTTACCAATTTGACTTGTAAAGTCAATAATATGGATCAAATCCACTGCTAAATTTTATGAAACCTATATTGTCTTCCTTTGGTACCGTAGAGAAATGTGTGGTTTTCCGTACGCTGAAATTATACGGCTCGTAGTTTGGAAACCCTGAATCCAAGTGTAACGGTAAAGCGAGTATAAAATTATTCGAGAATTGGAAAAGTTTTCAAAAGGCGAGGTATACACTTCCTTTAAACATAAGATTGGAAGAATGCGTAAGTTCCCACCGAATAAGCAAAATAATGAATATATTATTATGAATGTTTTCCACAAAACATAATTGGACATTTAGGTGCACCGAAAATCGACGAGAAAAATTCATGCTACTTACGTAGCCATTTTTACAGAGTATGGTTTTGCATGCAACCGAAGGAAAGTTCGTTCGAAAGCCGTCATCCTGTGGTAAACGAAACATTATAGAATCACGTAGCAGACCGACAACTTATACTACCCTGCTTAATTAATATTTTCGAGACAAAAAGGCATTTCATAATTTCGGTTGACATTTCTTGCGTTAGTCCACCTACTATATGTCCCCGTATTTATACGACCACCTTACGAGTAAGCATAGACCTAATATTTCGCAGACTCTTTTACTCTCATTTGCATCCACAAATACAAACTACGCGAAAGTTATTTTTGCTAGGTTCTTTCTGGTCGCAGATGAACTTTGGTATTCCCCATGGAGTGAAAAGTGTCTGTCATGCCAGCAAACCGGAATATATCCTTGCATGTCCTCCTTACCAACAGCCTCTGCGGTTCCAGACCTCTGTTTGGATTTTGTTGGCCTGCCGTCCCGTTCATACTTCCACAGTTATTTTTTGTTTCACTCGATGGCCGATTGTCCTTCTTAACTGGGCTACCTTTGCAGACTATGAGGTCGTAATCTTCCTGGATCATTGGATGTCCACCTTTGATGTGCCAGCCACCATTACCGGAGAAAACTGGGGCCATTTTTAATCCAGCCTCTTCCGGAGTTCACCAAACGGTTCGGTTGCGCGCACATAACCTGGCATGACACCATGCTTTCAACGGCCTCATGGGACGTCACCGCCATAATTTCAAGACAACAATAATGCCTCACCTAGAGCCTCAAACTATCTCTCTCTCTCATGCTCAAGGAAATATAAGATCTTCTGTCAGTGAGACTCTTGCATGCACCGCTGCCAAGCTAATTTATGATAAAAACTTCCTCTCGCCGGGGAATTTAAACATTCCTTAAATAATCATGGTAAAATGCTAAATACTTTTGTGCATCATAATAAGCAAGTTATGATCAAACTGCATTCATTTTACACTCGTTCGACGTCATAAACCTGTATTTGGGCTCATTGATCGTAAATCTGTCTACCTGGTTTCTTTTTAAGCGCGCTGTGGTTTGCAATTATTCATGTGCTTTTAAAGATAACTCGTATGAAGTTATTCAACAAACGGGCAAATATTGCGCCATTAAAAGGCAGATAGGACTAAAGTCATCTTAATCAAAAGACGCGAGGCAGTCCATTTCGTACTTATTCCATCGACAATTCAGTCGTCCTTATCTGAGTCGCCCGTTTCAGTTCACCTTCCTCCTAACAGAAAATGACAGGATTTTGGTTTATGGCCGATATTCAACGCATCGAATCCATTACGGCAAAGGTTACACTGCTCTGTCTTTAGGTAGCGTATCCGGAAAGGGTATGTTTTGTGGCCGGGGTTACTTGCTCGTGGTGCATTTGAATTGGACAAAAAAGTTGAACATCGAAGCACTCTGTCGTATCACAAATTTTGATCCTCCGTGTCGTCGTCAAATAAAACGAGACCTTAGTCTTAGAATTTGACGATAATAGAAAGCATTATGCAATCCTGCGTTTTATATCGCGTCCTTACCGTTAATTTAATGCCCCCTTGCAGTCATAGTCGAAAGATATGGTATTTACGACTACCTCAAAGCATCATGACTACTTTCACGCAATTGCCACCACGAGGTCTTTTATGCTTTTTTAGCAAAGTGCTTCCCGGCCGTAGTCCATGCTCTTGTCCTTCCGTTAACTCTTTCATCCAAGAACGTTCAAAAAATGCATTATTATTTTCTCTAAATTAGACCTTTAAACAAACGCCACAAAACGCTAGAGTAGGTTTTTAGCTCAGATTCGATTGGATTCATACACTATACATTTCAAAATCCTTTGCGTAAGGCATAATTTCAGAAAACATTGAATGGCCAACTTAATGGCGATAGTCTTCCAGATAAAGGCGCATTCATTGTCCTCTAAACCAAACAATGGTTACTGAAGATAGATATCATTTAGCTACGTCAAGGTGAGATACATGCACCTCATGCTTAGGGCATGCGGCATTCTGCTAATGGAGACACAGGTAGGGAAGGCAGACCCCAAAATTCGTCTTCCTCCAAAAATAAATGCGTCACAAAACTGAGCGAAAAAGCACTATAACTTAGCAGAAAAGCTGTGCAGGAAGCAACGTTTACCATCAACTTCAGTCCATTTTTAAGAAGGCAGTAGAAATAGGTTTTTATGCCTCAGTGAATCAGGAAATTCACAGGACATAAACATTCGAAAATAAATTTTAGTTGAATTTGTAACTGGTGAGATTTTTTCCAGTGGGAAAGTGCTCCGTGCCAGTAAAGAGACATCTTGCCACCGAGAGTTCGACCGTCGTTGCGGACGATGGCCCCTGTGTACGACAGAGCGGAGTGAGAACAGACACGGTGCATGTGCGTGAGTTAGTTTGTGGGTGGTTTTGGACTTACACAGCGTCTACCTCGTTGCCTTCACCTCCCTCACTTGAGCCTGGTGTCAAGACAGAGTCAGAAGACGGGAGGCGGGGGAAGGCGCAGGTGAATGTTTTGGCCGATCTCGCACCTTGACGCTCCATTCCATACCCCTTGTTCACACAGCAAATGACCAAGTTTTTAACCAACAACAACTATAAAGACGGTCGTATGGATCCCAATATGTGCGAAATGAGCCGGAAACGGGGGATTGCCATCGCACCCCAAATGTTGGCATTTGTTATGGTGCACATTCGGATAACGTCTGCCAAAATGCAATATTGCCCTCGTTTTTGCACAGTGTATTTACTGCGTAGCCTGCTTTAGGAACATAGCACCATAGCCGTCGGTGAAAGCCTGAAGTACGTCAGCAATCGTTTGGTCAGTGAGCGCTCACAAAGAGAAACGCCTTGGCGATTATTTATGTCCCCTGTTTTCACTCGACAGTCTGAACCTGAGCTAAATACACCGCGACGCTAGGATATTTATTTTTGAAAAAATGCTACTCAAATGGAGCAAGTACCATTTTAATCGCGGCGATTTTCATCGTTAGTTTACAGTTGTATCTAACGGGCTGACACGTAATCAAGAGAGTTTTCAAAGGTCTTGCCTGTTATCCTTACCAAATAAGCTGAAATAAACTGAATTGTACCAACAGTCTTCTTTCAGATAAACGCTTATTTGGTGTTCTTTAAACCAGCTTGTAGTGTAGGCAGGTAGACATTGTTTCTCCAAAACAAGGTAAGGTCTTTGCAGTACAATTATACATGAAGCTGACGAAAACATAATAACCGGGACGCAGGCTGACCGTAAGAACTTCGCTCCTCTAGAAATAAGTATGTCAGATAGAGCATTAGGAGCAATCCTTGACTTAACTGTAAAATAATGCAAGAACAAGCTTGCTACTGACTCTCTACCATCCTCCAAGAATGTACTAGAAGCCAGATTTTTGTCTCACTGGGCTGCAATATTTAGAGACCATTTCAATCAGGTGATAAGTTACAGTCAAATTTACAACCGGTCATCATTTTTTGGACAAAGACACTCCTCAATCGTAAATTGACTTATGACGGCTGGACGGTCGTTAATGCACAAAAGTCACCTGTGTGCTGGTACCCCACCAGAAAAAGCCTAACGCCTGATAGGAGAATTTTTGGACAAACACAAAAAGAGGATGTGCTGGTAACAGACTTGAGCCGGCTAAATCCACTTCATCACCCGGTGTGCCACCTAATTCCTCCACATCGCCGTTACCTGGTTTACAAGTTTCCACCAGCCGATTATTCTTGTCGACTGCCACGCGTGTCAATTTATTCTGGTGGACATATTCACTTTTCTGCTTAAATTTGAGATTTTGTTTTGTGGTCTCAAGTATTCGTTTGTACAGCCAAAAGTTCATGCGGAGGGAATAGTACAGTTCGGTGTACATTTCCCATGTTTGCTTTTATTTTCCGTGTTTCAACCAAATTTGCCTGAATACGTTTCTGAGTGCACTAAAGTATCAAAACAACAAGTTTCAACTTTGGCCATTGAATGCTTGGATGTAGGTCGGGTTGGTATTGATTTTTCATCAACCACATTAGTATGTACAGGAAGTAATTGGGCGCAACAGGCACTATCGATTTGGATAAAATATGGACGTTATGGAAATACTCAGACTCAGTATAGGACAAAACCCAACTGTCAGTTGGTCCCTATGGGATTTCCTGTTTGGGGCTTTACAATTCTTTGTCGTCAATCCTCAAAGACTAAACACATCGTAGTACTATTTTTGACCTTTACATGAGGACTGCAAGATTCTTGATTCTGTTTTCGTCTGCTTTATTGTGCACAGAACCCGGAGTTGTCCTCTCAGGCGGCAATGGCCACAGGCGAAGCCATGGCTGGTGTTGACTACATCTAGTCATTTCAGTTTATTCAGTTTATTTGGTTAGGATAAGAGGAAAAGCCTTTGAAAACACATTTGATTACATGTCAGCGCGTCAGAAATAACTTTACACGAACAATGTTGTGCCAACGATGACTGGGAGCTGTTCAAGAATGTCCTTCTGCAGCTGATCAACAACCACTGCCCACTGACTAGTGTAAGACTGAACAAACGCCCTGGGTGGCTAAATAGCAGCCTTAAGAAAGAAATCAACAGAAAGCACGAATTGTGGAGAAAATGCTGCGTCACTAGACAAGCTGAATGCTTCATTACCTACAAGACACAGAGGAACAAACTGAGGAAGCTGATAATGAAGACGCAGCGGGAATTCGAGAAGAACTTGCTACAGAAAGCAACGCAGAACCCAAAATTGCTCTACAGCTACCTCCGACGATGTACAAGGAACAGGCATCAAATCCCCTTAATAAAGACTACTGATGGCGTTGAGATCGCTGATAGTAGGGATAAAGCTGCGTATTTTTCACGGTTTTTCCAATCAGTCTACAAAAACGAGGCAAGGTTCCTTCCTCCCTCCAGAGAAGAACTGCCGACTCCAAGCGTCAGCAATATACTCTTCTCAGAAGGCATTGTCCGAAGACAATTAGAGGCACTGAACGAATCAAAGTCGCCAGGATCAGACGAGATTCCATCCAAGCTTCTCAAGGAATTCGCTAGTGAGCTTTCTGTGCCTTTGTCGATGCTCTTTCAAACGTCATTTGACACTAGAACACTTCCTATCGATTGGAAGCTGGCGCATATTACTCCGCTACACAAAGGAGGTAACAGGGCAGCGACGACAAATTACAGGTCCATAAGCTTGACATGCATTCTCTGCAAAGTTATGGAAAGGATCACAAAGAGTGAACTGATGTAATTCCTGGAAGTTCACAACCTGCTATCGAACCGTCAACATGGGTTCCGGAAAGGAAGATCCTGCAGGACAAACTTGCTGCAATCTCTCCAGAGCTGGACCCGAGCTTTTGACGACAGGCACGCGGTCCACATACCCTTCATCGACTTCCAGAAGGCGTTTGACACTGTGCCACACCAAAGGCTCTTACATAAGCTGAAAAAAATAGAGATCAGTGACAACTTCCTTAAATGGATCGATAACTTCCTTTTGGGTCGACACCAGGTTGTGTGCATCGGTTAAGAGAAATCAGATCCCGCTATGGTCGAGAGTGGTGTCCCCCAGGGTTCAGTACTGGGACCCATTTCGTTCCTTATCTACGTGGACGATGCCGCAAGAGATTTAGACTGTGAAGAAGCAATGTTTGCGGATGACATGAAGATATGGAGTGTAATTCGGGGTCCTGCCGACGAAGACAGACTGCAGATGAATCTGAATCGGTTGCTGGAGTGGTTAAACCGTTGGCTCCTGTGGTTCAACTGTTCCAAATGTAGCATACTTCGCCTAGGCAACACGGCCAGATCCGTCAGCTCAAGAGACTACTTTCTGGGCGGTGCAGCCCTATAAGAGGTCGAAGCCCAAAGGGACCTCGGTGTGCTGACGACGAGTTCCCTAAAATCATCCGCCCACTGTTCGAGGGTGGCAAAAAGCGCAATGTCCGTACTGTACGCCATCAAGCGTGCGCTTATGGACTTAGACGAAGAAGCTTACTCTAAGACATTCGGAACATACGTCCGGCCGCATTTAGAGTACGGCATACAAGCTTGAAGGCCGTGGGTTGTTGAGGATCAAAACTGCCTCGAAAGAGTCCAGAGGAGAGCCACGAAGATGGTTAGGGGTCAAAGCTCCTTTCCTTATGCAACCCGCCTAGTAAATCTGAACCTCATTCCTTTGAGTTACAGGCAACTTCGCGGGGATCTCTTGCAAGCCTTCCGCATTATAAAGGGGTTGGATTGCAGTCTGGCCTTCGAGGACTTTTTTGAATTTGCTACCACGACCAACCTCCGAGGTCACCCGTTAAAACTGCGCACTCAGCAGGCATGGCTGGATGTGCGAAAGTTCTCCTTCTCGGTTCGGGTGGTCAAACCATGGAATGAGCTTCCCGCAGATGTTGGGATGTCACCATCTGTACAAAGTTTTAAGAAGCATCTGGACATGATTATGTTCCGAAATGACCAAGAGCGACGAGAAGTCAAGCACACCCCCTGTAACTCCTCATTTTGTCCCACCATTATGGGCGCGTTCGAACTATTTCAGCCTAGAACATCTGTCTGTACACCACACATTTTTCACTTTGCTAATAGGGTACTCGAAGGCCTACGCCTATTTCCCTCAATAAACTGAACTGAACTGAACTGAAATGAAAATATTCGCCTAGAGGTGGAGGCAGTTGGAGGAGGTATAATCATGGAAGAGTTGCGAAGACTGAATGGTAGACTACTACAGGTAAGAGTTGAAATACGAGGAAGATTTGAAATATTATTAATGTGAAAGTGGAGACAGAAGCGTGAGTAGGAGATATTTTGGTGTTCCATGCCTCGTCTCGTTCCATGAACTCATCTTACGAACGGCACTATAGATGCCCTTCTGGATTTTAACATCATTCATAAAGATGACACACGGACAGTCCAATTCTTTTTAACAATCATTAATAAATAAGAGAAAGAACCTTGGTTTAACCACTGAAACTTGTAGAACCCCACTATATGTTCGTCTTAATTGCTGTTTTACCACACAGACAACTGGGGATCGACCGACCAGGAAATGTTCCATCTGTTGAAGAAGCTTGCGCGTGATACCCATCGCCCTCAACTAGGACCGGGGACGCTGTCGGGAGACACATCAAAGCCCTTCCTGAAATCGATTTAGGCAGTATGCACAGTATGTTTTTCACCGAGCGTTTTTGTCCAGTTTTGCATCGTCTAAAGCAATTTCGTCGAATGCGGGCTACCCTTGCGAAAGCCCATTGTGCATGGGATAATGGGTGGTCGGTTTTCAAATGACGTATCAATGCCGCTTTGATGGCTTTTTCCATGACCTTGCAGCATATTAATATCAGCCTGACTGCCCAGTAATTGCCGCGGTGAGAATCAACACTGGTGAATAAATCTCGGCCATCAAAGACGTAACACTGACCAACAAGCAATCATCATATTAAATATGACTCCCAATGGTGTATGTAGGTGGTAGTTGAGGCGTAAATGCATCCTCTTAATATTGCATTCGGTGTACCCCACTACTCTTTCTCCGACTGTCTCTATTAATGAGTTCCAGTGAGAACTCGAAAAGTGAAGACAACAGAATTCTTGTGGCAGCGGCCGAGTCTTCTTCTTTAAAACGAAGACATCCTTACCCAAGCTGGCTTTGTAAAGAGTATCCAAAAAAGACATAGTTTTGGGAAATCGAGTGTTATTTTTACGTCCCCATTGTTTTCATCGTTAGTTTTACTGTTGTCTGTCCTCCTTTTTATTCCTGCCTCAAGCGTCCACATTTATACCTTTCCTTACATTCGTACTCCGGCTGACATGACACTTAAAACTGTGCATTTGGAAGAGCTTTTCTCCACCCTGGAGTTTGTGAGGCTTTGGCATTTCGTTTAAGAATAAATGCAAACTGTCCAGGCGATTCAAACTAACGCCACGCCGCTTCTTTTTCTAGACAGAAGCTTCGCATAAAGTGACATGCTTCCTATCCTAGGGAATGACATTCGAATATTCTCGGAGGATATTGCGGTCGTGCGCCACCCGTCACAGTTAAAATGCATGCTTGGCGCTTTTTGTCCGTTTTTTGTTTCGGATCGACTTACAAAATAACTGAGTCCTGGTCACATTTGCTGCCTACCTCCTAACTAACACCACCAAGTAAAGGTAACGGCAAAACGTCGTCGCCGACTTTGTTAATTTGTCTTTTATTGACTTCTGTTTTACTGGTATCGAGATCCGCCCCTACTGGTAACCAACATAAGAAAATGTTGCTGTACATTCGATCCCTTTAAGTAACATCACTTACACTTCTCTGGAATTTTACCTCTCGGGGTTTTCAGATTCAACATAATTTTTGACATCTTCATATGTTAATGTATCTAGGATTGATGCAGATTTTGCCTGTGTACCGACGATTGCTGGTTCAGCTTGCATAAAGTTACAATAGAAAGGCGCATTATTTCTTTTGGTATTTTACTCAAACGAGAGAAAATTCTCAAATATCTAATGCGTTCTGTTAATGCGATACTTGTCACCTCAGCAGCAACTATGTTTGCAGTAGCCATTTACGCAGTCGTTTTTTTAAATTTTTGAATGTCTTCTATAGGTGGTGCCCTCTGAGATGTCCCTTTTTCACTCACGTGTGAGTTTCCGAGCTAACTACCTGCCTATTGAAAGATAACATCCATTGGTCTAGGGGTATACATTCACATTTGACCTTGTATTTATGACCACACAAATGAATTATGTGAGTAACCTCAAACAAACCTTCAGACCTGAGGAAACAATCAAGCCAAAGAATAATGCGAAATGTCAACACCAGGTTGCATTTGCTTGAACTATAGAAGGAACAAATTTTACCGGATCTACCATTTTGGGTATAAAAGAGTCCTTAGACCGTCTACCAGTTGTACCTCTCGTCATTGCACCTACTCTAGGGGCTTACTTTTGATCTACATCAAGGATATCCATGCTGACATTCCGTATTGCAAATGCGGCCGGACAATGGTAGCAATATTTGCTTAAATAGATTGGGAAGAAAAACTGTGAAAACGTTCCTAATCCAGTGTACGAGATAAGTTGACTTTTGAAAGCCCATTTCGCAATGTTCGGAGGGCAGCACGTTTGAACTTGTTCACATGCTAAGGTTTTTGTGCTTAGCCATTTATAGTGTATGTGTGTTTTGGGAAGCCTTTCCGACCAACTTCTAAAGGCCAGGTAATACCTTTGGATAAATTAAACGTTAGAAGGCACGTGCTGGACTATGCATCTCACAGATGAAAGTTTACTTGCAGTTGTGCGCGTCGTCAGCACAAATGATCGTTTCGCAGATTCCATTGTATGAGGAGCTGTAGTGCGATCTCCAAGGTAACGATGAAGACGATAGGACACAGGACCGAATCTTGTGGGACATCTCCTTCTACTGAAACACATTTGGATCCGGTGGTCCTAGCAATTAGTATCTGCGACTTGAACGACAGGAAATATTTAATTCACTTATAAATGGTGGCCCGCAATCCATACTGCCAAATCTTCGATATGAGTTGTCTAAGAGGCACGTGATTAAACGCCTTTTTGCAGTCGAGGAAGATGGCATCAACTGCACGACCCTGGTCGACGGCTTTTGCCAATTTTCCTGCAAGTAAAGACAACTTGTAGGACATGAGTGGTTACGACGAAATCCGTGTGAGTAGCACATATTAGGTTTCCGTGTTCCAGAAACATCACCAGGTCCCGCTTAATCAATCATTGTATTACATGGCACAAAATGTAACCTAAATTAATTTGGCGAAAATTTTTGGATTCGATACTAGACACTCTTTTGGGTATTGAGAAAAAATCCGCCAGTTTCCATTCGTGCTGGAGTTATCCTTCCTCCACGGACTTTTCAAATATCACAGATAACGGATCCTGCAGTAGGTCCGCCAATCCTCAAAAAACAAGTATATGGACGTCATCTGGAACAAATTATTTAACAAACTTCAGTCACGAATTTCTGTTCTTCGTAATGTTAGCAAGAAGTAAAGATTGTCTGATAATGCAAACAATGCGGGAATTTGTTGTTGTCCTTAGTAGAGAAGAGGAGGAATAGTTTTTTTGAGTGAATATCGAATATAGGAATCTGTGGAAGATTAGTGCTTTTAGTCTGGTCAACCGACTCAGCAGCTTCGTTTTAGGACAGCACCGAATACGGGTCACGATTTTTTGCCACTACTAGTGTAACCGGATGGATCTGAAGATGCTCGAAAAGGGTTTTGGAAATTGCCTAGGTCATAGTTTATGCGGACTTTATCGGTATCTATCGTTTGCATTCTTGCGAGTGTTTGGAACTTCATGTTAATCGAAAACGTACACAGCATAATTCTCCTCTTCGGAGCGAATTCACGTTCTTGATTTATTCACGATGGACGTCCGCTTGTTATCTTTCGTCAGAATGAACAACTAATACCTCTGATTATTTTAACTAGCGGGCTTAGCTGGCTCCAATATTCGTTTACTGTTTCCCGCAATTTGTTTGTCTATGGCATGGCTGAGAATTGCATCCGCATGCTATATAAACTCAATTTACAGGTATTTGTTTTCAGTTGTCTAGATCATTCATGTGATGCGAACATGGACTAGTCTAAGAGAATTACATTATGATCACCACCACCAATTTGCGGGAGATCTTGTAGATACAGCACGCTCTTTTCTTGCCAAGTAATTATCAGGTCAAGAAAATTTGAATGTTTATCTTCCCTTACACTTGTTTTAAGAGTTTTGTAACGGTTCTACCCCGGAAGCCTGTATCAACGCTATGTCTCTTACGCGTGTCTGTACGTGCGAACCACAGCTGTCTGGCACTCTCCCGCTCGGCCCTGCAACTGGCTAATCACTTTTAAGACCGAGTCAGACGTGTCCTATCGTAAAACGCCTTGAGACATTTTCCGAGAGAGACGTAGGATGACGCTGGCCTGGCTCTGAACGTCTGACTGCTAACTCTATCCAACCCTTCCATTTATTCCGTACAGAAGATATTATCCTCCCCACTGGCGTCCACCGTCTATTTTCACCCAGGACCGGGCCTGAAGGTCGTGGTAGTAAGGGCATCACTCGCGGCCGAGCCTATTTGCATTAGTTTATTTCCTGCCATTATAAGGAACTGATGACTGAATATATTGCGTAGACAGAAAACAGTCCAAAAGTTTATTGTTAAAGTCTCACAAATAAGGGCATTCGTGTTCGGGTAGGTCATGCTCATTTTCTTTAAGGGTAGGTTATCGTGGTTTTAGAGGATTGCATGCAACTGCAAATGTCAGCGACCGGGTGTATAGTTACGAATACTCATCATACTTTCGTTATTGTGGGGTGTTGCTCATGGGCCGCGGTTAAATTACAATTAGCATAAGCAGCGTCCCATTCTGTCTCTTCGAAACACTTGGTGACCTCCAAGGATTACCTCCTGTTCTCCCAAAGCTTCAGAAAGCCATGTTTATACCAAGGTTATGATAACTGGCATGTACTTGTCAATAAAAACCCCGAATTAATTCACCTTGTTAAACCGGTTCTGAGTACATCAATTTCGGTGGCCGACTAACAGTGGGGAGCATCCCAGATTACAAAATGCGTTGCCTACAGTGACGAAGATCTCGTGCTTAATCTTCCCTTCTTTTACTTTAAATCATTTTCCCTTTCTTCCAAGTTTTCCTTGTTAAAGAGGCGTTGATTGCATAATGGCTTTTGGAGGCTTCTTGGGACTTACAAGCGAAAAACAACATTCGCGTTCACTCGTTAACAGTGGGCTCTCATTAGTAGTCTGTGTGCTAGTGGTATTCCCTCTCTCAGAAGGGTCAGGAGGCCGAATTCCCCCCGCAGATGTTGTTGTGTAACCATCAATAGGATGTTAGAACGGAATCTTGGCAAACACATGTTCGTAACTGATCCGAGGCAGTAAAAGATTGCACTTATCCCTCAATTGAGAGTCCGTTTGGAACCTTTACACACCGATAATTTATTTATACAATACGCTCGAGTAAACACAACCAACCCAAACATTCATGCCTATTGTCTTATCTTATTTTGCACTAAAACGATTTATGCATGTCTCAGGACTTTTCGCTCAATCAACTAAGCTGTTCTAAACTGTGCAGTTGCCTTACTATGCGCGCCCTTCAGAACCCTACATAACGTAAACTCTAGTAATTATTAACAGAGACATAATTCAGGCTTCCGTTTTTAGAACGTATGGATCGAAGGCCTACATCACAAATGCCTGAATGATCCTTCTTTATATGCATAACTCTTAACCTTGAGCCGCAATGACAGCATAACGCGGCGCTCATTTTAGACAGTCTGTCTGTTCTACAAATGTCTTCTCTTATGTATTCGCCTTTTGACACACAAAACAAGTAGTCTAGTTATTGGTTGGTTGATAATGATGTGGCATCTTATTTGGGCTACATGTTTCGAAAGAAGTGCATGTTAAACCTAAAGGCTCCGGATGCGGATAGCCAGAGAAAATATTGTTCGGTACGAAAATGTTGGCGAGTCGGGATTTCGATGGTTTCAGTTCTAAAGATCGGGACAGTTATCATTGCTTGAACTAAACCGCATAGTATACTTATTGACTATTATTCCGATATAAGGGTATGAACTGACAAACTTAAGTTTGTCGGGGTTTACGTAAACCCTGTCAAGATGCCTCAGTATATTATAGTTAACATTTTAAAGCATATTTTAAAGTGTGCTGAGGTGATATGGCACCTAAAATCTAAGAATAAAGCTACTTATAATCACGAGCAAATCTCAATCGAGGTCTGGAATTAGATCTGATCCGCATGTATTAATACGTAATATGAATTCATCCTATTTAAAAGCAGTGTAATTTCAAAGGGCATAGTTGAGAAACCTAAAACACTAGGTTATTATACTGAAATAAAACGCACATATGACGCATATCTGCATACAACTCCTAGATTATTTAGGGCATTTTTAATTCCGGTGGTTGGTTTAACCTCGACGACGAAAGGAGAACGAATGGATTCTCAACATCCATAACAAGTCTTTTATTATGCTCACTTCAGTTACAGCATAACGCTTCAAGGAGTTCTGTAATACTTGTTCCACATGCTTTCTTACATAAGTAGATAAAAAGCAGAGTAAAAAGTTTAACCTGCATGTAAACATTCACTGAAACATTGAACTTGGTATTCAGTTAACAAACCGGCTTCCAATTTGCAGAATATAAATACATTTTTAATAGATTATATAAGACAATAAGGACGTGACAGACATAAAATCAGCTTTGCACGATGTATCGCTTTGTCACACCAGGCAAAACGGTGGACAAATCACGTTCAGCAACGTCCTGATCAGTTGGTCCAAGTACGTTATTATCACCCAAAACATACAGATATAAAAAAATTCGTTTCCACGATTAAAAATAGCCTTGAAATTGTGGCCATGAACACAGCTGTCCACGTTTGGCAGGATAGCATCCTGCCGAAGTGATCAGCATGCAAATGACGCCGTTTGCGACTGTCATCGGATAAATATGCAATAATTCGGGTTCTCTCAGTCAGGTCAATATTAATGTCATTGAAACTTTCACCTTGCAGGAAACATTAATAATGATATCGGATACGTTTAATGCCATGTAGTTTGTCTATCACAAATCAACGCCTGCGAAAATGTGAAGGTTTGCGTATTCTTTTCCTGGCTTTCGATAGTTGTCTTAAATTTTAACTAATTCTGGGGAACATCTATCATTTTAGTAGCATTTCTGATTCCAAGGTAACCGCAAGGTTCAAAGAAGTGAGAGTAGTTTGTTCTGTTAAGCTATTCCCATGAATATCTAAATAAAACTTACGATAATGCGTATTATGGCGTTGTTTAATGTTTCTATGTCCATCTAAGAGAGGTTTACATCTACCTTTAAATTAAAGTACTATTTTATAGATGCAGATGCAAAACGCGGAGGAAATAAAAGCCCTACAGTTAAAGGCTCTGGAATATTACGCCACGAATGGCATCATAAAGGTCATGGAGAATATTCTAAACGAGATCTTTTCTGTGCAACCGCAGGATATATATTCCTTCCTTGTATTATATTGTTCGTACTAATAATTACAGAGTAGCAAATTCAGACGAAGAACTAACATTCCGCTTCCGCTTTACTTTCGATTTTCAACTGGTCTCAGACGAGACGTATGCATAACTTCTCTAATTGCCACGTGGAAAAACACACAACAGGTAAGATTATTCGTTGACTACGTTGGACAAACAAGCCTATCGGGAGCCATAAATATTTAAATAGTTGTATTAACGGATTTACGGTCGATGAGTGCTCTTGGACTAATTTAAGAGATGCAGTTTCGGAACTCTTCTGCAATCTTGAGTTTGCAGTTCGTTCTCAATTTACACTGGACAATTGGATAAGGTTAGTCCATAAACCATTGTGTCTCATAACTTTTAAAGAGATAAATATGAGAAATTGCTCTTGGAAATGAGCAGCACTATAGGAGGAATGATCTGCAGGGGACAGACTGTAGAAATGCCTATTCAGAAGCCAATCAAGACGAAGTAAGATTTTTTTTCGAACTTTATCTTAAATGCACAATTTGCTAGAACACAACTATTTACCATTAACTCTTAATGAATCCTGTAGCTTCACGGTTTGTGAATCATATTCAGTTAGTGGTTTTTCTGTTTCTCCTTAATTCTTTTAAACAATAACTTCAAATACTACCAGGATACCTGGCCATTTCTTCAAGACCATTAACTTTGGTGACATGCTTCCATCGCCATCATGTTAATGAAAGTGCTGTTTCAAGGTTGATTACTGCGATTTGGATAAAGTATAAATTGCCGTTTCTTTCTTTGTTTAGTCAGAAGATTCTATGCAAGACTCCAGATCTCACCTACGCACAGGCGATTTGCCTAAATTAAAGAAGACAACGTCTAGCGGGCAGCAAAACACTTATACTCTTTGTTTCCCCTTTGTCACAGAGAGTAACCAAAAATCAAACTGAAGTAATGCAAATCTTCTTGTGAGATGTGAACCCCTTTAATTAAGCTCGAAAATGAGAGGTCATTGAAGTCGCAATCGCTTGCATAATGTTATCACCATGATCTATTTTTTACCAACACTTTACATAGTCTACGCTTATCATTTTGCAAGACGTGAATCACAATGCGCTTATAATTAACGATATATCTCAAGTTCACACAATAACTTTAAAACAGTTGGTGTTAATCGTTCTCTATTTACAGAAAATCCTCTGACCAGGTCCTGGCTATTCCAAGTTCTATCATACTGGGAGCGCTGAAAGAGGCAATAATTCTATCCTCAATTTCTATCACTTGGCCCCTTGCAATTGCGCAATCCCGACTCCTGCCCGCGGATTATGAAAGCCACTGTCCAGCCTATGAGGTGTTCGCAGAGATTACCAAACATGTACGTTGACGAACGGATAAGTGTCTCCAGTCAATCTCCTATGCGTTGTTGTTCAGGTTTAGTCAGTTTCAGAAAATCTGGGGACAAGGTACACGATTTTAGGCTAGGCAGTACTGCTGACGAAAACGCTGAAAACTGGAGGAAATAAGTGTGCTCTGTTTAACTCTAGCAGTCTATCGTAAACCCAGAGCACATCAGATAGACACAAGTCTCAGATGCGGAGAAGCCAGTCATTGACTTTTTTGCTGTCGTGCTTGCAAAAGCAAGCAATACTTAAAGCAACATGCGATTGCATGTCAAAGGGCAAGTGTAATTCTTTATTATGAAGCTCGATTCAGAAACGCTTATGGATATTTGTGTAGAGATCAGAGAATTCTTCCCAGAAACTTGAGATTACGCATCCGTCGTAGTAGTCATTCGAACAGTGGATCACTGGCTTACATCGTGGAAACGGTGAAAAGTGTGGCATTATGTACTTCAGACTCATCCAAAGGTGTTGTCTGATAATGACAGTCGCCCCATTTCTTATTCGGTAGATGTACGGTTAAATGTTTTGAATCTGAAAGTGGCGTTGGATCACAGATCTGTCAAATAAAAGAATGGTTTTAGTATTCCTTGTTGAGCAACTCCGCAAAGGCAGCTGACGTCGATTGCAATACATCAGTCAGTCAGCCACTTAAGATGCATAAGCGTTTACCGGTGGTATAGGATGCTGGGAAGAAATTGGATTTAGGAGGTCTTAAGTGAACAGATGCAGTTTCGTTGGGTTGAAGCCATTTTAACCTCACATATCTAATTGTTGTAGACACCATGCTATTGAAGGAAAAAAACTTAATGGGTCATTGCAAAAGTGTTTACTCAAGCTTGAAACGTCATTTGTGTTCTCTAATGTTCACTAGGCGTCTTTGTTGTAAGTTTTTCATTGGTTTTTATATATATTTTTTTAGTGCACGCAGGATATATGCGAAAGAGAAGCCAACAATCTACCAACACCAATAATTACAGTATTTTCTGGGGCCGAAAATACCGCATTTGGTGGAAAGTGCCATTTTATCAAGGCGTTGTTCTTAATTCCCTCGGGACAAGTCTCGACGACCGAGGTTAGTTGGCGAGAGGAATAAAAAACGGGGTACTATTTAGGGATACTTAAGCAGTAGTCACTCATATTTCGTTTGTTCCAGTCAGATGAAAGCACTAGTTGTGTAATTTGCACTCAAATGGACGAAATCAGCTTAGAAACCCTACCGTAAAGGTCACAAGCCGTATCCATATTTTATTCATTTGTAGCAGAATAAATCCTTTAGCGTTACATGAAGCTTAGTGCAAGCAATACTTCAATATTTTTTACTCAAACAACATGTTCTGTTTTTTTTTAACACCATCAGGCGGTTTATCATTGGTGTGATTCCTCTGACCTTCTTTTCTTACGTAGGGTCATTAAAAAGACCCAGTTAGTATGATCCATCAGTTAGATTTAGTTTACTAAAGGCATACATCTAATCTAGTTTCTTGAGTGGTTGGAGAAGCTGGATCCAATGTCGATTATCAGCACGGCACCACAAAATATGGTACGTCTGACCTTTACTTAAAGATTGTAAGTGCATGTTTTCCATGCATTGTTTTCGTGACAGTCAAAATGTAAAACATTTTGTTCAGAATATTCGCCAGCATCCTCAAAATCAAAAAGCCGTTTTTGAACGCCAACTAAATTAAACTAATACTACCAAAGTGCGTAAGGACAGGGCTCTTTGAAATGGCGACTTAGCAAGTTTCTTTAAAGGTTATGTTAATGAGCATGTATGACATTTATGCGGCAAGCCAGTAGTTCAGCAGATCTTCATGCTTGTGTCGTTTGTAATTTATTAACCTTCTCTAGCCCCGACAAAAGCATCATCCAGTCTATTTTAATCTCTCATTCTATGGGCAAAACGAGGGCATGTCTATTATTCTCACAGTCGGCGTAATTATGTTTTATAACTGACAGTTCTTATTCGACGATGTCCACCATGCGCTATAGAGCATGGCGAGAGCGAAAAACGGTGATTCGAGCGTGAATTCCTTGAGATTGCAGCGCACGGATCGTACTCTATTTTCCACCTGATGTCATGACAGAGTCAAGAAGACCGGAGGTGGGTGAGGGCGCAGGTGGTTGACATGACAAAAACCCGCACTTCTGAGTATCACTACACCCCCTGGTCCACAACGTGGACTGAGTAGGATTTTGTACGACAAGAAAAAGGAAATGTGGTTCGGACCCCGAATGGTGCCTTCTGCCATACCCGCAATGTTGGCATGGGAGGGGAGGGGAGAGTGAAACACCATAATTCCAGTCAGCGCCAGGGAGAAGGTGGGTCTCGGCAAAGGTGGTTACATGCGGGTGGCTGGTTTGGTGGCCTGAAGGCGGCCGCAATCAGGCTACGCAGGCCGGTCCTATGCGCACAGAGGAACTTCATACAGGTCCCACAGTTGCCATGGCTCAAAGCCACCAAGCCAGCCACCCGCAGGTAATTACCTTCGCCAGGACCCACCTTCTCCACTGGCGATGACTGTAACTGTAATTTAACTCTTTCCCTCCCCTCCCCAAACCCGAGGTGCAGCTTAATTATCTATTTGCCCGTATCTTTTAATTCATTAATTAAATAGCCATATAAATGCACAGGCCTGAAGAGAATTGATCGAAAACAGACTTATGCTCGCCAAGTTGCGTTTTGAATTCCCAATAACGCCATCCAGACCCTAAAATGGCTCCATTGTTGGTGCAGTGTCGAGTGTTCTGTTTTAGGAACAAGTGTGCTCCAGAGTTTACTTGACAGACTACGCGTTATGTAATAAGGACTTTGACAGTTCCATCCCGTCTTGTTTTGAACTGCTCGATCCAATAATCCATCCTAAGGAATGCTACATTGATAAAAACACAAACCCATGCAGGTGTGGTTTCTGCCTTTATGAAACGTTTTAGAAAATGCTCAGTGGGTTACCTAAATCATAAAATATATCGAAATTTACGAATGATTGCTATTCCCTTCCAAACCGCCAAACTAGATAGGTGATGCACAGTAGGTTCTAACCCTATTCCCGCTTTAGGCCCATTTGCTTCAAAGGCTATTACTAAGAAGGTGAACAAATTATTTCTGTAATGAGACCAGTTAGAGCACTTGAGAGAATTCACTACGTCCCTGATACGAGGCAACTTCTCGGAACGAAATTCAGTAAAATGTTTTAATTTGATTGGGTGGACAGAATAGACAAAAATTAAGTAATGACTACGGACAAAACAGATCGAAAAAATGGCTTTTGCCTCGTAAGGGAAAAGCGTCTAACCTGTTTTTCAAAATTAGTGGAGGCGTTTGTAAAATTAATAAACTAGATGGGTTTCAGTAAATCCTAGATTATATAATTCATTACTTCTGCATGTTTTAAAATCGCTAACATAGTTGAGGAGATAATGTGCAGCTGTCGTAAGTTGTAAAGTACTCGATATTTTTTGCTCTCGTTATTAGGCGTCCCAAGTAACAATTGTTGTATAGTTGTCAGAAACTGCTCATGTAAAATGTGTCCTAATTAACGCATGTATGTTTATCAGTGTCCTGAAGAGTTAGTATGCGATGCCTTCGTGAGCAAACACACTTCGTTCGGTGCGCCTGTAGAAGACAGTGTCGGTTCAAAGTTAGCGCCAGCTGCCTAGATGTTCTACTGGAGTAAGCAAATACGTATTTTAATTGGTTCGGATTAGAGAAACAAAAGGATGGTCACCCGGGCAGCGCATTTAAACCAGATGCCCATTGTGCAGTGAGATCCTTTTTAATTGTTTCCGAATTTACACCATACAGGCGACTCCTAAAGTTAACAATGGGTTCGTTTGTCTCTTATGTCACCGCTATTACGCTTTTAACGAAAAGGCGTGTTCGTTGCATGTACCATTGTCAAACGCCCTCAATTGACAGCTGCCTAACCTGACCTATTGCAGGATCATCCTGTAAGTACCAAACTACCAAGTATCTGCAGCGACGTAGGAAGCAGTTACCAGTCTCGCCAGCTTTCTGCCGTTTTCACATCAAGAAGCATGTGCTGTCACTCCGGTTGACAGTTAGCCGATCACGGTGGGGGAAAATGGCAATCAGTTCATAACATATATTGCTATGGGGCGGTCCAGTAGCTGATGATAACTGTGCACGAATAAAACAGTTATTTTTAAAACCAATTGCTTGCGAAGACCACAGTAACAGCCTATTATTTAGTATCTGCAACAGGTTTATCAGTAGACAAGAGAAAACACAAAACAGGGTAGAGGAAAGCATGTAATTGAAAGAAGGTTGGTTAGTGGGCAAATTGCACATATAAAATTACTCACATATAGTGCATTCGGTAATTCGTCACAAAGAATATATGCGGCATTGAATAGCTGAAAAGAGATCTCAGTTGAGTGTTCCAGGTTACGACGAGCACACGACATTTCTGAGAGTTTCCGCGTGTATTTTAGGTACCCGTAATTAAATTTGTATTTATTTTGAATAATTGTCTCTGTTTAATCAATTTATTAACTCCAGTATTCAGGGCCGTTGCTTAATTTTTACAGAGCAGGGTAAATTTGCTATTAAAATATACGCATTTCACACATAACATGATCACCACCTGTCTAAAATGCATTTCAGCGAGCAAAAATATTAGTTACCCAGGCTGGAAATATGACCTTTCCGTTTGACAAGCCAGAACAGGTTATTGACTTCTTCGTGGGTTATCTGAAAGACTGTGGACTGGAATCTGCTTTTACGTTTGGATTGCAAATCGAACCGTACGCTATATATGATGAGGTAATTTCACACCTGCTCTTGAAATCAAAACGTCCCGTAAGAACTTTCGACTTTCTAAGCGTAGCGTCAACTCAAACAAATAGATTTTAAATGAATGATTTGGCTGATTCGTTTGTTACATTTAACAGAATATAAAAGTTTAAAGTGACCGTAAGCATCGGTTTTTCACACCTAGTGTCTTTAAGCATACAGCTAGTGACTTTTTGACATTTTAGGCTCGGAACACTTACGATCCAATTTCAGGAATTTATAAATCTCCAACTGACTTTGCGAAGTTTTATGGGGACCTTTCGCAAGCGTATCCACAAATCAGACTCTTTATTGATCCATTCCGCGCAGAGGTAGGACAGCACAAAATATATTTTTCTGCAATAACTGTTTTTTCTATCCATCATATTACACATTCACTGAGCGCTGATAGGTGTGCGTGTATTGATGTTCAGAACGGACGTTAAGGGCAAGGAGCAAAACCGCGCGTCGCTCGTCCTTGAAAATGTGGTTACGTTAATGCTGTATACGTTATTCGATGGTATGATACAGTTTGACCTTCGTAAATTGAAGTTTTCGCAGAACTGGGACGGTGCTACAGTAGCCAAAGCCAGCTGTAGGCTCATTTCAAGCTTGTCAACCTTATAAACTTCGGAGTTTTTTTACTTTCACGGGACACTGCTGCAGCCAGAACACAAAAACCCACAGTTTGAGTAGGTGAAGTCCCTATCCTGCTTCACGACGGTTACGATATAAATGGCAAAGGCATGACATCGAGAAGCTAGTTGTGGTCAAAAGGAAATCAGTATCCAAACTGAGAGGACACGCAGAAGCAACTTGGTCGGCTTTGATTTTACCTAAGTATATGAAACAACATGAACAACAGCTATACAAGGAAGGCACGAGCGCAACTAGCACAATGGTTTATAAACGACGTTGAACATTTGGTCTCTGCGAGTACAGCGCTTGACTGATCGAGGGCAACTTAATATGTCGAGATATAACCGCCGGACCTCAGATAAATGTCTACAGGATTTGATAACGAACAGTTTCAGTAGCCTTAAGTCTGCGCAGTCCTTCAGAAAGCAAGCGAATAAATAGGACACCCATCTCCCCATACATTTCTGCCTGAAGCATTGGCGGGGGGTCAATATTTTTGCGATTAAATGATGCATGGGCAAGCGGGTTAGAAAAATGTAGCAACATTTACGTCGATTGGCTTGTATTCTTTTGACGAGTTTTGAGTTAGTTATAACTTCATGATGGACGGTAGTTCAAATCCTCGAAAAAACTAGTTAAAATTGTCGTAATTTCAGTAATTTAAACCGATTCCATGAGGACGCCGTCAGCTTCAAATGAGCGTGTGGTAGGCTCCAGAGTCTGTGATGTGGCCTCAAAAAACAGATGTTATTCCAATCTTGAATGCTCATACGTATACTTGAGGAAGTTATTTTGATCAGATGTGGTCATGTAGCCGCACCTGATGTAAACAAACCCCAGCCGCGTGTCATACCGGACCATTGGCAATAGGGGTTTTTTCAGATGGGACCGGGAAACACATAAGCGACGAGATCAAGCAGTTGTATGCAAATAAAAGCTAATGCGGATGCAAGGTTGGGTGGTTGAGAAATAGTTGCCGTAACCACTACTCCCTAATAATATTGTGTCTATCAGGTGCGGCTGCATAACAGCATCTTACCAACAATTTTGTTTCAAAATATACTACAAGTCAGAGTAGGACTTTGATTTCTCCTGCTTGCATAATGCGCTGCCCCACCCGTTGTCATTAACAACATTTTAACAGCTAGGTCAGGCGTAGCAGTTAATTAAAAGCATGCACTTTTTTCCATCAAAAACCCACTTATCATTCTGCCCTGATTCCGTGCCTTGGTCCCTGTAGGATGCTGAGGCATGGCATACTTTGGACAACCTACTATCTAGCAGGCAGAGCGGTCGACCCTTTCTCTGCTCAAGCACTACGGCTAGTCGAGTCGCGAAGCCTACCAATTTGGACACAGTACCGGAGGCAGTGCTAGACCAGACCCTTCTCCGTCGAACCACATCGCCTTCTGTGGCCTTCATCAGCAGACTGGCCCGTGGCGAGGAGGTGGAAGTGGCGGCGACGGCGGCGGCGGTGAGAGAAAAGGAGGCTTCCATCGATCCGCCGCCCTCTGAGGTGTCACGCGCCAGGCGGGAGACGAAACAGATGAAGGGCAAGCAGCGAGGGAAGGAGAAGCAGGAAGAGGAGTCTGGCCTGCCTCCACCGCCATCGCCACCGCCGCACAAAGTAGCCACCTGTTGGATGTGGAGCTGCACTATCTCCGTGGACTGTCTTTTAGTCACCGAAATGGCTCAGGCTGTGGCCTATATGCAGAGTAAGCAGATATCACTTGCATCCTTTAACACTATCTGAGAATTTTATGTCAGGATTTGCTGCTGCGAACGTAACCTTCCTAATGGAAGTTCAGCCGTCTGTAAAGAAGGCCCGACCACTGGGACAGAAGATTTAGCGGCCTTAGATTTCGAACTCGAACTGGAATTCATCATCAGAGACTGCTAGAGTGCAGCAACGTGTGAAC
>CACRXP010000055.1:613825-766629 GCA_902702965.1 Spirometra erinaceieuropaei | reverse complement strand
GTTGGTCAATAACCAGTTTATACTCTCACGTTAAATAAACTGTTGATGCAAAATCGTTGATGTTTGTAGGCTATCGGGTTGGGCTGTGACTTCGTCAAATTTTCTGGCCTCGGGTGTTCGGACAACATCAGAAAAATGGATCACTGGCTGTCCGCATTGGAGGATCATGCAATGGGCTGTGCTCCGGTGACTCCATTTACCTGCACGCTAGCGGAGGCGGACCACTCTTCCAGCGCTGACGCATGAGAATTGCGGTGTTTACGAGAGACGTTTTCTGTTGTATGCCAGGATATATGCTATAAAGTAAATCCTATTTCCAGACGCTTGTGTTTATTGAATCAAAGACCGCCAAAGTTCTCAATTTGTTTAAATGATCGTATAAGCAAACCCCGTTCTCCTTTGTGGGCGCTAACTGAGAACTTGCGAAAATTCCCATTGTAAAATTCAACAGGTATTTTGGCGAACATACAGTAGTTGGGCTAACTTATGAAATGTCAACCGAAATTAAGCAATGCGTTTTCGTTTTCAAAAGATTAATTTGGTAGGGTTGTAAAACTAATCATCATGCAGCATAATTCTATAATAACTCAGTTACCTTTGTATGCCGGCGTGCAAGAACTGTAATCTGTAAAAAATGACTACTTAAACAGCATGTATCTTTCTCACTGAATGTCGATGCCCGTAAATATTCAATTATATCTCATGGGACACATGCATAAAAATATTATTTCCTTTGCCCATTTGACAGGAAATAAGGTCTTCTTCCAATTTGCTACTCAAAAAAGGATATAATTCGGCTTTTTAAAAACTTTTTATAATTCCCGAATAATTTTGAACTCGACATGCCGTTGCACAGGCATTCAGGGTTTCCAAGCTATAAGTCGTCTATTCTTCGGGTGTGAAAACCATACATCTCTCTTTGATTTTAATCGGAGACTCTATTGGGTTCATAAAATTTGGCAGTGCGTTTGAGCCGTATTATTAACTTTACAAGCCACATTGGTAAATGCAGAGAGATGTTGTTTTATGATCGGCCATTTTGCGGTATTAAAAAGTGTCACAATTGAACCTTTTTAAAAATCGAATTATACCCTTTCCAAGGGTATAAACCTGGAAGAAGACTTACTTTTATTTTTATGCATCTCGTCCATAAAATATAAATAAATTTGTAAGAACATCGAAAATGGATGGGAAAAGTGTATGCTACTTAAGAGACCACTTTTACGGAGTACAGTTTCTGCATGCAGCCGGAAAGAGGTTCGTTCAAATGTAGGCATCCTGTGGCAACTGAATTATTATAGATGTACTCTTCAAGGCGATTAGGTTTACAACCCTACTTAATTAATCATTCGTGGATGAAAACTCATTTTGGTATTTCGGTTGATAGTTCATGAGCTAGCCCACATACTGTACGTCGGCCTTCGACAACTTTTCTTTAGGAAGTTACACTTATATGGCTACTGAGATAATAAATCAGTAGGCACGAGCATGTAGATAATTATGCTGATGCTCTGGTGAGATAGGCGAAATGCTGCAAAAAACCGAAATGTCGCCGAGCTACCGAAAACTACTTAGCCAGCGCCTGTCTAATACCGCGGAGGTAAGTTGAAATCAGGCAAGTCAAACAAAACAATTTCATACTGGTCCCAGAGTTGTCAGAGTTCAAATCCATCAGGCTGGTGTCGACCTATCCCCTGGTGTTTGGTGGAATTAAGTGCTGAACTTTCACCCACCAAACCCGACCTAAAGCATAATTATTTACATGCCCGTATCTTTCGATTCCTTACTTCAATAAGTATAAAGCTGTCGAAATCAGGTGTATGCTCGCCTAATGGTTTTTTTAAATTTTACGAAAGGAGAAAAATATTAAAAATATGTTATCCCAATAAATTAATTTTTAATGATGCTGCCTGCACTAAATGAAACGCCGGATATTTCGTCTCTGACCATCCGAAAGATAAAACTATGGTTATGCATCGGACTCGCAGCTTAAAAGTGCAAGTTCAAGATGTCTATTAGTCTTGCTCAGTGAAAAAAGTTATGTAGTTTACTGTCAAGGTATGAAGCAAAATTATTTCAATACAGGCTTTACGTAGACAAGTGCAGGGAGGTGTGATTCGAGGCCAGTTTTTAAGCTTCAAAAAAGATAAAAGGCATTAACAGCGGATGATTGTCACTACTGCGCCAAAACAGTCAAAAAATCACTAAAAAGGAAACTGATTCCTCAATTTTACTCATATGCATTTAGCGATATGCTGTTGTAGCCTCTCAAAGTAGATTACTAGTGCATTGTTATGACATACATAAATTTCTGTCCAATCAATATTTGCTAAGCATGGGACATCGTGTCTAGAACTTGAGCTTAATGGCTCCACCAAATTCTCAAAACTGAACAGTGTTGAGTTGTCAGTTAATGTGGCAATAGTTTTCGAACCCTATAAACTAAGCACAATTATGATAAACTGGGAGCAACTTTTCCATCGCATACAGCACAAAAGTACTGCAAATATACAGTGTGTACTGGACCAAAAATCTTGGGAGATTCCAGAGATATCAGCGATAATGTAGCAAGCATAAAGTGTAGTCACGCATAAAATCTAATTATTTTTAATCCGAATGTTCGGCTGATCAAAAGGACATGTAAAGTTATCACAAGTTGGACAAATGCCGTGTCTACTTTATTAGTGCATTAGCCACATTACGTGCGAAGCTTCATACCATTCAACATCTTTTATTATGAAAATGGTAACTATCGGGAGATGGCACCCAAAAAATCCGTTACTTAGTAATAAAACCTTTAACAGTGGACTAAAACGCCTTCAGGTTATATCAGCGGTTGCAGGCCTACTTTCACTCACTACCTGGACTTTCCGCGACGGCTTAACATGGGCTGGCCGAACGAACATCACAGGAGGTTACATGGACGATGGTCGCTGTTACCCAACCTTCCCCACCGTTACGCACGTACACCTGAATATACGGCATAAATTTGCATTATGGCAGTTTATTACAAAACAAAATCACTTTAAGATGGGATAAGTCTGCACAACATGCGACAGGAACAGTTCTCAGGCATCTGTCAAAGACATGACATTGAGACCAAACCAAAGACGATACTGTACTTCGTCTATGTGAGCCCACACAGCTCGACCACATACAGGACCTCCCTCGTGGAGTTTCCTTTTCAGTCTACTCCAGTATGCCTCAATGGCATTGGTGTGCCGTCCGGTAGTAGGTTCTTGGAAGTTCTTTGAGTGGTTAACAGAGAAATGTAGATAGCCTTCTGAGGGAAGACGATTATACGTCTTCCACTCGTCCTTTAGCACTATACTGCCTTTGGCGACCCATTTTGTAATAACGGAACGGGGGGCGGGCCAACTTCGATCATTCACCTTTTCAAATAAGGCTTTCTGTCGGCTAGTATCGTACATCCCAACCAGCCACCACCCATAAAACCCCAATTACCACCTGTCCCGTAGGACAGACTGCTTTGGTTAGGCGAATTTTTTTGGGTGCCATCTCCCGATTATTACCATGGAAATTATGTACAACTTTGTATTGATGAGTTAGATGCATGAAGGCAAACAACAGGAATGATGACAGACATAGACAAATAAAATGACCATCGTTACATAAAAGGATCATCGTCTAACCCAATTCAGCCAATAGACAGTTCAAAGCTGCTTCCCCACGCAAAGGGGCAGCTTCCAAATATAGCAATTTACAAGACCTATTTAAAGTATTTTAAACTATATACAAGAATCTATCGAGAGCATACAGTATTCGAAAGGCTGTTTAAATAAATCTAACGAGTTTCAAAATCTGCATAATTGTCGGGTCTACAAGGACTCCATGATAAAATTCGTCGCGATTGATTGAACCATCATTGTCGCGATCGAGGCGTTGGAAGAAGGCTTTGACGTGATCCTCAGGTGACATCTGGCCAAGATAAGGTCTCTCAGTGTCTTGGATTCCAAGAAGACCATACATTGCCTAAAAAGAAGTTTCGGTGACGGATCGATGTCATATTAATGGTCATTTATGCAAAAACGTGCAGATTGCCTGAGTTGAAACCCGGGTAGTTACAGGACGTTTTTCATTTGTACAGCAAATTGGCTTGCAAGTCAAAAAGTGATTTAAAACAAGAAACCTTTCTTCAAAACTACTTGCGTACAACCAATTTTGACTGGTCTTTGCAGACGACAGTGAGGGAATCGAATAATGAAACGCATGCCGATGACTGTGGCGCGGGCTTTGAGATCATATTTTGCGCAATCTGCTAAGTGATCATTTGTGATCTTAAATCATTTCTAAACGTTGAAGGGCAATTTTCAGTAATCGTGTATTATGTTATGATAGCATAATTATCTACGAGCTGAGTGTAATGCCTGTTATTTTTTGCAAAAACAAGTGTTTAAGTTCTTCGGACGCACTGAGGAGTCAGATTCCGTATTTGGGCAAAACTTCAAGTCAGTTTTTTTATCTGATCGACGTTTCGGATTTTCACTTGACCAGGGTCAATATAGCAAGAGATAAAGCTGACAGATGCACAAATGCTAATTTACATAAACAAGATGACCATTGCGCAGTCACGAACAGTCATCTCGGTGGCCACCGCATTATTCATTCATCCGCATCCGTGCTGACCCGCATTCAACTCATTAAGTGCTAAGATTTCAGCATTCGCTTTGGTTGGGATACAAATAATACTAAAACCATGTGACAGCTTGTTTGAATGTCGACATGTTTGACATATGATCTATATCATCATAGAACATTTGTAATTTAGTGATATATTTCCTAGATACAAAACGCCAAATTCGCGCGTAGTATTCAGATGAAGCAGTAAGAATAAAGGCCGCATCATAGATAAAACAACCAGGTTATATAAATCAATATCGTAATCAGGGTATCGGCGACATGCTTGCTGTGGCCCGTAGTCCATTAAGCAATATACTGCTCTTCCAATTTGACCTAGGCGTTCGTGTTTTGTCTGGGCAGACGAACCGAAAGGCAGGGACGAAAGATACTTCAACTGACAGTTAAACGCATGAGCATGCGAGTATACGGGCATTCACCAGCGCCATTGACTGCTAAATTATTCCTAACAATGCAGGTGCGGATTGCAAGTTAACCATTATGTAAAATGGAGAAAGACCTATGATAAATAGGGGAGATACAAATTCCGGAAGCCCTGCTGCTATGAGACAACTGTGTCCCACAATTAATTTACCCACTGAGGACATCAATGCTTCCCTAAATGTGTTTAGGGTGTCTCTTAGAAGCCCACAGTCAAGTCTTTTATAGGCCTACAAAGTGTCTAGGTGGTAATATATGTGAATGTCCATACGCAGAGCTGTTTTATTTCATCGTATTTGCAGTGATCTTAGCGGTAGCTCACAACAATAGGACAGTGCTCACATGCTGGGAGTGAAATGACACATGTTAAGATCGAATGAACATACAAATAAGTAAATACACTTTTTCATTTGGGAGTTATCCAGACTCCTTTGGAGAAAGGCCAGCTTGTTAATGTGTGGGAGGACCGTACAATGTGAACGTACCGACCTACTTTGTGGAACCCAAGGTAGAAATTGTTCTGGAGTGCTAGTTTACGACAAATGCATCAGTTGACTGCTGGAGTATTAACTGCATGGAGTTAAAGTCGTTCTGTCAGGCAGAGAAACTCGATATGGTAACGGCAGATGGGTTGGCAGCTAGGGTTAGAAGCGCAATCAGACGTTTTGCTGTGCAATTATAAGACCTTTTTTATCGTATACATTATATTGTTAGAAGGATTATATCCGTTAAGACTTAAAACTAGGATATATTACCCCCTTCGGTCCATACTCGTTGCTTTAAATTTAAAATTACTTCCTAAAACGTTTACAGTGTCAGATAATCTGACGAAAATATTAACAGTAATGACATTGTCCAGAAACTCAAGTATTTCCGGAAAAAAATATTCTGCAAAAAATGCGAAATTTGCATACAAGGTTTTGCTTCTTACCTGAAGAAGATTAAGAAATTCTTGTGTAGTTATAATGTCATCCTTGTCCCGATCATATAAATCAAACATCCAATTAATCTTTTGATCGGGCGATCCTCGGTTAATCGTCATAAAGGCGCACAAGTACTCCTCAAAAGTAACGTTCCCATTCGAATCAGCGTCAATATTTCGAAAAACTAATTCCGAAAATGCTGACACCTGAGATCCAGGGAAGAAGGCTTCATATACTTCCGTAAATTGGTCCAGGTTGGCGGTCCCACCGGGAAACACTTTGCAAAAGCGTTTATGCATTTGCCTTATTTCACGTGTGTGTAGCTTTGTCCTTCTTTTGAGTCGTAGCAGCCTGGACAATGATAGAACTGGCACATGTCGTGCCTTTTTCATTTTCATCTGAAACGGAAGGAGGTTAGGAAGGAATAGTACCACAATAGTAAAATCGTGTGGATAATTATTTATGGTGAATTGCCAGGGATACCAGAGTTTCAGTAGGAAAATCGATGGAATGGAACCAAGCTTTTTTTCACTGTTGACAGAATGCAAAAATAACATTTTTCTAGGCTCTGCAGAAATCTGAATTAAGTAAGTTTCTGTTCATTTGGTAAGGATAGTAGGCAAGACCGTTGAAAACGCTATTGATTACGTGTCAGACCGTTAGATACAACTATGCACAAGCAATGAAAATCGTCCCTATTAAAACGGTGGTTGACTCATTTAAGTAGCACTGTTCCACAGAGGAAAATTCCCTGGAATCACAGGATATTTTGCATGGGTTCGGGTTGGCGACAGAAAACAGGGGGTACAAATAATTCTCCATGAGTTTCTTGAAGAGTTGCAGGGACGTCGTCCTCACGACTGACTGAGGGAGGTCGTTCCATTTCCCCACTCCCCATTGTGTGAGAAATTTCAAACGAAGATTCAGCCTGGAAAATTTTGTGCGTGGCTTCATCGACTGACAACAGAGACTGGGTGAAAGGTGGCACGGAGACATGTCCTCACAGCTAAGCCCATGCTGAAGGCTGTGCACCACCTTGTAAACCAGGATAAGATCACTTCTTTGTCGCTTCAAAACACAGAGGGAATAAATTAAGGCAATTCAGTCTTTCTGTGTATGATTGGCTTTTTAGACCGTTTACCAGCATCGTCGCACGACGTTGCACTCCTTCTAGGCCTGCTCGATCCTTTATTGGCCACGAAGTGTTTGTTTCATGCTGCTGTGTATCCATACACCGAGACTCTTCTGCGAAGATTCTGCGGGAAGTGTACTGACTTTCAGGTGATGTGTCCACAGACTCTCATTTGAATGACAGCTGGTTGAACGTAGATGAAGGACGACACACCTCTGCATATTGAAATCTAGGTCCTCTCCATAGAAATGCCTCCTGATGGTTGTCACCGCATACTACAGACAGGGAAGGCACAGTTGCTCGTAGATCACATGCCATCTCGGCGATTGGTCCACAGTGACCTTGTTAGACATCGACTCGCTTGTAGCCGAAGACTCGAGGACGTTGCTACCTGGATATGCACTTTAGCCGCCGACTTTACGCTACACACACGTGCGTTACCTCCTGACAATGATTGTCTTATGTACTTTTAGACTCTGTAGCCTTTTTGAGAGCCAGCTACGAAGTTTATAAGACAATAAATTTTCAGTATATTAAAGGGAAGCCCAAGAGGAAATGTGAATTAGGGAAATGTGTGTTCTCGGAGATTTTGTGTCCTTTTTGTGGAGGAGCTCCCATATAACACTGAGCAGTAAGGGGAGCACGCAGGACGTGTGTTCTAGTTCTTCGAACTGACAACGAAACCCCGTTAGTGACGGGTATTCGCAGTAGTAGAAGGGATAGAGAAATATCTGTCAGTTAATAGAACAAGCTGCACAACAAACGGACAATTTGTTGATGTAGCGAACGCAGTTTACTTTCAACATCATGAGCACGGGTAGGTCTTCGCAGGGCAGCGTATCTGCTACGTTGCGCATGGGAGACCAAAACACTGCATTTATGCCTGAATGCTATTTCGGCTTTTCATACTTCTCGACCCGTTTGAACGCGCCCAATACGAACCAAAAATAATGCTTCTAAAAAGGTTTACTGGGTAACATGCTAAAGAAAACAGGCTATAAGGACTCCCTTAACGCAAAGTCCAATTCGTCAACCGTTTGCCGCGATCACAACCATCTGCGGCACTTTTGAACTGTCCCCCCGTTTTCACTCGCTCTCAAAAGCATCGAAAATCTCAAATTTCATGTTTGCCAAGAAAACGCGCTCGCACGCTTTAGCACGGTTCTGGACGCATTGCCACGGGTTTACGCATTTTCAGGGGGTTACCTTTGGCTTCTTAATTTCCGCAGGAAACGCTGTGCTAAAATAGAGCAGCTTTTTGATGACTTAACTTTCCAAGTTCGATCCAACCGGCAATAATTCTGCAGGACTCACTTATGCGCTAACCCTTACGCAGTTGCATCTCGTGGCGACGTAAATCCACAAAAGACGCGTTTGGAATTTTAACTAGTAATCGTGTTGTCAGCATGGTGAATTCTACAGCATGCGTGACTTATTAAGATGACAAATCACACTTTTACGCAATCGATCGACGAGACAAAATGGTTGAAAATGTTCCAATTCCGTATCCGAGGTTTTCAATTTCTCACTCTTTAACCTCTGCACTCTCGGGTTTTTTGCTCATCCTAAGTCTACACTACCATTCGTCGCTCGGAACGCAAGTCACCAGATACATGAAGCATTATCAGATTCGTTAGATTGTAAAATCGTCTAAAATGTGATTGAAACGTCTTCAGCATTATGTACGTTGCCAAAATTAACCCTGAACCACAATGATCGGAGCGTGGTTGATGAAATCCTATCAGTTGATTTGGCAGCGTCCACTGGAGTACAAGGGTTTGTGGGTTTGGTGACAGCATTTGAACTAGTTTTGGTGTCAGGTACTATTGACCACAGCAACAGAGCGGCTTGGTGACCATAACTATTAATCAGACAGCAATGCGTTTTCGAATACCTGGGCGAACGTAAGTGTGGCGTCTACACTGCAATTTAGAAATGTGGAAAAGAAATGTCACCCACAATAAATGGCCAAAAGTGTATAACATTTACATAGTCACCGATGTCAGCAATTAGTGCTGACCAACTGGAAACCAAACATGCAATGTCTGAGTATAAGTTTATTTTGACACAAAGGATTCCAAGCGTCCGGTTTTAACAGCATCAACATTTCCAGACGTTTATTTTCGCAGCGATTTCTGCAGTAGTCGAAGCAAGTGATATTCAGTTGACGGTTAATCAGATGAAATAGATGGTTGAGGTAAATGTTTCCATCCTGAATCATAGGCTGTGTTCTATACCTGTTGGATTGAAGAAGGTCTCATTTTGTCAAGGCTGGATGCTAAACGGCAGGAATTCGGTTAAAACGCTCATATTTTGGGAAAAAGAATTTGTTCTATCGTCACATCTTGTTCCACCAGCTCAACATAAAGTATATTAGCCACAACATACCAAACACTGCGAGAAGTTCTTGGGGTATCGACCTGACTGTCGCATTGATACTTGTGGCTGAACTGCAGAAAACCCGCTTACAATTGACGTCGAGGATCGTTCTCTTATATTAAGTGACATTTCAATGAAGAGATTGTCGTCAAGTCCGGCTGCTTAGGAGGCAATTACGGTTGTGGAACGCCGGGCATAAGACTCAAACTCCTTGTCTACCGACCCGTCCTATCGATTGAAGACGCTCTTGAACAGCAGGCCATGAGCAATTTAGTTTTTCGGATGCGTTTTCGATAACCTGACGGGTATGTGTCTTAGCGCTGGAGCACACAATGTTATTATCCGACCCCAGTCGTATTTTCGGGTAATGGGCATTGGAGTTTAAGAGCGTCTGATCTGAATTTGGCGAAGCAAAGTTAATGCTTTCGAACGGTTACAGCATTTAGAAAAAAACGGCATATATTGTTTTATTGGGTGCCACTGCATTGCTTTTCTTGCGAACTAAGGAAGGTAGGTTGTTTAACTGACCTACCTATGATTTCTATATAAGTTGGCGTTATTAGGTACATTTGTAGTTGAAAACCAATTAAGTCCTAATTTGTTTATTTGGGGGTTTGTTTCGGTTTTGTTGACGTCTCCAGAAGTCTTAGCTCCGACATGTCAACATTCATCAAACTGTGAAGAAGACACGATCGCTAGGACTGTCGTTTCTGGTTCCTGCTCGAACAGTGTCCGACTGTGGCTAATTATTATGCCTAGGCAATATCTCTGCATCAAATATGGAAGGGGGAGGTTATTGCGCTTCTTAATAGACTGGGAGCCATTGAACTTTGAGTCAAGCAACCCGCAGATAACGCAGTTGTTACTTCTAGTAAGAGTGCCGGCTTCGTCGAATTCGAATGTGTGGCCCGATCTTGTCGAGTAAGCCAGGACCTGAGAGCTAGCGTCATTTCATCGCACTGCTGCCGCGTGTTCAGCCATTCATGTTTGAAACAGTCTTCCGGTTTCTCCGACGAAGTTGCTTTGTCTGCAATAGCACCAGATGCGACAAAATACTCCAGAAGTTTCTTTCCGTGGCAGTGGGTCTTTTGGTTTCATCACCCGACGTCTGATGGTTGCCTCTGGTCTTTGAACAAAACCTTCTAGAGGACGCGGCGATTCAAAAATGTCTGCCAAGAATCATTGTTCTGCACCCCTTATAAGTAACTCCTTCGTCAAAGGAAAGCGATTTATATGCAGTTGAGGGGTTACCGGTAATGTAATCTTGCGCATATTGTCACTGCTCACGTCGTCGGCATGGTTTTGAAAAGCACTACAATGCATACATGCAATTCGCATGGTAAATTTTTCGACTGTCGTTTCCGCAATGTATTTAAAACTCGATCGAAGAAACTTGCGATTATACTGCGTAATGGTCTGTGTAATTAGCTCACTTAATAATCTTTCCAGTTGAGGACGCACTTTGCTAGGTCGTCTATCAATTTTTGTGATTGCTTGCTGACTGTGCATAGGTAAAACCACGTGGATTAGCTGGTAGAGACTAATCACGTAGATAATGCATCAGAAACCGCTCAAGCTGAGTTATCATGCGAAAGTTGCGTAAATCATATAGAAAAATCAAGTTTTATGTTGAGTAAATGGTTTTACTAAATGTTAATTAAGGTCATTTTTCGCATATGATTATTTATCTTCAGTCAGCAATAATCGATGCCGAAAAATTGTATTTTGTATTTTGAAGTATAAAAGACACACAGTTTGTTAGTATCTATATTGCATCTTTTAATAACTTTAAAATGATTGTGCACGGGTGATGAATTTTACATTCAAATTAACTAAAGGCTATTGTGTGAGCATTTTTTGTTAAATGGTATGCACACCTTTTAAACCGACGTACTGACAGCGAATAATCGGAACTCAGAAAATGCTTCGTATTTTCGGTGCAAACAGTAATCTTATGGTAAGTTTTAATTTCGACCGCGTAAACTCAAAGACTTAGTCCAAGAATAGTAAAGTGAACCGCAGAATATGGAGACTTGCGTGACGTATGCAAAATTTTCCATTTAAAGTGGAGGAACACCGAAGCTATAGCTTACGCCTCATCGAATTGTTCTGAATTGGATACACGCCAGGAGTCCGCATCTGTCAAATTCGAAGTACCTGTACTAGCAATTTTACCTGCATGAGGTATTTCTAGTCCCAGTCGTCCAACACTGAAAGGTAAACAGTGACGGCGAATCCTAAAATAAAGCACTTTCTACACATATGTATGTGATAGATCAACCATCGCATCCGACAATGTCTACCCTGGGATCCATACCAAAGTGAAACAGGCATGGTGACTTGCGCGTGAATTAGTTTATAATGGGAGTATACTCGCGAGGCATCTGCCACAATCTCCCCCTACCCACGTGAGCCCGGTGTCAAGATAGAGTCAAGAAGGTGAGGTGCGAAGAGGGCGGTTAAAATTCCTACTTAAGTAGCTTGCATTTTTTCCATTGATTATCGACGTTTTGCGAATTCAAATCTCTTGTTTGGAAACCCCGCAGAAGAATGTGCTTTCTTTCAGTTATTTGATAGAGTATCACATTAACTTTATATTTTATACTCTCGAGAACGAATATAATTAGAATTTAAAAAGTTTCTAATAATGATGTTTTTTAGGACCGCACAATGCCTATTCATTTACCATCGTATCTGTCCGTTTACGACCACTCCTCATGAAATGTACAACATAGTACGCATCCATTGCAAACTTTTATGGAGTCTATATGATATCGTTTTAAAGGCATTGAAGAATATGTGATATGCTTTACGCGGATCGCATGCGCCTTGTAGACTGAAATCAGTAAGCGTTTATGCAAAGACTGATCAGGCTCCAAATTATTCGGCAGTTAGAGAGCTTTTTTAAACCTAATTGTACTCCTTCTTCGAGTATAAATGTAAAGCTGGCCTGATTCTCTGTCAGTGGACTAAAGGAAACCCTATTTTGTTCGGAGTTTCCATAATATACATTTTAATTCGTAAGACCATCGAAAATAAATGGAAAAAGGGCGTGCTAATTAAGTAATCATTTTTACCGAGTACGGCTTCTACAAGAGTTTCAAAAGCATTTTATTCAAAAGCAGAACTCCTATCGAATTCGAAATATTATAAAGTTATGCCGCCAGATAATAAATATTAAAACAGTGCCTAAGTAATCCTTCCCAATCGAAAACACATTTCAGCCAACATTTCATGAGATAGGTCACTCACTGTAGTTAATTGACTAATACCTAACAATGATGCGTTTTCCATTATATATCATAATTCTACCGAATGTTTTAAGTAATGAACCGGTCCGTGGACGCTCGAGTACTATGATTTCGTCCATTTCGATGCCTTCTTATCAAACGACTAAAACATTCTCCTTTCGTCTTAGTCAGGCACTTGTCAATCAATGAAAAACCTCAAGCATCGAGATAAAAGTTGCAGAAACCGTTTTCAAATCTATAGGTGAAATGCATGGCTTTTTAAAAGCATTGTAATTCATTTCATTTCATTTCACTTGCGTGACATATGCAAAATTTTCCATTTAAAGTGGAGAAACACCGAAGGTATAGCTTACGCCTGATCGAATTGTTCTGAATTGGATACACGCCAGGAGTCCGCATCTGTCAAATTCGAAGTACCTGTACTGCCAATTTTAGCTGCATGCGACATTTCCAGTTGGTGGGTTGCCAGTGACGTAATCTTGCGCATATTGTCACTGCCCACATCGTCGGCAGTTCTGGGTATATCAACTGAGAACATTAGGACGCAACTAATTTCCTTTCCTCTGCGTGGTGCAGAGTAGCCGGACTCAAAAACATACCTTTAGGTACGGTAGCTAGTAGTAGTGTATGATTATCACTTGCGGGGCCCTCTTCAGGCATTTATCTACTGTATTGTCACTGTATGGGATAGGAGTCAACAGTATGGGCTAGGCAGGTATCCCATGCCTTCTTCAGGTCCGCGGTGGACAGCTCAGTTGAAGTGCGGTACTGTCCCTCTGACACGTAAAACAATAGAACTCCGCTAGATACTGGGCCTTCTTCGCGTAGATTCCTCTTTTGGCGGCTAAAATATGCTTTTATCGCGTTTGTCTTTTATTCCCGCCCTTGGGGCAAAGGAATTGGGGTGATGGTTGGTCATGTAGTGATCGTATCCATCTATCTCGCGAGGTGGGTATAGACCTTCCACGCATGCGTTACATTCACACTACCCTTTGAGACCCACTTTGTATCTAAGTGCATGCCAGCTTCGGTTGCCCACTTCCACACATACTGCTTTATTTTGCATCATATCGTAAAAGCCTAAACTCTCTTCTTGGGCTGCCAACATTGTATCTTCGGCGGCATATTATTGTTACATCTACCTGCACCTCTACAACTGTACCACAGAGTGCTCTCGTTTGTCTTTTGTGTGCTGATGAATACGCAGAACGTTATACTGAGTGCAGTCCGATTGCTGTTGCATGGAATACTCCGATGTCGACTAAGCACAGCTTTATTTTCGTCGCCCTAGTAAATGCAGGGCATATCTTAATAATTTTGTCGGCTGTTTCTGAATACTTCGTTCGTTAAATAAAGAACATCAAGAGCTCGATCCTCGCGCACATGGTAGCAACACACCATCGTGTAGACGTCAGGGAAGCCTTCTGAGTGATTTACAAGGTAGAATGGCATTATCGACAAAGACAAGGGAGACTGGAATAGCAATTTGTGGCTTATTAGCCGTCGCCAGCCAGTCATACCCAACACCGAAGTATGGGACACCCGAGGCGCGAACTCGCAAAGCTATCCAAAACTACTTGGGCAGTGTCAGTTAAGTATAGGAGGGGCGGTGTGTAACCCCCTGGGAAAGCCGTAGTTAGCTATGGCACTAATGCCAGCCCTGACTATGGCTGTAATGGGTAACCTTAACCTTTAACCCATAAGAATTTAGGAAAAAAACTCGAGCGTAACGGCAATCTTAACACTAGGCCTTTTATCCCTAGCCCAAGCCCTAAACCTTAGTTAAAATACGTAACATTAATTGTAAACCCCTACACTAGCCTCAACCGAAAATCCAGACTAAAATCAAGGCTTGACAACCTCAACCCAAGGAATAACCCAATGCCCAGTACTAATCCTAACTCCAGCCATATCCCTAACCCTAACCTTCAGCCCGATACGGGCAATTTTGACGTCGATAAAACGAATGAAGTCCAAATATGCGTACCACATGACGCCTTGGCCGATATTTTGCCAGGCAAACCGCTATGAACCACAGAATAGCATAACCGACAAAGACAGCGGAGACTGGATTGCGCAGTTCTGGTTCATTAGCCGTCGTAGGCCAGCCATGCCTAACGCCGAGGCATGCAAACCCTGGGGCTCTAAACCACGCAAGATAAGTCTTCTGACAAAACATCTGCTTAATTTCTGTTTTCTTGCATTCGGCCTGTTCTCCATCCTGTGTTTTGCCTAACCGTAGAGCCTTCTCAACGACAAGCTACCTTAAATTAATTGGTGTCCTACAACCCACCGCTGCCACAGGAAATATGAATACGGAAGGAGGGCCGTAAACTTGTACCTTTGACGGGGACATCAAATCTATTGTGTATGAAAATGTGTAATTAAGATTTGTAAAAGATCACCAGCTATCTAAATGCCGACATTTATCTAAGGGACGTAATTTAACCTACTAAGCAGACTGTCCGCTCATTTGACGATGTCTGGTACAGACGAAAACGCCTTAGCGCTGTCCGCTGTAGATATAGCATATCCATCACTAGGATGAATAGGTTACCCAAACAATCGTTAATGAATACGACTGCGATTTGCTATAAGAGGTGATTTTCCTAAATTCGTGGCGTTGTATGGAGCTTAATCAATATAAACTTGTAGGGGTACATTCTAAATACCAGCGCTTTAAAGGCCGTTAAGTCACCTAGACGTTTGCTAGCAAGTCGAGGTCACAGTTGCAAGCATCAAAGTTAGACGTTTTCGGGTGTTTTGCCCTGATCACGAAATTTACATGACCTCTGGAGTGCCAGACGCATTGGACCATGACAATTTTTGCTACTTTACCTGACCTCGCGACCAAGTGCTGGCGCGAACTTTACTTTTCAGTTCTGTCTGCTAGTCACGAAGCGTGTCGTATCTGGATCTCAGTAAATTCGATAGGAGTTGCAGTACCTGTGCTAACTCATGAAATGTCATGAATTAACACAGGTTAACGACTTAAACGCAGAATCGGTAAACACTACGGCCCCCAAAGTCTGATAGCGGAAAATAAACGATGTGTCAAAGAAATAAAGCAAAGTTTGGTTAAGAAAATATTATTTACTGAGATAAAAATAAATAATTTTCGACAAAAGTCACATTTTCGAGAAACGCCTATATTACAACCAAGTTAATAAAGGCTACTTATGAGGGCGTATATAGGAGGAGGGCGCATAAGAGGTGAAAAATAATTAAGGACAGAAACAGATACAAAAAATTAGTACTTTGTTGATTGTCCATTTAAATTAATAACGGCAGAAAGTCTGTCAGACATAGACATGACGAGGTTATCTATGGTGGATTGTAAATGTAATTATTGAGTATGAAATCCAATTTTTCCTGCATTGAAAGAGTCTTCTTAGCTTTGTGCCAATTTCTTTTGACTATTCCAAAAAGATTTTCGATAGGATTCAAATCGGGACTGTTGGCCGGGATGAAAATGGGTTGGAGGCCAATTTCGGAGAGGGTGGTTGTTGTCTAAAATGTTAGATTATATTTGCAAGCGGCATCAAATTCGTACCTCTTTAGAGCGGTGGACAGGTGCATTGTCCTGCAAAATTACAGTATCCATTCGTCGCCGACTTATGCCGTTCTAGCCCATGTTCGTTAATACCTAAATAGACTAGCATATTTTAAAGCGTTCACTTGCCTGTTAATAAGGCATTTCAATAGTAGCATTTTTGAAACATTTGCCTTATAATACTTCACGTGGTATACTTTATTAGCGTACAACCACAAACTTCAATCGGCAGTTTCCAGTTCACAAGAAGGCTGTCTGAGAGAATGCGTCTAAATAGATATCCTTAGTTCTTATTGGTTTTACAAAAGACCTTTGCACATGAGTTAACCAAAATTTGCTGCAGGTCTTGTGTTTGCATGTTAGAAGCATACATTTTGGAAAAGCTAGACATTATTCGAAAAAAATTGATGTCAGTGAAGGCACTATCAATCAGCATTTTGAAATTGGTCATCCAGTGCATATGGGCAACACTATGACGACCATTTTACTTGTGGCGGCGTTTGCGTTAAAATTGGCGAAACATTGGCCAACTTGTGCCTAGATTGTTCATAAGAATAATGTCAACACGCCAGCTCCTAGGCGAACTAACAAAGCCGCAGTCAACTGAGACTTTGAACATTCCCGTTCTGACTTTTATTTAACTAGGAAATGCATCTGCTTCTTGCCTGTCTCGCTAGTTATATTTAATTATTTTGCTCCGTTAAAGTATTTCAAGCTCATTAGAGATAACCTTAAAAACACGTTATTCGGCCCAATAAAATTCGTCGGTCTTTAACAAGTTTCTACTAGAAAGAAGTCATCGTGTTAATTTTAAACACTAAATCAGCTTACGCTTGATTTGGCTTTTTAATGCTTGACAATGCATTCGTCCGTTTTGCGTTTACTTATCATGCCTTACATACATTCTGACGTAAAAATTTTCGACATTGTCCTTATTTTTGTATGGTCGCATTTATATTCAGTAACAAAAACCTGCGCCTGGCAGAACGAATCTGCCGGTACTTTGCGCTCTGCTGGTGCGCTAGGGATATTGTCATGTACTTTGTTGTCAGTGGAGCAATATTCATTAGCAGGCAGTATTTCAACATGGCAAAAGGATGATCCAAATGCTCCTCCAAGATTGCCACACGAGACTTCGCAAGTACCGTCAAAGGATTAACCAAGAAAAGACCAGATGCTGTGAGTTACTGGGCGAGATCGGTACAAATCTGCTCCTGCAGAGGATAGCTGAACAAGCCCGCGAACAGAGAATGATACGCGGCGCAGCAATAGAGAACGAATTCCGAAAGCTGCCCAATACAACGTCGCCCAGAAATGACAAACTTTGCAAAAGCTATCTTTAAAGGAGCTGACAAAGGATCAGATGCTAGTTTTACGGCATGAAGCTTCATTCAACACGACTGACGCCAAACCTGTTGACATGATTGCAGCAGTGGAATCAAACCTTAGTCAGCAGGGGGGGGCAACGGAGGAGACTAAGAGCCTCATCCAACACCAAGTGTCGTCTCTCCTAATGGCCCACAGGCCGCGGGAAATGCTTTCCAAGGACGAACGTGATGCGCTTAGAGAACTCAAGGCCGAAAAGGACCCGGTTATCGCGCCAGCGGACAAGGGGTGCTCCACGGTTGTACTGGACAGGACAGACTACCTTCAAAAAGCCAAAGGTTTACAGGAGGACCGACAGTTCTATGTCCCATGTGCAACGAACCCTGTAAAAGCGCTGACACGCGAAATTAATGCTACGTTGTTGGCCTTGGAGAACTCAGGTACAATAACACCGACTGACAGACGCATGGGGAGATCCCAAGATATGTCTTTGGCCCGATTCTATAGCCTCCCTAAGGTGCACAAAGACGACGCTCCTCTCCGACCCATCGTGTCGCTTTAAGGGGCTCCAACGTACGGACTGCCTAAGTGGCAGTTCCGGCGTCTCAAGTTCCAGACCGCTGAGTCAGACACCACGGTGTCTTCATCAGCACAATTGCTGGAGAAACTCAAAAGGGTAAGTCCCCATCGAAATGAGATCATAGTATCTTTTGATGCAACATCCCTTTTTACTTATATTCTCCAGGACCTGGCGATCGAGGAGATCGAGCTGCTTCTACAAAGCAGATACGATGAAACGGAGAATCGTCTTGGACACGCCCAAGTCCCTCAGCTCCTGAAGTTCTGTCTCAGGACGTACTTCACGGTCGACGAGACAATCTACACACAGGTGAAGGGTCGATTTCCGGGATTCATCGCAGAGGTGGTCCTGCAACGGTTAGAGTCGCTGGTCTTCCAACATCACAAACCGAATTTCTGGGCTCAGTATATAGAAGATACCTTCGTCGCCATCGACCGGGATCAACTGCTGACATTCAAGGAACATCTGAATGAGGTCTTCCCGGACATACAATTTACGAAGGAGGAGGAACAGAACAACCAGCTGGCCTTCCTGGATGTCCTCGTATGCCGCAAATATTGTGGTGGACTAAAGACCAAAGTGTTCAGGAAAGCGACAAATACGATGCGAGTACCGAACTTCAACGGCAACCGCCCAATCAGCCACAAAAGCAGTTGTGTAAGGACGCTCTATCGGCGTGTCGAAACGCACTGCAGTGAGTCGGAAGACAAGACTCCTGAACTACAATACCTCCGACGAGTCTTCAAAGCCAATGGCTACTCGTGCAACTTCGTCAACCGGTGCATATGCAAACGGGACAAAAGGCCTAACCGCACGGACGCCAAAGTTTGACGAGCACTTCCGTATGTCAAGAACGTATCGGAGGTTGTCGGCCGCCTTTTCGTACCACTGGGGATTGGAGTTGCACATAGAACGGAGGCAACCATCAGGCGTCAGTTAATGAAACAGAAAGACCCACTGCCACGGCAAGAAACGTCTGGAGTCGTTTATCGGATCTGGTGCAGTTGTGGACAAAGCAACTACGTCGGTGAAACCGGAAGACAGATCCGAACGCAGATGGCCGAACACGCTACAGCGGTGCGGAAAAATGACGCTAGCTTTCAAGTTCTGGCTCATTCGACGAGATCCGGCCACACATTCAAATGTGACGAGGCAAAAATTCTCGCAAGAGGTGAGAACCACATGAGCCCTGAGGTGATTTAGTCATAGTTTACTGGCCCTCAGCCCATTATCAAGTGCAATGATCTTCCCATTCCATAATCGGCGCTGAGACTTCCCTAGACGGAGTAACTGGCCACGCGGGGAGCGCACAGGGGAACACTTTCCCAACGTCAGGGTCGGTGGATCAGATGATCGAGCAATCATCACACCAACATCCAACGCACGTGATGAAATTGCAGCAATTAACGACGCGAATGTCGGCCATCACACCACGTGCGACGATCCCTGATAAAGGGGGGAGCCGCGAAGGTTCATAGGTATGCGTTAGCATGGCGACTGCATCCAAGACATAATGCAACCCCTTCTGCATGAACCACCCGTATCTGCTGTTGTCTCTGATGATGGGTTCGAGCAGGAATGCGAAACGTCAGGCTAATAAAGCTCTTGTCCCAGCGATCGTGTCTCCTTCCTCATAATTATCAGTATTGCAAAATATCTTTTAATGCAAAATGAACTGGTGCTGGTGTTGTTAGTGGAGGTTGTCGATTTTGTAGTGCTGGGTGCATATAGGATTCACATGGAGGATGTGGGTTTTTTTAAGTTTACTTTGCCGCAAATCTCGCCCTCGTGGATATGCATATGGCCGATAGATGCACGCGGGATTTGAGCTGTATGTTGAAGCTCCGTGCACTGGTTTACCGATCTCTTAGCAATTAATTCTCAGTTGACCTATCAGCCCGCTGCGTGACCCGAAGATGCTTCCACAATGAGGATCTTTTGAGGCTATGTCCGCAGTGCTGATTATGAGGTTAGATTTGTGGTGTCTGTGGCGATGCTCATGTTGCGGGTAATTGTTATCAGAGCGACAGATGTGTGCTCCCTGATGATGAGGCGGTGCCGGATTTGCAATAGTGAGGCTGTTTATAGAGGCATTAGTTGGGGTTAGTATAGGGTGTTATTTCTGGTATCGCGATCCTGAACAAGACTGATTATGTGAGAAAGATGGAAGCCATATTGAGTGACTCCAGCAAATTTTCCTCGGAAGCCCATGAGAAAGAAGAAACAAAAGCGCTAGAAGACCTTATTCGGAAAAAGGCTAAATCGTTACTTGAAAGGCAAATAATAGACAAGAACATGGCTGCGTGTCTTAGGCCTGTAGGGTCGCACATTCCCAGACCATATGGACTGCCAAAATTGCACAAACTAGGGGTGTCATTGCGACCGATGTTATCAATGAGGAATTCACCTCAACGTAAACTTGCCCAATTGTTTGTGCAACAAATCGAACCAATCAGACGTAACCTTGCCGTTTACACTACCAAAGATACTTTCTCCTTCGCAGATGAGCTGAAACATCAGAATCTACTGAATAAACATATGATCTCGCTTGACGTGCAGAGCCTATTTACAAACGTGCCGCTGGATGAAACAATTGACATAATTTGTGAGCATGCGGATGAAACTCACCTGCCACCAGAGCAACTGCGGGAACTACTACAGATATGTACAAATAATGTACAGTTCTCGTTCAACGGGCGGCTGTATCGACAGATCGATGGTGCAGCTATGGGCAGTCCATTGGGGCCAGTCCTAGCGGACATTATCATGTCTAATCTAGAGCGAAAACTAGACCAGAACTTCCAAAGAGCCTCATTCTATGGGCGATATGCGGATAACATTTTCGCCATAGTCAAAAACCCAGGTGACGGAGAACTACTACTGAAGGCTCGGAACAAAATACATGCAAAGATCAAATTTACGATCGAGCATGAGAAGAATGACACACTGCCTTTCCTGGATATTCTTGTACGTAGGCGGGGCAGATGGCCCTATTCAGAGATCCGTCTATCGAAGACCAACCTGGAAAGGACAATACATGCACTTCTTCAGTTTCGTTCCAATTCAGAGAAAACGGAACTTGGTTTTGTGCCTGTTCAGCAGAGCCACCAGAATCTGCTCCCCAGATACGATCGATGACGAGCTTACTTTCTTAAAGAATTTTTTCTTGCAAACGGGTATTCGGGGAAATTCATCGATAAATATCGCCATCACAGACAAGGAACTCCTGAAGAAATATCTGTACCAAAAAAGTCAGTAACCATTTACCTCCCTTCCAAGGGTAATAACGTGTCGAACGTGATCAAGCGACGACTTCGGTACACAATCGAAAGGACGTATGCCGCCTCTAAATTTTTATTCATAAGCACCACAATGGCCATCCCATTTAGACCAGCTAAAGACATTTCGCCTATACACGCCACATCAAACTGTATTTATGAGTTTACATGTAGTTGCGTATGCAAGTACATTGGGCGCACGCAAAGGCAGTTGGCAGCTCGGTCAGCTGAACACATGCCGAAGTGACTGCTTAAGGCGGAAAATAAGGTACCCAGAAGCTCAATCACAAAGCACCTAGTGGACACGGGCCATACGGTGGACCCAATGGTTGCGTTCAAGGTCCTGTTTCGGGCGACGACCGGACGTCTCTTGCGCTTTGCAGAGGCCGCTGCAATACGGAGGAGGTAATCAGAACTCTGTAAGCAGTTGGACCACGTGATAAACCTGGCACTACCATGGTAGGGATCAGTTATGTATGAAACCCTGTTCCCATATACGCCTTCTCATTTCGCTCCCACCTTCCCTCCCCTCCTCGGCCTGACTGAATGCTGCCCGCGCGTTGCACCGTAAATCACGCCGAACAAGTTCTCACTGTAGTCCTTACTCTCATGATTGGATGACTTCTCTCCCCCTCCGCCCCTCGCCATATGCACCCGCATACTAGACCCATGTTTCGGGTTACCTATCACGGTTTATCGACCTAGGCCGACCGTTGATTGAACAGTTTGCCTTGTCATATAACTATGCAATGACCGTACGCAGCTGAATGATAGGTCTCGAAATTTTTGACGTCAGTAAATGCTGCAGGCTTTGTCGCCTTTGCCTTATCCAGGTAATTTATTTGTTCCTAATATGTCCAACGAAGCCCATCCGTGCACCAATTTTTTGTTAGCATCGAGGACACGATGAAAGCGACTAGAAAGTGGGGTTGCAGGTCTGAGATGCTTAAGGCGTGTGAGCTTCTGTAGTGGCATTACGAGCAAATTTCTGGATGGCATCGTAGATTGTTGTCCCAGACTTCCCTGTTGATTCGAATAGCGCCGAACTCGGCTCCGACCGGCAGAAAGGCCCATTTCTGTTTATCCTCAATCCTGTACTCCTCATTTTTCTCAGCCGCATTCACATTCAAAAGCCAACCGACCATTTAGCCGAAAACATCCTGGTAAACCGTCTCCACCGTCAATTAAAGACCGTCTTGCATGTAACAGAAATCCAGCAAACTGGTCCAGACAGACACCACTGTCGCTTCTTGGCATTAAGCTAGTAGTAAATTCGAACCTGCCTACAGCGATAATAAATTAGTTTCTGCCTCTGCCCTCCGGAGAACTAGGCAAGATAAAAACCCAAATTTCCGTGAGGTTGACAAGAGATCTGGCAACTCAGTTTATCTTCTCTGTTGATTAACGATAAGAACTCTGTCTATCGAGCATTTTATCCAAAAGGTTTGACAAACCTTGCTCACGTATGCAATCATTTGGACCGTGCGCATTTGCTGATGGCATCGTAATATAAATGAGCAATGCGTGATATTCGCCGATGATACGAAGACGTGACCGACGGTGAACAGGTTGAAAGGCATCTGCAGAGCTGCCTTAAGGAGAAAAATAACCTTATACATATTGCTTCTGTCCCTTAACCCTTGCCCTAGCTCCCCGTATTTTGTGCATTCCCAGCTCCGACAATTTCTTTGCCGCCAGAACCAACAACATCATTTCAGTCTAAGTCCGCTAAAGCAGCACACACTTGCGAATCCTCAAAGACACCTCCGGCCGACTGAATGCTCACGATGCCGCGCTAGAATAATTTCTCCGGCATCACAGCACAGGGCTTCTGGTCTAGCCGCAATCCAATTTGGCAGTGCGCTTACGCCATCCAAGTCCGGCCATTTAGTTAGGCCACTTTCCTTCCCCTAAACGCTTCCTATCAATCAGTGAGTTGGTCTGCGGAGAATTAGAATGGATTGGGCGAGAGCTCCAGACTGATCAACGTTGAGTCCACCAATGATTGACTTCAGGTGGGGCTACAACCCCAACGGCACTCAGTCTGCTAAAAAGGAAACCAAACACAGTCTACGTCTTCTTGAGCCACGAAAGGGGTCACGCTAACCTGACTCTCAATTTGCCTATCGTCAATTTATTAACCATCGTAGTTCCACAGATCTACTCCATACGCATTCTGCCACATTCTGGGTGCAACCTTAACCTCAGGTTATGTGAGAGGGTGGCTACCATCTTCGGAGACCTATTCACACAAGGCACCGCTGGCTAAAATTTCGGACCGGTGCCCCTTTATTTGCGTATGCGCGGACATACGAAGTCGCGTAAGCAGCACATGCTATATGCATCTATCGACTATGACGGAATTTAGCAGCCTTGTCTTCGTGTCCTCAGAAATACGTCTCGGCACACCGGTATAGTGCTCTTATGTAAGTGATTTTATCGCTGTCTGGATGCCTACAGTTGAGACGCAGTAAGTTCGTCTACTTTCAGTGACCGGTCTCACGAAATATGAATGAAAATTCTCAAATTCCTTTTTAAATGAGAAGGGCTAATAACGTAGGCTGTTACACTGATAAGCTTACGGTATAATTCTAAAAATTATGTTACATCAGGGTAGTATCTTTCGAATGCACTTGATTCGTCTACCTAGACAAAACGGCACTTGATGAAAATGACAACATAATTCTTATACATTTTTCCATTGATTTTCCATGTCCCTTCAGATGCAAATGGATTTTGTAGAGAAAATGCAAATACATGTTTTTTTCCTGCGCGTATTCGGCAGCAAATCACGTTTTCTACAAATGCAACCACAAAAATTACAAAGATAAATCTTATATTTTGAACTTCACGATTTCTTTTAAACGCGGTCTGTTGTTGCATCTTCGTTTAGATTCGCAAGTCCTCAAACTGTATGCTTCCCGACTAATAAAAATATACATGCCTTCGGACAATTCCAAAACTATCGGACGGGACTCATTACATGTTACACCGAATACTGTATGCATTGTAAATTTAACGCAGGGCATTGTTAACATGCAAATACGATGCCAGTTGAGTGGCCATTATAATTTTCTGAAGATTTCATGATGGGCGGCCTTTTTAGAACTAAGAAATGTCGTGTGTTCAAACACAAATTCAAGAAAAAAACGTGATTTGGCACAATAAGAACACAGATTATAATTTTATACGCGTTTTTTTCAAAATATTTTAGTCTTTCAAATGACATCAAAATTGGTGGAAAGAATAATGTATACTGGTAAAGCGCTATTTTAACTGGTCGCGATTTATGCAGGTGGTTGAGAAGAAATACATTCAAAAGCTTGGCATCTGGCGCCTCTGAAATTCTTCAAGATAATTCTACATGGTGATCATTCTTTACATTCCACTCATGCAATCATTCCTAGTCAAAACATACTTTAGATTTTTATTAACATTTCTTAAAATCGATCACTGACTGTAGTTCTTGAGTTGCGCGATAGGAGGAAAGCATGGAGGACCTGCTAATTGCCTATTTCCTTCATCCTCGTAAATCCCATGTCTTGAAAGACGCACTGACATTTTATATCAATTCCAAAACCTTATCCTTTAAATTAGTACAAAGTTATAACACCTTTTACCCAAAACACCTGCCAGTAGTTTGTTAAGAAGTGAACAGAAACTGACAGCTACTTATTATTCCTTTGCTGTTCCAGTAACAACTGTCACTTCTAAAAGTGCAATTGCTGGGATAACTGACAGGCGCTTGGGAAGGAACTGTAACAATTCAGGGTTAAAGTTGCAAAATGCGGTTTTTGGTGCCCCGAGATTTCCAGAGCGCTAAGGGACATCGCCCGGAAAACACATCTTGCGCGATCCTCACGCAGGTTTTCGATTAAAAAAGTTACTCACACCCTGCGCCTTATATTTGAAATCCAAAGTTATACGCAAAATGACCACATGGAAAGCAATCGTTACAAATTTTTCAAAAGCGCACACTAAGAAAGCATTAAACTAGTAAGAAAATAAAAGACCGGTTCTTTTTTTCTTACATACAAATCATGAACAAATAAACTATTAAGGATCCGTTTGACATGAAAGTGGAATAGCCTTATGAAAAACTTCCCAAACCGTCGCCAAAACAAGAATGTCGGTCGGTTTGAGAGCGGGATTACCTCTGGAATTGATACCGCAATCAGGTATGTAATTTGCAGACTCCATTTTCAAGTTCAGTAGACTATGAAGATGGAATACTTCCGAATATTCGATGGAATCATAGTCCGCAAGGAATGTGGCCTTTACAGTCCGCGACGCCATCTTGATTTTGGAAGCTGATGCAGAACAGTGCGTAGAGGAGCATGTGAGCGAGGTTGTGGTTTGCACAGCGACGTGAAATTCAAACTCGCACAGAAAAAAATGATGTCTTTCGTTTATGGCAGCATTTCCTCCTGAACAGCCTCCTTCGCCTCCAAACGTAAGAGCTCTGATTCGCCCGCCGGATAATCCCGTACATTTAGGTAAGCGAACGAACGTGCTTTTCTTTAGATAACGTTTAATAAGCTCTTTTGCTAGATCTGCAATTTGGTAGCCAGTACTCGAGTTACAATTTTTGCGAGCTAATGGAAGAAAAGAGTACCAATGCTTTAACTTATGTGAAAATGCTAGCAAATATTATAGCAATACGTAAATTTTGACTGGAATTATCTAGTCGTCCTGTACTAATCTTCACAGAGGTCTTCTGATTGGACGATGGTTCTTCCTAGTCTTCATGCATTCAGCAGAATGCCTCACTAAAATCAAAATGTAGTATGTCGTTTTGGCAATATTGGACACTCCCTGATAAGATCTGAATATTACTATATAAGCTGGGTCTTTATAATGCTACAAGCAATTAGTGAGAAACGTCCCTTATTCATAACTACTCAAAAAAGCGCTTTGGCGACCTCGGTGGGATTCGAACGAATAAAAGCAAAAGCATGACTTGAGTACAGACAGCGGTCCATCCACCTTACCTACAATGTCCAACCTGAGCCGTCAGTTTATCCACTTTTGGGCCAGGCTATCCACTTACACTACTGCAATGATCCTTAAGAAAATTCCGAATATGCAGAGTAAAAGTCATATCAAATGTCTAAAGGTAAGTCTTGTGAGGGTCTCTTGCAAAATAAAATGCCATGCAAAACCGTTTTTAAGACCCGCTATTTTTCTCACTAGGTTAATATGTCTGAAAACAAAAGGGCGACATTTTATGACAGGACAAGAGGACTTCGTCGAATAGATTCCAGTTATCCTGGCACAGAAGTGCTGCAATATTCCATTTTCACTTTAAAAGTCAAGCTGGAAAACGTCTGTTATCCGTGACTCATCATCATGCCAATACAGGTATATATAATTTAAAAATTCAAGACTTTCACAAGGGTTAACAAGTGTCTTAGAGTTTAAATGAAGAGGCGTTCACCGGGGGGGGGTGTGGGTTATTGAAGGTCTGACGTTTCGAGTGCTTGATTCGTCTACCCATCTTCACAGACTGGAAATTCCTGCGCACGGCTCCCCTTAGATGGCGCACTTTGTTCAATGCGTGACCCGCCAATGCCGCCTATGGGGCTGCATCCAACTGGCATGTCACCGTGACCTGAATCGACCCCGTCGGCCGCGGAGATGAGTGACGGCCCCGATTGTCCCGCGCCGTGACTGTCCCCCGTTAAGAACAGGGTTCGTAATGTCAGACAAGGGGGAGGCAAATGGATGCGGCGGTTGACAGAGCAGTCGGTACACATCCAGGCTTATTGCACTTGCCTTGCTGTATGACCATCGCCCCGACCCACAATCTCAACGGCGTCAAAGTTGAAGATGTGTCCCATTTGCGCGGCATGGCTTGCTGCCTGCGACTTTGGGTCCAACCTGCGCACGGCCAACTTATGCTCGTGCATTTGTGTTTGCAGCCGTCGGCCGGTTTCGACAACGTAGTCGAACCTTTTACAGCTGAACTGAATTCGACAGACAGCGACCAACATCCCCTGCTGAGGGATCGGATCTTTTGGCCGCATCACTCGCCGGCGGATTGTTGAGTCAGGCAACACCTACTCCGAGCGGCGCGAGGGATCTAGCCACGTCTTCCGAGACCCTTTTTATGTACGGAATGCTTCCCCACGAGTTTGACTGACTATACTCTTCATTCCGTTTCTTTGGCTGCCTTCGGCACCGTTCAATGAATGTCCGCGGATAGCCGTTGGATATGAAGAGTTCGTGGAGGAGCTTTATCTTGTCCAGTTTGGCGGCTGGCGTGCTGTAATGAGTTTCCACCCGTCGGTATAGCATGCGGACACAGCTTGGTTTGTGTAGTAGCGGGTGGTCGCTGTTGTAGCTGAGCATTTGCAGGGTGTTTGTCAGTTTTCTGTAGACCGACGTCGCTAGTTTGCCGTTTGGTTGGCGGCGGACAAGAACATCCAAGAATGGAAGTTTATCCCCTACTTCATCTTCCATCGTGAGCTGTAGATGGGGAATAATTTATTTCAGTAGTTCCGCATAGTAGTTGATTATATCCCGGTCGATGATTACAAAGGTGTCACCAACGTAGCGTGCCCAAAACTTGGGTTTGTACTCCTCGAATAGTCGTCCCTCGAGTTTTTGTAGAACCACCTCGACAATGAGCCCGGACATTGGTGAACCCATTCGAGTGCCCTTGATTCGCTCGAATGTGATCCCTTCGGAGGTAAAGAATGTCTTGAGACAGTGCCCCATGAGTTTTATGAGATACTAAACTGTAAGCTGGCCATCGCCCCCGTCGTAATTTTGACGTAGCAGGTCACTGAGCGTTTCGACCGCAAGGGCCTGTGGTATGGACGTGAAGAGTGAGACGACGTCAAAAGAAATCATGTGTTTGTTTTTTCAAGGAATCGTTCTGCTGAGTGCACCGTTGATTGTGAGCCTGCGGTTAAAAATCTTAGCTTCCGAAATAGCCAGCTTGCAAGCCCGTATATGAGTGTGCCTCGGTGTGAGACGATAGGACGGAGGGGAACATCTGGCTTGTGTACTTTTGGGAGACCGTAGAATCTCGCCATAGCGGTTTCTGCGGGCTTTGCAATGAACCAGTCTTTGAGGTGATGAGCTTGGCCTCCTTTAGTCAAGCCAAAATTCTGTTAACCTTTGCAACTAGGGATTTTAGACTGGCGGTGTCGCTGACTTTGTAGGATTCCCGATCGTTGAGGAGCATGAGGGCTTTATTTCGGTAGTCTACCTTGTCAAGGATAACGGTTGATCGGCCTTTGTCATCAGGCAGAATAGCTACTTTGGTGTCCGCTTTCTGCTCCCTTAGGGGCTTTCGTTCATCTCTTAGCAGGGAATGGGTGTTCCGGTGTGACATGAGAGGTGAGGAGACTTGATGTCGAAGGATGTCATTTGCCTCGTCTGTGGCACAAATGCACGGGCATAAGTTGGCCGTGCGAAGGTTGGACCCAAAGTCGCAGGCAGCAAGCCATGCCGCGCAAATGGGACACATCTTCAACTTTGACGCCATTGAGATTGTGGGTCGGGGCGATGGTCATACAGCAAGGCAAGTGCAATAAGCCTGGATTTGTACCGACTGCTCTGTCAACCGCCGCATCCATTTGCCTCCCCCCTGTCTGACATTACGAACCCTGTTCTTAACGGGGGACAGTCACGGCGCGGGACGATCGGGGCCGTCACTCATCTCCGCGGCCGACGGGGTCGATTCAGGTCACGGTGACATGTCGGTTGGATGCAGCCACATAGGCGGCATTGGCGGGTCACGCATTGAACAAAGTGCGCCATCTAAGGGGAGCCGTGCGCAGGAATTTCCAGTCTGTGAAGATGGGTAGACGAATCAAGCACTCGAAACGTCAGACCTGCAATAACCCCTCCCCCCGTTGATCACCTCTTCTTCTTCTGATATGCCACCTGCGAATTGCATATTCACTAGTAATTATGTCTTTGTGTTTATTAACACCCAATGTCCTAAGGACATGCTTTTTAATAGATCGACGCCTTGTGGTCATTAGGGCTATTTTCCTGACACAATCTGTAACGTCTAGCACTTTGAGAACCGCTCACTGGCATCTGGGGTTTAAGGCTGTACGCGATCACCATATTGGGTCAGCGTTGGCCATGGAAGACGGAACGCCTGCATTAACATAGTGTTATTCTTATAGTCATTGCTAACGTTAGCACCGTTTGGTGTAGACCCTTAGTTCAGCTGACTGATTTCCGGTAGACGACCTGAAATGTTTCTGTGGCTTCGGAGCGGTGATTCATATCAACTGCAGCAGGTGTGCTAACTCATGAAATGTTAAATGAAATTCTGAAATACCTTTTCGGTTTAAATAATTATTCAGGCAGGGTTGTTAAATTAGTCCCCGTGCAGAATAACTCCTCATCACTTTATTTATCGCGAGATACCGGCTTTCGAACGAACTCCCTCCCGGCCGCATGCAGAAACAACACTTTGAAAAAAATGGCTGTTTATGTAGCATACACCGTTCTCACTGATGTTTGACTCCCTAAAACTTCAATTATATTTCATAGAAACATGCATGAAAAATGCATTCTTTTAGACACTGAGTAATAAATCACGTCTTCTTTTATATCCTTCTTATATATACCGGTATGTTTCTGATGATTAATTATAAAAAGAATGTGGTTGCCAACTTGACTTTTCGAGCACACAAGTTTGGATTTATTTATTTAATCTAAACCATCTTACCTAGCCCCACAGTCAAACGAGAACGTCAGAAAAATGAAACGTGAGGAGATCGTATTTGCCAAGCTGAATTTGCAGCAGTGAACCTCAATAGCGCGTAAGTGTTTCGATTTTTGAATAAACAAATTTGGCTGCCGTATTCATCAAATGTCACATACTAACTACATTACTTCATATGTAACTGATCATAGTTGATACGGGCGACGTGAGAGACGGTGATGTGTGTTTGTTGATGTTTTATTATTGTCGGCAGTAGAGGTAGTTGAAAATTCACCTGACTTTTTTGCCTCTATGTATAACGACAAACTATGGCATGCATCTCGAGAACTCACGCATCATATGGTTTTCTCATCAAGAAAGTCTGGGTTATTTCAAATAATTATTCTTATCAATGCAGATTTGAAGTGCGTTTTATTATCATAAGGTGCACTCTACACAAATGCATATAACAGAGATCTTGTACGAATGTTCTCTTCTCTGATCTTTCAGCAGTGTATCAGCCTTCTTTAATTTGTTTTTAAAAAGTTTATTTCGATTTAATTAAAGCTTGCAGACGGGATTTTTTGCACCGCAAAATGCCCATATATCATGGGATCTCAAAATCAAGTGCCATTTACTAAGCATGCAACGTAGCACATACAAAATTTATCGCACAATTGAATAAGCATCAAATGGTATTTTCTGATTAGCATAAAGTAATGCACAATTTTATACATCAAAAATTAACAGCTCCTGCACTTTAAACCCTTGGTCAGAATGAGCTGGTGTTTGGACTACAAATTATTCGGGGGTTAAAAATACATTTTAAATGTCAGAACTATGTTTAATTTTAACGGAAAATCAAAAAAATGAAACAGGTAGCCGCCAGAAAACCATATTTAGGAATATACTATCAATAAAATATATTCGGCTTTGGAAGAGCATAGTAAATCAGTAAGAAATACTAAGCCCTCTTGTGCTGCATTTTGCATAAAACGCCGTTTTCATAGACGGTCAAAGAGAAGTGCAGTCGAAAGCTGGCAGGTGGTTGTAACCGAAATATCCTTCTGCCCTGTCGCGAGATAACGAAAACTATATTCACCTTAAATACTTCCTAATGGTAAGCGTAGTTGAAAAATTAAAGTGAGGTGTTGCGAAACATTTCGTTGATTATATTTATGTTCCTTTATCAATACGTCCATTTTACGAAAGAAATGTTACCTGTTTTGACAGAAAAACGTACGTGTACACCTTTTTGAAAGTTACAGTATATCGCAGTGTTTTCGCTATACGCAGCACGAAATAAAAAGGAATTAGATGGCTCTATCAATAAATAAAAAGTATACATGCATTCTGCTTAGTCGGCTTAATAAAATAACAACTTTGAGAGAGGACGTTTACAGACATAAATGTACCTTACCCATAACGGAGGCTGCTGGAAAATTTTTGGATGGCTGGCAGCCTCACCTTACTTGCACCCAGCTGATAGCAGCCACATCCGCAAAGGAGGGGACATCGTGCTGCAAGGCAGCGCTGAAAACTGCCTATGCATTTAAGCATTTAAAAGCAGGACTAAGAGATCATCCAAGATCACAAGATTTTTTCTAACTATGTGTGGTTTTGTTCTTTTGGAAAATGGGCACATGTAGTGTCCAGTGTGCTGACGAATTTCAGGAAAAGCATAATTGCATTTTACCTCAGTCAACGTTGGCTGCTAATTTTCGTCTATTATGACAAGACTAACTCACAGTGGAATGTGTTCAGACACTTTAAATTGCACAGAAATGCCATGCCATTGACGACACTGCTGACAGGCTACAAACTGATAAACGTTTAAAGCTAGCAAGGACAGCAGAATTTAACGGAACCAAAAAATTTCGCGAAGGCTTCTCAACTGCGACATTAAGTGAAAATGCCAATGAGACGGACAGCTTGAACTATGGTGGCAAATAAATGATGCTATTGCAGATCCCAGTCGCATGCAATCCAAACTCAAGTCATGCTTTGCGTGCTAAACCCGAAGAATTACAGACAAAGATAGGCGAATCTGAAATGAAAAAAATCTCTTCACGTATAATGCGGCATTATCTGAACCTGAGTCTCAATCCGGGGTTCTTTTATCTATTAGTTAAACCCACGGGCTAGCATGCACCTTACAGGACGGGTAGTCATGTTTTTTGCCGAAACTACCGACAGACGTGAACATAGAATTGCACAGCACGATGATTATTTTTACAACCCTATATAATCTTTTCGAAACGAAAACGAATTTGGGAATTTCGATTGAAATTTGATGAGTTAGCTCACTTGCTGTACATGGCCTGTTGCCTGAGGGGTCGAACCCAAGTTATGTGGTACGCGCAGACGGGCTGTTTAGATCTGAAGTCTTGAACTTTTTAACTCGCCGGTAGAATACGACATTTAGAGGAGAGAGTGAGGCAAACTCAGTGCCAGTCTCCTTCATTATGAATGATTTCTTCTTGAAGTCTAGTTAATCGACATCGTCGGTAACCACAAAACTTCGGTTGCGGTAATGGGGAGAGACAGTCTCTTCGGAAAACAACTGTCTGATGGATCTATACGACCAGCAGCGTGTTACGGTACATTTTCCACAGGTCGACAAACTAGACTTGATTTCTTGTCTGTGAACCGTGGAATAACCACTCTTTAACCAAGACTCAAAACAAAGCAGTCATACATTACATGACAGTTGATTGGTCTCCATGACAACAATGAAAAATTGGTGCAGCAGAACTCCATGTGTTCGGTGTTGGTGGGGAGTAAGTATAGGCTCAGGTAGTGAGATGGAATTTGACCATTAGCAAAACACGGAATGCAGCTCCGGTACGATAAACAACGGCCAATTACAGTGTCGCCAAAATGCATGCAAAACCCAATTATGACTGCACAATGCGCCTTAAAACGAAGAAATTATCAGAACGGGTATAAAACAATGCGGTTGCTGGCTGGGCTGGCACAACGGGACGAGTAATTCCCGTAAAATCGATCCGTAAACATTCCTCTACCATTGTATATTCCCGATCGCAACAGAGAGGACAAGGAGCCCCTTGCTCAGTAGTTGGAGGCGGTGGAATTATGAGCAAGAGATTGCAAGATCGGGCACAAGGGGTTCCACACCCGGGAATCAGGTATGACCGGCGGACGACGGCTACTAAGCTAGAAATGGCCATTCCAGTCTCCCTCGTCTATGTCAGAAATGTCATTCTTCCTATATTACCTGTCGTTGTGTGATTGCTGATTGGACTCGAGAGCAAGCCTTAAGGCGCTATGGGAAGAGTGATTTCCGTAAAACGATCGGTAAGCCTCCTTCCAACACTAACAAGAATGTTGAGAGCCGCTTCCATCAAGCTTGAAAGTTAGGCGAACTCTCAATTTAAGGATACTTACAGGTAAGTAATTTTAGCAAAATCTACGGCAGTTTAACATTACAACTGCAGAATTTAAGGAAGATAAACTGTGGGTCAAGTATCGCAGGTGCGCATCATGCACCTGTGTAACGTTGTAATTTTTTATAGGCAGTTTAATAACCGCAGACAGTGATGTCCATTGTGTGCCCCAAAGCATGCTGGCGCATTGTAAGTTACATGTGCGTGAGTTAGTTTAGTGATATTATGCATGCGTAGCATCTATGGCAAATTGTCGCCTCCCTCTCCTCTGTGTGCCTTGTAAATACAGGATCGTGACTCCCTCGCCGCGTGCAAAGCACCACGCCTGGTCCACCAAGAGTGACTAAAGGACGGCTGGGATCCATCGGAGTGGGAAGGGCGGAGAGGCCACATGAAGCAGGATTTAAAACCCGACTTACTGAAGAAGGAGAAACGATCGCTGGGACAAGAGGGTTATTCGTCTGACGTTTCGGATTCTTGCCTGAAGCCATCCTTAGACACATTGCCAGATGTGGCATCTTTTCGCTTCGATTGGCAACTCGACTTACTGTCCTGCGGGGACTGAGCTGACTCCCCAGTTTGCAGGATTTCAAACCAGGCCTTCAAACACTTAGTTATAGGTCAAATCGTCCATATAGGCGAAAATGTGTCACAAAATGAAGTAGACGCGAACTCTGGAACAAGAGCTTTATTCATTTGACACTTTCAATTTATTTTCGAACATATCATTGAGATCAGCATCGAAGAGGAGTGATTTACACTATCTGTAGGATGCAGTCGCTTACCTTCCGCATGATTTTGGAAATTCAGGGCTCCGCACTCTTAGCACTGACACACATTTGGTGTGATTATTGATCTAGAGTCGGCAACCGAGTTGGAAATCATTGCAAGTTAATCACCTCTGTTGATTACTAAACAATCTGACCAACTGACACCGGCGTAATAAACAGCGTTCTATTGCGAACTGGCCAGCATTAAATATAGGAGAAGGAGGAGGTCATTGCACTTGATAATAGATTATTAGTCATGGACAATTCGTCCCCTGTCTATTAACAATCGCATTTGCCTGAAATGTTGCCAACTAACGGCATAAGTCGGTACTCCTTGGACGGAAACTCGGGTTGCGATGCCTACTCCTTCATATGACTTTGCGTTACATCCATGTGTGCCTTCCCAGGTCCTATGTACCATGACTATTGCATTATGAACAAGCGGAATAATTCCTCCATCCATATTCGGCGCCATGACTGAGCCTGAAGCTGTTTCTAAAGATGACTTCAAGAATAAATATAAGGCATTCCCATCTACTTCTTCTCAGTGCAAAAGCCTGTGAGTTTGTTTATAGGGTTAATAAGCAGTGATCGTGGGGGGAACAGAGTTTTCAGAGTCGACTTCATCGTCTCTCCCTACCCTCACAGACACCAGTCCACTGTCCGATTCTGCCAGCCATTTGATGCGCCAACACAAACAGAATTGGCTGGACCGGCATGCGCTTGCGCCTAGGCGTGCTAAAACGCCTTGGCCTTATATAGCCAAACATTTTTAAGGGGCATTACCCTTCAGGCATAACGGGAAGTCAGGCAACGACGTCATGGCGTTGGAGTATACAGTGGGTGTGCTCACTCATGAAATGTTAACCGAAATTCTGAAATGCTGTGTCGTCTCAAAAAGGTGAATTTAGTATGCTTGTAAACTAAATATCGTGCAGCTCATTCTATAATAATGCAGTTGCCTCCCGTTGCCGGCTTTCAGACAAACGTCTTCCAGGCCGCATGCAAAAACAAGTCTGTAAAGAATGACTATCTATGTAGCATATATTCGTCTCGTTGATTTTCGATGTCCCTGAAAATTCAATTATTTTTCATAGAAAGCATGCACAAAAATATTCATTCTTTCACACTTTCGGTAAAAAATTAGGTCTTCTTCCAATTTTATACTCAAAGGAATGATATAATTCGGTTTCGAAACACTTTCCCAATTCCCGAATAATTGTGAACCTGACCTGGCGTTACACTTGTATTCAGGGTTTACAAACTACAGGCCGTAAATATTCAGGCATTAAAGAGGAAACGATATGAGGTTCATAAAATTTAGCAGTGGATTTAATCCGTATCGTAAACTTTACAAGCAACATTAGTACATGCAATCACACGATGTTTTATGGATGGGCATTTCATGGTATTAAAACATCTCATAATTAGAAACATTTTCTAACCCGAATTATACCATTCCCTTGAGTATAACATTAAAATACGACGTTATTTCTTACCGAATGAGTAAAAGAATATGAATATTTGTATGCATGTTTTTATCAGATATATTTAAATTTATAAGGACTCCGAAGATCAACGAGAAAAACTCATGTTAATTACGGGGTCATTTTTCGAGAGTGTAGCTGTTGCCTGCAGTCGAGAAACTTTCGTTCGGAAGCCGGCATCCTGATGTAAATGAATTATTATAGAATTGCATTGCAAAATGGTTTGTTTATAAACCCTCAACCATTACCCTTGTTGTCAGGGTTTCCAAATTACAATCCACATATTTTCCGCGTACGGAAATTCAGTCTTTTTTACAGTAATAAAGGCGGGCCATATAGGGGACATAACATTTAACAGTGGATTTGATCCATATTGTTAAATTTACAAGTCATCTTTGTAAATGCATAGACATGATTTATGAACGCCATTTTACGTTATTTTGGAATATGTCTTGATTTTGAAAAGACAGGTAGGGTACAAAATGTTTCATCCTGCAGCATAATTAAACAATAAATCAGGTACCCTGTGATGCCGGCTTTCAAACAAACTTCTTTCAGGCCGCATGCAAAAACAAATCTGTAAAGAAGGACTACTTGTTTAGCATATATTCGTCTAATTGATTTTCAATGTCCTTAAAAATTCAATTATGTTTCATAGACGAAAAGCATACAAATATTAATTCTTTCACTCTTTCGGTAAAAACATTACGTCTTGTTCCAATTTTATACTCAAAGAAATGATGTAATTCGGTTTGGGAAACTTTTTCAGTACCGGATTAATTTTAACGTAAATATTCAGGCAACGATATGAGGTTCATAAAATTCAGCACTGGATTTAAGTCATATTGTAAACTTTACAAGCAGTATTAGTCAACACAATGACTTGATGCTTTCTGTATGGGCACTTTACAATATTAAAAAGCTCATTATTAGAAACACTTGGTAAACCTAATTATACCCTCCCCTTGGGTATACAATCAAAAGAAGACGTTATTTTCCACCAAAAGTTTAAAAGACTGAATATTTCTATAAGTGTTTTCTATCCGATATATTAACATTTATAAGGCGTCGAAAATCAAGGAGAAAAACGCGTGGTAGTTATGTAGTCATTTTTTACAGACTCTAATTCTTACGTGCAGCCGGAAAGAAGTTCGCTCCAAAGTCGACATCCTGAGGCAGATTAATTATTACAGAATTGCACTGCACAATGACTAGTTTTAAAATCCTACTTAATATTTTTGAAACTGATTTCAGAATTTCGGTCAGCATTTCGTGCGTTAGTGAAATTACTGCATATCAGGCGATCGGGAAACCACTAAGTAAAGGAATCAGAACTGCCTCTGTCCAGACCAAAAGTGCCATGGATGTTTGTACATGTTTTATGTGCAAATGAATTTGGATGTCGCACACTAGATCCTGTCTAACAACTTGTCAAAAAGTTTCCCGATTTGCACTTTGATAACATGTCTGGCAAGCGGCTGGAAAATCTAATGTTTAAAATGTGAACATAAACCTGTACTTTTTCCACATATTTTTACGGATTATTAATTCAATTACTCGCAAAATATGCGTAAAATATATTTCACGCGTTCATACATACAGTGCGTGACCTATCTCATGAAATCTGATAACGGAATCGCATGGGAGAATTTCTGGACGCCTTTAACGTTGAGCATTTTGTTTGCTCATCCACTTCCTTTAATAAAATGTCCTCTTCTTGTGCAGAAATTGTGTTTACATAATTATATCAAATAAAATATCAATACATTTAAGCGAAAATGGACATTGGAATATATTCGTGCAATTTCCTATGCTACTACACGTCTTAGACTCTGGTTACGCATCTGAGCGACTTTTTAATTGAAAGGACAGACAGTAATTTACCCGCGAGAGTTTTAATTAACAGATTTAACCGGACCAGAAATTTCATGTTATGTCCGATGTAAGCCATGATGATAAACCTGCTAACAAAAAGTTATTTTAGGAAAATCAGAGGTTTTATCAATTCCTTTATGCCAAATTAGCAGTTCTGTGCGACATAGTGTCCTAAAGTGCAGTAATAACGCAGATGGGTATTCTTTCGTTTAAACTGGATGAAATTGTTTTGCCGTTTGGAAAATTCTACCTAAAGTCACATAGATGACCACCACGGAATGGTCATTTTCAGCTTTATACATATTCAACACTACTTGTCGTGTAGTTTAGCTTCTGTGCATACTTTTTTCAAAAATAGAACAAGCAAAACATTAATATTGAAAAGTCAAATTGGCGAACACGTGTTTTCAGTAACTCTTCATCAGGCCAAAACGGTTACAATGAAGTTTAAGTTATGCGAATTACATGACTTATAAATGATTCGGGACAATTAACATCGATCGTTCCCACGCCACTCGCATGACGAGGCGTGCTATGGCGTAGTCGGCGTGTCGTGGTAATTGGGTTCGGGGGGCGAGGAGGAGGGGGGGCATAGGCTGCGAGTGCGTCGTGTACCTTGTGCACCCACCCTGGCATCAGAAGGTTGGAGTGACGTTGTGGTCGGCGTCGGCCACGGAAGACAGAGCGCCTGTGTCAGAGTCTTCTGACAGCATAGCACTGGATTGGCTAGCCATATAGCCACTGCCTCAGCTGTAGCTAGCACCCGTTGGCGTAGGCCTTTGGAGAAGCCTGCTGGTGTCCGGTAGACAATCTGAAAGGCTTCTTTGGCTCGATGGGCTCACCGCTCGGCCCATTCCTCGCAAATGTCTTCATGGGCAAAGTCGAGATGACAAGTTTACAAGACACCATTAATGACCTCAGCTTCTACGGTCGGTACGTAGACGATATTTTCTGCCTGACGGATGTTACCACCGACACAGACGTCCTGATTCAAAAATTCAACAATTCACACCCCTCGCTGACGTTCTCTGCAGAGTTTGAGGCAAACAATGAAATCGCGTTCCTCGACGTTCTTCTGCACAGACAAGAGGATGGGTCTATCCAACGTAGAGTATTCCGAAAGAAAACCTGGACGGGACAATACATTAACTTTCACAGTTTTGTTCCCCTCAACAGCAAACGAAATCTAGTCCAGGGATTGGCAGCTAGAGTGCGACGTATCTGCTCTCCTGAGACTGTGGAGGCAGAACTGCAGCAGCTGCGGGATACACTCCACGAAAACGGATATCCAGAAAGATTTATCCTTCGAAATATAGGGGAGCGCACTGCAAAACCTACCATGACAACTGCAGAAAAGAAGGACTTATTTATACGATTGCCTTTTCAAGGAGACGCAGCAAGTGAACTTGTAAAAAGACGTCTGAAGACAGCGGTCACTAACGCTTTCACACCGGCGAACTTACGTGTGTGTTTCACTAACTCTCCCCTCCTACGTTTGGGAGGTAAAGACCGACTCCCGTTGCAGGCCACATCAATGAGTATTTATTCATTCACTTGCTCCTGTGGAGCGGGCTACATCGGCCGTACAACGAGGCGTTTGGAAAAGAGAGTACGTGAACACATACCGGCCTGGCTAGGCAAAGGTGAGAAGAAATCGATCTCGAGTTCTATTCTCGCACATCTTGTCGATACGAATCACCGAGTCGATGCCAAAGAAGCCTTTCAGATTGTCTACCGGACACCAGCAGGCTTCTCCAAAGGCCTACGCCAACGGGTGCTAGCTACAGCTGAGGCAGTGGCTATACGGCTAGCCAATCCAGTGCTATGCTGTCAGAAGACTCTGACACAGGCGCTCTGTCTTCCGTGGCCGACGCCGACCACAACGTCACTCCAACCTTCTGATGCCAGGGTGGGTGCACAAGGTACACGACGCACTCGCAGCCTATGCCCCCCCTCCTCCTCGCCCCCCGAACCCAATTACCACGACACGCCGACCACGCCATAGCACGCCTCGTCATGCGAGTGGCGTGGGAACGATCGATGTTAATTGTCCCGAATCATTTATAAGTCATGTAATTCGCATAACTTAAACTTCATTGTAACCGTTTTGGCCTGATGAAGAGTTACTGAAAACACGTGTTCGCCAATTTGACTTTTCAATTGCAACATGGGAATATTCGCTGAACTTAGACAAAACATTAATAGTTTCAGCAAAATATCGGCATTTATATGGGCCCTCTGCCATGCATTCAAAATCGAAGAACGGAGTCTAAAAGCAAGCAAAAACAGTGCAAATGGCCTCAATGTATAGAGAAAGGCATGATCTTGCGTTTAAGGTAGAAAAATAGTAATATTGCTTAGGAACGCGAAAGAAGCCGCCAAAAGTGTCAAATTTTTACCTAGCCTCGCCAAGCAAAGATGTAATGTACACAGAGATCCGTCAACGGCGTGCAGTAATAAAGCACTTCTTAAAGAGGTAACTTATTAAAGAAAGTTTTCATATTGTTCGAAGGCATATTCGTTGCTTGTGCCCAGATCACAAGTGTCGTGGATATTTGTACATGCTTTCATGTACAAATGAATTTGGATGTCGCATGCCAAAGACTTAAGAGCTAGCGGATGCGAGCACGCTATATCCTGTCTAACGCTTTGACAAGATGTTTCTCGACTTGCACGTCTGGTAAACAGCTGGAAAATCCAATCTTCAAAATGTGCTCATGAAAACTCTACTTTGTCTAGACATGTAGACGGATAATGAATTCAGTTACTTGCAAAATATACGCAACACATATGTGCACACATACTTCAAAGCGACCTGGGTTAAAGTGAAATACGTTTAATATTATTATTCCTAGTTTTAACAAGCGTGATGCAGCACAGGAAAACTGATCATAGTAAAATAAACGGGTTCAGTAAATCTGATCAGACTCTACCACAGTTTTCACAACGCACATGGTAAAAGAAAGGCAAAAAGTAAGGTAAACCCAAAACAGGCCTTAAGCATATCTGAGATAACTTTGAACAATTTATCTAACCAGCAAACATAACGATGGCTTTCGAAAATACATAAATTCGCCTCACCTTGAACAGAGTCCTCATGCGATTTTCTGGATGAGGTACAGCTTCGCGTTACCTGCGTCCCCGCCGACAGCAGAAAAACCCATACACGGAGTAGCATGGTGTCCTTATACGAAATTAAGTAGGCCTTTATATTTACGCTGCTGCAAGCAAGACTGCTAGGTCAGGCTGGTTCACAAGAGCATATTATTTTTGTCCTTTTGACACTCAGAATTTTTCCGACATGATAGACGCCGTTGGGCACATAGACATTTGCAGTATGTGACGGCTATGTCTACATGTGTAGGGTTGGGCAGCATTCCTGAGTCTTCAACACTTTTACACTTGTTAACGGATAGCGCCCAAAGTACGTTGCGCGCCTCGCAGTCTTTCATGTTTCCATAAATAGCGAGACATTCTGGAGTATGGACGACTGCATCTAACCATCGATTTCGTACGACCGATGTTGTTGTTATTGAAAAAACATAAGGCTAAACCATCAATACTACGCACAACATGGCGAAAATGCAGCGTTCATAAGTATGTTTTGCATCATCTGTAGGTCGTAACTACTGTAAAATAAAGCGAAACATGTCTCTCGATGAAACAATAACGCAGTACCTTCTGAAAAGGCAAACCATTCAAATAATTCGATAATATTTTGATCCAGAAGCGCCCATGTAAGAATGTTAATTACACCATCGCCTTCAGTTAGCTTTTAATACGTTCTGATCAAACCTAGAGCTTTGAAAATGCAGCAATCCATTGAATCACATTATTGAATAGAATCCCAGAGTCATGATAATAAACAGGGACTTTTAACAAACAATTTAGCAACACGACTGAATGCTCACAGGTACGCTAATGATATCCATGCTTACAACCGTGCGTATAATAAGAGAGACTAACTAAAATAAATCGGTATGCTAAACGCTCACTGTGGAAATGTATAACCAATTTATATGCTCTTAAAGCGTTTAATGTATTTTGCGCAAAATATGTGTAAAATGTCCTTTCTTGAGCTTGTTTATAGCACATGACGTCTCATATATTTTTAAATCGAGAAAAGGGTAGACGTAGGATTGAAAAATGTAATGATTATATATTTTATGAATATGAAATTGCCACTCAAAGGGCATTTGTCTTTTCGTTTGAACAGGCGCGAGTGAGGCATAGAACTTTGTTTAAACATACTGCACAATGTTATGAATCACAATTTAAATCTGCGTAATATGTAGCTAGTAAACTTGAAACCCCAAATATAAAAGTAGGCGAATGTCGAGTTCAAAATAATTTGTAAATTTAAAAACAGTTTACAATTTTTTAGTAACGAGGCTGGAATGCAGGACATTTACAGTAGCGATGCTTACTCATGAAAACCCCGGGTTTATAACGCAGATTATTTCGGGTTAGATTCCGAATAATGACTGTAAATCCAAAATTAGTCACTGTGACTTCTCTTAAGGTAATAAGACACCCCTAGCTGCCGACTGCATACAAGGGTTCGCCATTGCGTTCCAAGTTCAAAGGGGAGGAGTATGCTTTGTCAAGTGATTTCGAGCACAATTATTCCAAGTAAACTAGAGTTAATAAGCAGTAACCACCTTGATATACTGATGTACAGTTTCGCGGTCAATTAACTGCTACTCTGTGCGAAGGTGTTTTGTTGATAGAGAGTCAGAGGACTAACCAAGAGAAGGCAAGCAGCTGCGATTTCATGAGCGACAACGACAAAACCTGTTTCTGCAGAGGCTGGCCGAACAAACCTGCAAACAGAGAGTGACATGCAAAGCAGCATTAGAAAATAAATTTTGTAAGCTGTCCAATCCAATGTCATACAAGAACGACACACTGGTGCACAAACTGTCGTCACAGGAGCTGACGGAGGAACAAATGCAGTTGTCAAAGCACGAGGCCTCATTTAAAACAGCTGATGCCAAACCTACCAACATGATGGCAGCAGTGGAACCAATCCCTAGTCAGACGAAAGCGACAGACGAAACAAGGAACCTTATTTTTCACTAGGTTTCATCCCTTCTCATGGCTCATAGGCCACGCAACATGCTTTGGAAGGTCTAACGTAACACAGTAAAGGAACTCAATGCTGACAGCAACCCCTTTATCGTGCCTGCAGACAAGGGGAGTTCTACAGTCATATTAGACAGGACAGGCTACATTCAGAAAGCCAAACGCTTGTTGAAAGACTGTCAGTCCTATGTTCCATGCGAATCCAACCCCATAAAGATGCTGACACGCGAGATCAACTCGAAGCCTTTAGCAATGGAGACCTCAAGCGCAATATCACCGATCAACCGACGAGTGGGAAGATCGCAAGAAACGGCCCTGGACCGATTCTACGGTCCCCCAAAGTGCAGAAAGAGGGCCCTCCTGTCCGGCCAATTGCATCGCAAAGGAGCTCGAAACTGTAGACTGGCACAGTGGCTTTTCGACATCTCAAGTTTCTGACCTTCGCTTCGGACACCTCAGTCCGCTCGTCAACACACTTTTAGGAGAAACTTACAGGGGTAAGTCTCCTGCCGAGCGACATCATGGCATCCTTTGATGTCACGTCTGTTTTACCTCTTTTCCGCAGAAGCTAGCGGTCGATACAATCCAACTACTTCAAAGGGGGAAATATCATAAAATAGAGAATTTCCTCGGAGACGCCCAACTCATCCAACTCCTGAACTTCTGTCTGAAGACGTACTTTACGTTCCACGAAACAATTTATGCGCATGCCAATGAATTAGCCGATTTTAGGACTCATAGCCAAACGGTCCTAAAACGGTTGAATTCGCTGGTTTTCGACACTACAGACTGAAATATTGGTCTCCTTGTCGTCATCGACCGGATAAGCTGCTGATATTCAAAGAACGTCTCAATTCCGTCTTCTCGGACATTCAGGTTACGATAGAGGAGAAAGAAAACAACCAGCTGGCCTTTCTGGATGTCCTCATCTGCCGCAAAGCTTGTGGTGGCCTAGAAACAAAAGTGTCAAGGAAAACGACAAACACGAATCAACTACCGAATTTCAGCAGGAAGTACCCGATTCATCACAAAAACAGTTGCGTAAGGTCGCTACACTGGCACAATGAGACGCAATGAAGTGAAACGGAAGACAAGGTTACTTAATTACAATATCTTTGACGGGTACTGAGAGCTAATGTCTACCCCGCAACTTCGTCAACCAGTGCGAGTGCAGACAAAGCCAATAACCAAATTCAACCGGCACTACATTTTGGCGGGCGCTATTGTGCGTGAAGTACGTCTCGGAATCCGTCAGCCGCCTTCTCACTCCACTTGGAGCTGGGGTTGCACACAGGCCAGAAGCAGCCATCAGGCACCAAGCCATTGGATCGAAAGACCCGCTGCCACAGCAGGAAACGCATGGAGTCGTTTACTGGATCTGGTGCAGTTGCGGACAAAGCAAGCACGTCGGAGAAACCGGGAGATTACTCGGGATACGGATGGCTGATTATGCAGCAGCGGTGAGGAGGAAAGACGCCAGCACTCACAAAACAGCTAATTCCACGTAGCCTGGCAATCTTTTCAAGTTCCAAGGGGTCGAAATCCTCGCAAGAGCTTACAACCGCGTGAGCCGCCAGTTACTCGAATCCTGGTTCTCGGGCTCCCAATCCATCAACAAGCAATGACCTCCCGATACCAAATTAAGTACTGAATCATTACCTAAATGAAAGTATCGGTCACGTGGGATGGGCACGGGCGCTCAACTATCCCAGTGACAGCGTCCCTAACTGCCGAGTACTCATCACATCAACATCCAACACGTATGATGAAATTGCGGCAACTAACGGCAAGAACGCGAACTGACGAGCCATCCTCGCCTCACTTACGACTCAATTGGTGATCACCAGAGCTATTAGCTTTAATACAGTAGATGTGCTAACTCATGAAATGTCAACCCAAATCTCGAAATGCGTTCTCATTTCGAAAAGATAAATTAAGTAGTGTTGTAAAACTAATCATGATGCAGCATAAGTCCATAATGATCCAGTTGCCTCAGGGTGTCGGCTTTCGAAAGAGCTTATGTTCGGCTGCATGCAAGACCTATACTCTGCAAAAAATGACTACTTAAGTAGCACGCAATTTTCTCATTGATTTTCGATGCCCTTGAAAATTCAATTATATTTCATGAAAAACATGCATAAAAATATTCATTCTTTTACTTATTCGGTAGAAAATCACGTCTTCTTCCAATTTCATACTCAAAAGAAGGGTATAATTAGGTTTTAAACAAGTTTCTAATTGTGAGATTTTTTAATAACGTGAGACGGCTGTCTATAAAACGTCATGTATCTGCATTTACGAATGTGGCTTGTAAAGTTAACAATATTGCTCATATCCACTGCTTAATTTTATGAAACTCATATGGTCTCCTCTTAACACCGTAGAGAAATGCATGGTTTTCCGTACACGGAAAATATACAGCTTGTAAATTTGAAACCCTGAATGCAAATGTAACAGCAGGTCGAGTTCAAAATTATTCAGGAATTAGAAACGTTTTTTAAAACAGAATTATACTCTTCTTTTCAGTATGAAATTGGAAAAAAGATGTGATTTTCTACCGAATAAGTAAAAGAATGAATAGTTTTATGCATGTTTTTCATGAAATATAATTGAATTTTCAAGGGCATCGAAAATCAATGAGAAAATTGCGTGCTACTTAAGTAGTCATTTTTTGCAGAGTATAGGTCTTGCATGCAGCCGAACATAAGCTCTTTCGAAAGCCGACACCCTGAGGCAACTGGATCATTATGGACTTATGCTGCATCATGATTAGTTTTACAACACTACTTAATTTATCTTTTCGAAATGAGAACGCATTTCGAGATTTGGGTTGACATTTCATGAGTTAGCACATCTACTGTATGTATGCGGCATAATGACAACTACGTACTATACATACTGCAGCCTTTTTGCTCCATTACCTTTATCTGCAACCATCTCTGTTGAGGTGGTAGAGTGAGAATCTGAACCGTCAGGCCAATAAACGTCTTGTGCTAGTGATCACCTCTTCGTCTCCCGTAGGAAATTTTATAAACGGTAATCGAATCGATACACTGATGCGCAGTTTCATAGCCAAATACCTTCTGCTCCGCGCAGGGGTCTTTTGTTGACAGAGAGTTGAATGCCGAGTGATCACGCAGTCGAATGCCCGTTGCTTTGTCATCGCATGCTTATTTTACCAATGCTCTATGGTAAGCGGAATTTTCGCCGATCCAAATGCTTATGGTCAGTTGTACGCTAGGTTCAATCATCCTCCAAAACGGTTGACGCAAGATTTCTACTGGAATTAGGTTTGTTATCAAAATATACTCAATAAAAGCGACCGAAATGAACGGTGACGATACTACCAACTTTAGTATCTATTGCACTTCTGTCTGGCACAATCTTCTTGCCATCCGCATTACGCATTCTTCCAGTTTATGAGCAAAAGCTTTTAGTTGCTTTAAATACCGCATTTTAACATAATTGCCGTCCTGACTTTTTTTCAGCTTTTCTTTAGTTTAACATTTAATCTGTCTACTGACACTTTCTACAGACAGTTTAACGGCACCTTATTAATTCATTCTGACCGAAATGCGAAAACCTCGACACCGCGGTGGGCCTCAAACGCACGACAGTAAGACACTTGAGCTACGAGGCCCAACCGGGCGACGCGAGTTTCATTGCATTCATTATTTAATAAAGTATTTTGTCTACTGTCTAAGGATCTCACTTTCTGTTATAGCTTAAACCATTCTACAGTATATTAATGCAACGTCCTCAGAAAACTGATTGTGCACTTTGATGGGTGTGATGTAGTTTGGTAACCCCACCTGAAGTAAACAAACCGCAGTCATCCCTAATACGGGACCGCTGATAATAAGGGTTTTTACAGGTGGAGCCGGGGAACGCACATGCGGCGAGATCAGGTAGTTGTATGCAAAAGAAAAGCTATTAGGAGTGCGTGGGTTTGCTTTCCATGGTTGAGAGATAGTTGTGCTAACTCCTAACCCAAACACTAAGTACTAACTATAGTCCCCTATGCTAAACCCCAACCACTAACCCTAATCTTTAGCCTTAACCCTAACACCTAACATTAACCCCAACAGTACTGCGTCCATCAGGTGGGGCTACCAAACCACCCCTTATCCTTTGATGTTAGCGCAGTCTGACGTAGTGGATTTCACTTGCCAAATAAAGACTTTGAATTAGTTTAACACCATCTCACCTTTTACGAACGTTCAACCCATTATGTGACTTCCATGTGGTTTTTCCGTGGCAATGTTTGGCAAGCATGAAACAAGAGTTGTACGGTCAGCTCCATCATCATGCTGCTGCAGAGCTTCCATGCTAAAAAAACTGATAAGGTCTGCCAGCTGTTTGGGGCCACATCGCGCAGAAGTGAGTGTGCAAAAAACATATTTAACACTACACAACATATTTAACACTACAGTGACAACGTCCACCCCAGGGGGCCTTTTTCGAAGAGGATGCCTAGAAGACCATTTTAAGCTATTTGTGACTCCTTACAAACCCATGTCAGCCATTCTTACCGGATTCCAGGTTAACTGTTGTGTCCATCCTGCTAAATGTAGATTCATGTTACTGCTGTCTGGTTAAATATTTTCGCATTTAGCCGTTAATTAAGCAAAACAATATTTGGTGTTCCACAGGTGCTCCACACTTCGGGATTGAGTATGGCTGGCTGACGATAGCTACTGAGCCAGAAATAGCCATTGCAGTCTCCCGTGTCATTGTCGGTAATGGCACGCTGCCTATATCATGCGTCGCTGTGCGGCCGCCGGTTCGGTTCGTGAGAGAGCCCGTAAGGCACAATAGGACGACTGAGTTCCGTAGAAACGATCGGTGAGCGCCTGCCTATCAGCTATCATATGTTTCGTTCATGCTGTGGGGAACGCAATCGTGGACTTGAGGTCGCCAGAGCGAAAATTTAGTCACATTCACAGAGCCATAAATTATGTTCGCGCACAGGTTCCCATTTCTCGCTGAATACAGCAAAAACATCCTTCCCGATATCATGAACTACTATAACCGTTAGGCAAAGACGTGGATGTTGTTTTCATCAATTGCCTTTTCATCAGATCTTTAACTGCTATTACAGTTTGAAGGTAGGGCCATTAAATGCATCCATGGCGAGTTTGTAACCACTGAAGCAGCACGGTTTACATGATTGTTCTTAATTTTAACAAATTTTAAACAAAACCACAAAACCGATATGCATCACGTCCACTGTCGCATAAGATATGTATTATTGCCATCACTAGTTTGATATGTTTGTTTCGGCGTCTCCTTTGTTGTATGTTCTAGGCCAAAAAAACCACTGCCGACAGCAGTTTAATTACAGATGAACCTCAAAACTGTCCCTCATCATAACCAATTCTGAATAACCTCGGACATGCTGTCATTGCACTCTTACGCACACATATGTTGTTTGTATTCAAGCCTGCTTTGAAGTGGTGTAAAACTGTCTTTACATTAGCCTATTTTAATTATTTTCTTTCGTAGTGTAAATGGCAGCCATGCCGCTAGTAAAAAGTCGTTTCGGTCCGTGCATTCTGAAATTATATTTAAATAAAGTTTGGTAAGTGGATATTTAACAGGAGACACAGTACTCACGCTCAGCATACGATACCGGCCACCAAACCCTCAAAAAATACGTGTGAGCTAAAAATTAGAAAATGCTGTCAGCTATAAAAGATTTACAACACGCCACATGACTGACTTCAGTTGATCGGCTGAAGATGGGACATATCTGATAATAAAGGTTATTTTTTAATGTAATCTCTTTTGAATTCTCACTGAGGCGCATTAACTCAACGACTATAATAGTTTTCATCTAGGACTGTTATATATAGAATGCTGGAGACCGGTACTTAAATAGACATGTACTATAAATACTTCTCTTTCGGAAGCTCCGGATGATCCTTGAGGAACTAAATCAGCTTCTTCGGCACGGAAAAACTTTGCGAGCTAATGACTGCATGCACCGTTTCACAGTAGTCTCCCTGTCTCTATGGGGTTTTAAATGGAACTCGATCTGCGGAATTTCTGCTAATCAACGCATAGCATCATTCTTATACTTCTGCAAGGCAGAAATAAGGTAAAATTAAAAGTCCAAAATATTAGTTAAATAATAAAATTAACAATTAAAACACAAGTGCTTTTATATTTGTTGTCCTATACTACTTAATATATAAGACACAATTGGTAATCCCGAGCATTCCACTACACACTGGTTCATCGATCTATGAGGTTTTGCCACAGAGTACGGCACTGAAACGTAGACTGGTGTGTATTTTAAGAGATTCTTACAGAGAAAGTGGTTTCTAAATTTCGTTGATCTAGGAGCAGTAAACAACGTCACCGATAGATCCATTATTTGCAAATCATATTCAACATGAATCTAATAAGAGGACAAGACTACTAAACCTTCTCATTGTCTTCTTAATAGGAAGATAAAATAGCAGAGAACGATGGGTTTTCTGTAGACATAACTTACTGTCATGACACGTCTTCTGTACACTACATGAGAAAAGATGGTACTAGCTACTGCCAATCATAATATTCAGATTTGCATACAACTTCTGACAAAATAATCACGTTTTCATCACAAAAGTGCCCAATTAATGTTTCCGATTGACATTTAAAATCCTCTGCTTAAAATGATCATCAGTAATTTACGAAACTGCCGTGCAATCATCCAAAACGCAAGTACTAAAACCTGTCGGCGAATTTGTGTTCACATTATCTCCAACAAAATGCACATCAAAAATGTGCATATCTGGACAAGATTTATTACTATTAAATATTTATTGGAAATAAGATAAGAGAATGCATTTTGATCGAAACCGCTCAAGACCATCCAAATGATCGCCGTCCCTTCACGTTTGAAATCAATACTGAGGCCTCTGTTCGGAAATTACCCTCTTCTTCTGGCTAGCTCAAAATTCCGTAGTTAAACCGGATAGAAAGTAGAGGTTTCCGGAGTTTTTACGGCTGAAACTGAGCATTGATTGCCTGTTCATGTGGTCAGAGGAAGACAGAAACCAAAGCACCTAGGACAGAAATGGATTAAATGTGTGCTTTGTGTACTATCCTACGTACATCGGATTGGTGTAAATCTGGCTTTTGATCCCATTTTGGTAAATCATAAGGAGCTGTTTCGGGGCGATTCTGCTACCCACTACTGCGGTCCGCCTGTTAAGTTCCAGTTTCAATCATGTTTTCGACCGCGGACATTCAAAGCTCGTCCAATACCCTATGCAGTCGTTCCGAAGGTCGAAGAAGAGCTGAATCGCCCACAGAAAGCGGATATTATCAAGCCTGTGCAATATTCGGAATGGGCAGCCCCATACGTTTCTGTTCGTTAATCCGATGTTTATGTGGGTATCTGTGGCGACTACTAGCTGACGATAAAGTCAGCAAATATACCTGAATGCAATAAATAGACAACATTACTAAAATTGATAATTTTCTTCTCAATAGGAATACAAAATACCAGAGAACGATGGATTTTCCGTAGAAATAACTTACAGTCTTCCTGTCTGGACAAGATCAAATACTACTAAATATTTATTATAAATAAGATAAGATACTGCATTTTAATCGCAACTGCATAAGGCCATCAACATATCGCCAGAAACCAGAGTTCATAGAAACAGGAACAACAGACAAGACGCTAAACAAACCAAAGTGCCATCGAGACGGAATAAAAGCTGTAAAAAGAGCGGCTTTATGAATTCCTCACTAGACAGACGATTTGACAGATTGGAATTTTTCCACTAAATGCAAAGATGTAGCCTAGACCTAAGCGTAATTTGCGGCATATCCCCTAGAGTTCATAACAGTCAAAAAGTGTCTGTGCCACCTTGCAAAAACATCGACCTGAGGGTCGCCATCTGCTAATAAGATCCAAACTAGTGTCCTGAAATAAAGAGATGTATAATTCCATCCTGTAGTTTGCACTAGCGGTACAAGAGGTAGTCAGTGAAAGGGCGCTGCCCATCGAAAATGTCCCTATGGACATTGGTGAAAATGACTGCTCTCAAATCATGGAAGAGTTTGTATGATTGCTCCTAGATGTGGGTCGTCAAGTAAAAGTGACGCTAAATTTAATCAGCTCCCGTTCCTGCGTATATCCAAAACACGATAAAACGGTCAAATTTGAAGCAGCAAAGACACAGCATTAATTATAAAATAGCAGAGTGTCTACACCTCACTATGCTAAAGTCGCCTCAAAAAATCACAGTTTATCATTTAAGAGTTTTCACGCAAACACGAGCAATACTTTTTGTCCCCTGCCTAATATATCAACCTGTCCGACCCCAAGATTGCTGGATCTAACAAAGATTTTTTCGCAAGAAAAACTCTAATGAGTTTGAAATATTATGGAGCATTTTGGATGTCCGGCTCGATTCGTACAGTTGGCGAGACAATACCACGGTGGAACTTGGACATGCGTTACGCACGATAGACCGGTCTAGAAAAAATGGACTGAGAACAAATTGGGTATGGGGGATTGGGTTCCTCAGACTACGAGTGCACCGAGTAGTGACAAGGAATCAGCGGCACAACAATGTGATATGAGGATGTTCGGTATATACATGTGATACATATGAGCAATACTAGCGGCAAAAGTAGAGAAGTGACTTTCGGATGGCAGGGCAATGGAAAAAGTTGTGACTACATAAATAAATTCATTGGACTGATGTTTCAGATTCTTACTTCCACCGATCATCAGAGATGGTTGTAGATAATGGTGATAGAGTCATCTTCAGTACTGTAGTTTCAGGACGCGGTTGCCATCCAATCGTGCGTGTGCTATAATAAGCGGCCTTCGTGTTCACCGCCGGGGATCGCTGAATGACTTCTTTAAGCATACGGAAATGAATACGCACCTTCAGGCTTGAACTACGAACTCTGCGGACATGCCGAAAATTACGCTTAGTTCTAGGCTACATCTTTGCATCCAGTGGTCGCATTTGATGTGACAATTGTGTTTTTCCGGATCCACACTGTCAAATTCTGACATCTCATCACAGTTGTGATTTGCAGCATGTTTTTACCCGGGCAATTTACTCGACGTTTGTCGAGGTGTTGGTCGCACCTGTCCATCTCGTCCGCATAACTACTACGCTTATGCAAAATCCCAACGCGCAACATGGAGGCGGGAGTACTTCCTGCTTTTTAACTAAGAGTTAAGGAAATGATCGTTGGCGACCATAGCACTAATACCAACGCTGGTCACCTAGCCGAATTTCATTAGAACCATAATTCCAGTCTCCCGTCTAATTATCCAAAACTAACCACTCACTTAGACGTATCCTACGAACTTTAAAAAAACTACAAAATTAATCTACCCCAAGCGTTAGACTAACTTCAAACCCACGCAGAAGCCCTTTCTGTTAGTTTTGCCTGATCCCAAATTTAGTTACAGAAACAAATGATGTTGTACTTCTATAATAACATATTTACAAAAAAGCACTCAGCACCGCATTTCAGTATGCCGAATTAAGTCATTCAGCATACCGAAGTGCCTACGCACCTTCAGGAATACACGGCATGGTTCATCAAGCTAAGTATACAGTTACGTTGGTGAACCATGCCGTGTATCCCGATAATTCGTGAAATTGCCCATGAGACTTACTGTTGCTCTGATGTGGGTAAATAAATTACAAAGCGAAAAGTCAAGTTGGCGAACACGCGTTTTCGATAATTCTTCCTCAGGCCAATACAATTACATGAAGGAATGAAAATATACAAAATCAACAGTCTTTATAGATGCCTCAAGGGCTATTAAGTCACTAACACTCATCATCCCCACGCCGCCCGCATGAGAAGGTCGGCGGGTGTTAGTCGTCAGAGAGGGGGGTAAGAGAGTCTTTGAGTGATGTTCTTGGGTTGAGTACACGGAGTACCCATCATCGTGATTAGGGATCTGAGGCGGCATGGCCTCATCACTTGGGGTTGGCGTTGCCGCGATGCTAAATGGATTTGATTAGCAGGTTTTGTCCACCTCCTTAAAGTCTTACGCCGAGTAGCGCATGCTATCGAACTGTGTGTGCCAGGGGCGACTGTTTAAGGCAGAGTCTAAATTTACATCAATCGAATGCAATTTCTGACAGTTTTACTGTTTCGGCATCTGAGGTTTGTGGCATTGTGACTATTTTAAGCATCGCATTACTAGCGCCTCAAATTAAGGGAAAACTCCGTTAAAAAACAATGTCCACTCCTGCTTATATTTTGACTATATAAATAGTGTACCGATGAGGCAGTTTACTGTCGAGTTCATTTGTTGCAATGAAATAAGTGGACTTAAGTATCTGACATAATCGAAACGGAGAGAACCGGTTTAATTGACTTTAGAGTTCCTCGATCTCAGTTGATGCCTTATGACTATAATTGGTAATGTGAAATTTACTTCTGTTATGACCTGGAAGAAAGGAAGGACTGGAAGAGAGCCGGTTCGGCGGAGAAGCGCTTTATTGGTAACTTGCGGGCAAGAGGAGTTCCAAATCGTAAGAAAGATGCGCTATTTATATTGGCTCCTGTGCGTTCTGGATGTTTCCGTCCATTGACGTGCCAGACGTCTAGGGCGTTCTAGAATATTCCTGCCCCGGGCGTGTTGGTCTCTGATTGGCCACCGCGTGCGCGATCGCCACCCGCGAAAACGTCTGGAATGGTGAAAATGGGATTCCCGGGTGGCATAACAAAAGAAGAGGAGGCGTTCACCGGGAGAGGTGTATTTGAGGTCTGACGTTTCGGGTAGTCGTTTCTTCTACCCATCTTCAGAGACTGAGCAGTCGTGCACACAGCTTTCCTTTTATGGCGCACTTTGTCCAATGCCTGGCCCATCAATGCCGCCTGTGTGGCTGCATCCGACCCGCATGTCATCGTGACCTGAATCCCGCCCATCTTCGTCGGCCGCGGTGATAATTGGCGGCCCCGATTGTCCTGCGCCGTGACTGTCCCCCGTCAAGAATGTCCGTAAAACCAGATAAGGGGGAGGTAAATTAATGTGGCGGTTGACAGAACAGTCTGTAGACATCCAGGCTTCTTGTACCTGCCTTGCCGTATGATCATCACCTCGGCCCACAATTTCAACGGCGTCAAAGTTGAAGACGTGTCCCATTTGGGCGGCATGAGTTGCTAACTCCGACTTTGGGTCCAACCTTCGCACGGCCAACTTATGCTCGTGCATGCGCGTTTGCAGCCGTCGGCCGGTTTCCCCAACGTAGTTACACATTCCGCAGCTACACTGAAGTCGGTAGACAACAGCCGACATCTCCTGTTTAGGGATCAGGTCTTTTGGCCGCATCACTTGCCGGCGGATTGTTGAGTCGGGCCTGTGGGCAACGCCTATTCCGAGCGGCGCGAGGGATCTGGCTACGGCTTCGGAGACCCCTTTCATGTATGGAATGCTCCGCCACGATTTTGGCCGAATAGGTTCTTCATTCCTCATCCTTGGTTGCTTTCGGCTCCGTTCAACGAATGTTCGCGGATAGCCGTTGGCTCTGAAGAGTTCTTGGAGGAGCTTCATCTCGTCCAGTTTGGCGACTGGAGTGCTGCAATGAGTTTCCACCCGTCGGTCGTTGAGGACCGGGAGTCCTACGTGATCAGCGACGCCGCCAGTCTAAAGTCCCTACTGGCGAGGGTTAACAGGGTTCTGTCTCGACTAAAGAAGGAAAAAGTCATCACCGTCTACAATGGGAGGCCTACTCTATGCGTCAGCCACTACGTTTGCACTACCCGTAACGTATTTCATTGCATATGTGTAAGCAGAGAGAGTGAGTGCCCGTCCTTGCATTCTTGATGAGGACATCTGTTTTATCCCTCATTTTTCTCCCAGCAAACCTAGGAGGGGTTTGTGTTAAGTGTGAAGCTCGAAGGGTTAATCAAAAAGGTGCAGGTGGAAGCGATGTAGGTCATGCATTATTGCTAAAGCCTCATTATCTAACTGCGAATATTTAGTGTCAGCCTGGGACATGATACTTGATGCAAATTCGATCGTCTTCTCCGCACTAGAAGACATTCGGTGTGTGATGACCGCACCTACGCCGTACGGAGTGTGATAGGCTTTTCGAGGTCATAATGAGATAGGACAGGTGATGAGGTAAAAGCCGCCTTTGGGCATTCAAAAACACTTGTTTCTACCCCGACCAATTGCAGCAACGATCCTTTTCACGTAGTCGATAAAGAGGCTTTACAATTGTGGCCCATTGATTCAAAAAGCAACTAAATAGATAACTAACCTTAGGAATGGGCAAAATTTACTAGTATTCTTGGGGTGCGGTGCCGTCCTCAAAGCGTTGGGCTTATGTTCGAGTGGATAGAGGCCAGTTTTATCTAACCTGAAGCCCAGGTATTCCACCGAGTCAACAAGGAAAGTACACTGCGTTTTAAACCTGCCTCTTCTAAACGCCGTAACACGATGCTTAGAGTCTCTAGCTGACTATGATCAGTTAGGTCGGTGACTAATATATCGTAAAGATATGCGCAAACGTGAAATATAACATTTATGAGGTTATCAATCAAGCACTGATAAAAACCGGAAGCAGAACTTACTCCAAATGGTAGTCTTTGTATCAAAACAAACCTTAATGCGTATTGATGATGATGGCGTCTTGGGATTCAGTCTATAGGACGACTTAGTTGTAAGCATGTTTCAGGTTCAAGGTTGCAAACTGATGACCATCTGAGAGGGATGCGTAAAGACCCTCGATGCGCGGGAGAGGATAGGGGCTTCGCTTAGTTGCTGAGTTGACCGTTGGCTTGTAGTCGCCTTAGATACCCACATAACCATATAATTTAAGAACAGAGACTAATGGGGCTGCCAATTCCGAATATTGCACAGGCTCGATAATATCCGCTTTCTGTAGGCTATCCGGCTCTTCTTCGAACTTCGGTGCGACTGCATAGGGTATTGGACGCGCTTTGAATGTCCGCAGCCGAAAATCTGATTGAAACTGGAACTTAACAGGCGGACCGCGCTAGTGGGTAGCAGAATCGCCACGAAACAGTTCCTTATGATTTACCAAAATGGGATCAAAAGCCAGATTTACACCAATCCGATGTACGTAGGATAGTACAGAAAGCACACATTTAATCCATTTCTGCCCGAGGAGATTTGGTTGCTGGCTTCCTCTCACTACATGAACCGGCAAGCAATGAAGTTTTCGTAATGCCAAATTTCAGCCGTATAGACTCCTCGAACTTCTTCTTTCTGTCCAATGTAACTACGGAATTTTGAGCTAGCCGGATGAAGAGGGTTAATTTCCGAACAGAGGCCTCAGTGTTGATTTCAGACTTCACGGGACGGCGATCAACCGGAAGCATGATGGTATAGGGCGATTGAAACGGCGCTTTGGCCTAAAACATTTGGGCTCTCGCCTCACCATCCGCAGCTGGATTAGGGTAGATCGCATGCGCGTTATTTTTTGGCGTCTTTTGGATAAACGCACTCGTTCGATGTGGAGGATGTTCTGACAAAACCGGCAAACTGTCTTCTGGCGTCTACAGTCTGACCATTGGGTATGATGCTGACCACAGCGGTAGCAGAATGGTCGTTGTTTTTAGGGAGCTAATGGTTGCTGTTTAGGTGAAGATCCAGCTGTGTTGACCAGGGAGACAGCCACTTCGGGTCCCAAGGATAATACCACTCCATCGGTCGACTGATTCAGCTGCTGAAGGTTTTGCCGCACGCCCTCCTGATGACTGGCGATAACACAGCCTTTCTCCCGTGACAAATCCCACTTATCTGGTAAGAGATTCTCCGGAGCTTCTTCATCGCGCAGACCAGCGATCTACTGCTGAACGAGCATTGCGTGTTCAAAGGCGTCTTGGCTTGATCGATCTATACCTACAGTCCTGGATGGCCGGTGTCAGATTCGTAATAAGACCACCGAAACATTGATTGGATTCTTGACACATTTGACAAAACCAATAGCGACCGAGGAAAACGTTTTCATTTACTCCCCACGCTGACTCGAGTTTTGTGAAGGCTGTTTGGAGATCTGTAGCCTATTGTAAATTAAGGGCGCCGAAATGTCGTTGTCCAAACTCTCCCAAATTCGTCCGGAGGAGTTTCAACTTAGATGGGACGTCTAGTGCAATCGTGGGGGACAAAATGCGAAGCATTTCAATGTAATTCTCAAATGTAACTAGGAGTCATTTGAGGGTTTCTGAGTGTTTTTTGGTCAGAAAGGTAACAGTGTATGCAGCAATGAAGACATGGTCGTTAGACTGCGTCGCCAATCCTTTGTAGGCAAGGCAGAAGGTTAGTTGTAAACAGGACATTTGCCGAGTACGAGAGACAGCACAAGTGGGGAGCCTTCTAGAAACGGCTGGGGAAGTCATAGGCCAATGGATTGCAAATCAGCACCAAGGTTGTCTGAATGAGGATACACGATCTTGGTCGCGTGTATATGGCGTGATTTCTAGAGAGCCCGGCCACATGGTCTGCAAAATGCAATCTAAAATTCTGAATTATGTTCACGATCAGGAAGGATTGCTTAGGTAGGATTATAAAGTGACTTTTCGATCGACACAACATCATGGCATTTCGGACTTCTCAGGATGCTGGCTTTTGAATACGCTTCCTCTCGACCGTTTGTGGAAGCCGCACGCGGTAAAAAGTAACCACGTAACCAGATTTTTCCTCATATTAATTTTCGATGTTTTTATGTTTTTGCCCGGGCCGACTGTTTTACGCAAACTAAATTAACATTAACGTAATGCAATTTCTAAAGGCAATATGACGAGCATACGTCTGTTTTCGATAAATTCTCTGCAATCAGTACAATCATATAACAACGGGGTACAGTAAAATCAAGTCAGTGATTACAAAATCAATAACAGTTAATTCTAAAGCACAGGTGGGGCGATAGCGGAAGGGGACGGGGAATGTTATTTGGTCAATCGACATTTTACCGCGGTAGCGCGGAGCCTGAGCGAGCTTCTTCCATGCGATTGGTGTCGGTTTTCGTTACCCGTTTACAGCCGCTGTTTTTTCACATTAGCTGATATCAGTGTTGATATTCGGGGACGGAAACTACACTGCGATCATGTTGTGTCGACAGTTAGTTTTTTAGATACCAGCCAGGGAACTTTCTACCCAACTTGCAAATTCGAATACGCAAACCTTTTCGGATTACAGATGAAAGAGTTGCCTTCTATAACTGGGAAGTTGGACGGCAACCGTGACCGACAAATATTAACTTGATTAATGTTCCTGCGGCGATATTTCAGGTTGGCGGCAAACACAGCTGTGGGGGTATATTTTCAACAATACATTGAAATACTTGACTGGAATTAAGATAAAGTAAACACACTTTTTCCAGCACAACAATGTCCTGCGCCATTCACGCACATCAAAATGAGGTGACACAACTGCTGATTTGGCGTTTCGGCTTCTCACTTGCATCCATCATGGGAGGAATTCGTAGTTAGAATTAATGAAAGGTCAATGACTACGGTATTTGTTCGGAAGTAGTTCTCATGAAATCACCTTCCTGCTTACTTATCACGTTGCATATTCTTTGTTGGTTTTCGTTCCTCTGGCGATGCGTGCCTGTTAATTAGCATGCTAGTCGTCATCAATCATAATTTCATAACCGTTGTTTGCAATCGACAGTTATGATCATGATCCCTTAAATGTATGAACGCTCGCGGTGTCCCAACATGTTCACGCTTCCAAATCAAAATGTCAATCCAAACATGGTGAGGGGTTGTCCTCGCCCCTTTTTATCAACTTCAAACCGGAGAATGTGAACTCCAGAAATCTTACGTAATACTACTGTAACTGACTTTTGATATACTTAATCATACAAGTTAAATTTGCAGTAGTAAATTTCCACCACACACGAATTTATGACAGTCTTGCAGCAACTTTTAGAATAATAGTTATGTCGCGCGTGCCAAATTTCCCTATGATCCAAGTCTGTTTTTACTTTTGATACTTCAGGGATTGAAATAAATTATTTCTATTTACAATTATAGCTCTATCCCAAAATATTTGATTTGTGATACATTTATGACGAAAATTTGCTTTGATTTGCAATGCGTAATTTGTGCATGCTGTTTTCGTCTAGATTGTCCTGTCTTTCATAGGCTTATTATGCATGCTCTTTGCAACTTCGTTACCTAGCCTTGGCCGGTGCTTGGTTTGTTTGCGTGGTACGCTTTTTGTGTATCGTTCTCTCCGGTCTCTTGCTCAGCGCAGATTTTCTGTTGCCTGAAATTTTGGTAGAACTTAAATCTTATCGTTTATCTCAATTGCGATTCATTTTAGTTCAATGCAGTTTATTTAAGGGAAAAGAAGGTGTTAAACCTATGAACTTTCGAAAGAGCGAATTATATCACAGACGTGAAGATGGAAACATCAAACTGCTACAGAATTCTTTTCGAAAACGAACATAAAACGGGTTGTTTCAAGTGTTAAGAAAATTGACATTACTAAATGCGATGTACAGTAGTGAGTTTATTTATATTTGTGTCGTGGAATATTGGTACGATCTCGGATGTCTTAGTGAGACGAAATGAATGTCAGCATTTACAATCAATGGACTTGGGACAATCATCAAATAAAAATAAGTTTTACTGAAATACAAACAGTAATATTATAACAACCATAAACTGTTCGGTCTGAACGCTAAGACGATGTCGGTCGGGTAACATTACGTTTGGTGGTATGCTGATACAACTTGCGCTTAAAGGCCTCGATGGATTTGAACATTACAATATCTACTGGCTGGGAATTCCAAGACTCGATCAGTTCGTTAGAAAAGAAGAACGTGCGGGTGTCCAGCCTGGCACCATTCACACGTGATTCGAGTGAATGTCCTGGGAGGTTCGTTGTGGTTCCTAACCCAAGAGAATCAGCAGGTAAAAGACAGCAGTCCTGACCTCGCATGACACGGAATGTTTGTCTGAGGTCGCCTCTCATCTTTCTGAAATTCAGAGGAAAGAGGACGAGATTGGATATCCGTGGTTCGTAGGGTAGGCAGCCCTGCCGACGAACGAGGCTGGTTTTCCGACTTTAAAATTCCTTACGGATGGTGAGGTCTTTAGAGGTTCAGGCTTTCTACGCTTGAATTGCGAACTTTAAATGTGGCTGCATAAAACACCGAAGCAGTGCTCATCTAAGGTAGGGAAAGCCCGCTTGACAAAGTAAAGGACTGACATCGCAGACTTGGCTACTTTGGAGCAGTGGAGCAACGATTTCAGTGTAGCCGTAGCACGCGCATTTCAATCGTACGCCATTTTTGTGGTAAACCCTGCGGTTAGTCTATAGGGTTCCGCAGACTCGACGAATGCTGCACTTAGTCACATTAAAACGTGTAAGTCAGTCCTGCGACTATTTCTCAAGCTGGTTCAGATTTGCCTGCGAGCGCCTTTTTTGTCAATTTCAGTTCGGACAACGCTCCAAAGCTTAAAATCACCAGCGAACGTGGCCACATCATAATTCAGTTCGCGGACGCAATCATTGAATTATATAATGAGCAGGGTATGGCCAAAAGCGGAGCGTTTTTGAACACCGCATTCAACCCTTACATTTGCCAAATGCCTGTCACCGACGTGGCCAGTTTGAGAGCAACCGATCAAGAAGCCTCGAATCTACCTCAGACGACTACCCCTAATGCCTGTCCGGCTTAACTTGTACAGGAGTAGCACAATCTCATGCTTTAATAAAGTCGACATAGCCTGCACGCACGGCATTTCCGCCATCATCTGCCCGGGTCCAGCGTTCTAGATAATAGAGTAGATTTGTAACGCATGATCGGCGTCTGCGGAATCTGTGCTGAGCGTCGCATAGCAGATTATGCTGGTGTTGGAAGCGCATTATTTCTCGCTTTATTATTTTTCCCGTAATTTGGCAGCTAACTAAATAAAGGCTGATTGGTCTGAAGGTGTTTACTAAGGCTTTGCTGTCGCCTTTATAAAGTGGTATGATCTGTCCAGATTTCCAAACGGCGGGCAAAAAGCCTGATCCGAACGAAGCTTGAAAGAGCATGGACAGCAATTTAGATAGTTTGTCGAAAGTCGGTGTGGTCGACAAGATAAAGATTCCCAATCAAAAGTCAGGGAAGACGGTTTGATTTGGACAACCTTTACTGCCCGAGGAAGTGCGTACACAAGGGCTCTGTAGGCAGTCGCCGCGAGCGCGCTCCAAGCAAGCTGTTGTCTGTGTCCGCCTTCGAGGTGTTGTGTCAGCGCGTATGTGCGCCCTTCGTTGTCTCCACGTCGCCAGCCAATCAAAATGGGGACAGCGTTGATTGGCTTCGAGCACTCGCGCGGCCCAGCAGCGTATCGACATGGAGTGTGAGGCGGACAGGACGGCAGCATGACAAAGGCGGAGGGCGAGGAGATGCGAACTGCTGCAAGTTCTCTAACGAGGTCCTTCAACAATTTTGGCAGTATGTAACCCTGTGCAGGTGGTTTAGACTGATTCAGCGCTAATAGTTCTTTACGGACAATAGCTCCGGCGAAAGAGACAGTTTGAATCGTTGGCCTTTTCGGTGTTTCCTGTGTGGGGAGGAATAAATATGCTTTCCCTCGTAAAGACGGTCTTAAAAAATTGTGAAAGGTGTTCTGTCTTTGCACCATCTTCAGTAAGCTCTATGTGTACACTAGGTTTCACATTCATCTTAGTCTATTTAAGTCATGGCGGCATCTTTAAGTCAATGGGTCGACCAAACAAATAACTGTCTCTTGTCTACCTCTAAACTGTATACTGGCACTCACTACAATAACTATTATTACAGCAGTAACTGAGAACTCCAAGATATTCAGTCAAGCAGAAGTTCTTTGGGAAACGGAAACTGAGCCCGCAGCAGGCTCGAAAGATGAAGTGACTTCTACCAATAGTAGTTAGGAGACGTAGAAGCAATTGCTAGCAGACTGGCATAAAGCGGACTATCGTAGTATACGAGGACGCTAAGTAAAGCACACACTGAATGGCATGCTTAGTTTATTTTAGTGTATTTAAGGGAAATAGGCTAACGGCTTTGAAATCCATATTCGTCAGAAAAATCAAAGGAACCATCAAAAATGCAAAGAAATTGCAGCGTGATGTGAATGTGGATTCAGACCCACATAGGTGTTTGGTTTTTATGGTTACACAGTCAAATGTTCTGGTTGTTGCTGCGGCATGTGTCTCGTAAGCCAATATGTGAAGGTCTTCACAAACTGAGACATCACAGTTACTACGGGCGGGTTATCCCACAATTCTCCAACACGATTGGGGAAAAAGCACTTCCCTCCATCAATTCTCTTGGTGTCACACATAGTTTGAAGTGATTTTTCCGGAGTTTAATTGAAGTGGCGAGTTATAATGGTCATCACGCAGGGTGGCGAAGTCCAAGCCACATACGATACTGAATTTTTGGTTGGATATCAGTGTCGCAACACTCCGTTACTGATGCTAGTATTATTGCAGTTAGTTACCCATACTGTAAGCTTTGGTAGAGTAGCATTGGCAGCCGTGGTTGCGGTGGTAGTAGTAGTCGTAGTAGTACTAATAGTAGGATTATTAGTAGTATTCGCCGTATCAGTGGTGGTAGACGGGGGAAAACGATGACGCATTTTAGCATTTCGGTTAACATTTCATGAGTTAGTCCATCTACTGTTCCTCCCTCCTTCTGTCCACAAAACCATGAAGACGACTAGACATGGATTTGAACAAGATATATAACCGTCTAGCTTATTAACAGCTTGCATCTCATAGGGGAGGAGATGTTATCAGAAAGAGCGTATGCAGGAGAAGCTACTGCATAAGGATTAGTTTGTGCCCATTTACAGGTAGGATAGTTCTAACAGGAGACTGTGAGAAATATCGAACTTACAGAAGGCTTTGCATGAGAAAGAGTCAAATCCCACCACCTATTCGGCTGCCTACCTTGCGTTTTAGTAGACACAATCGCCCCTTATTAGAAATCCTTCTTATTTCTTCACTTACGGACCGTGCCAGAGGGCGGCGTTACAGACCTCAGATGTCGATTGACTTCAATGAATATGTCGCCTGAACGAAAGCCATCGCGGCCTCCCTGTTTGAATCCTCGGTTGGATACCAGTGTCGCAACACTCCGTTACTGATGCTAGTATTATTGCAGTTAGTTACCCATACTGTAAGCTTTGGTAGAGTAGCATTGGCAGCCGTGGTTGCGGTGGTAGTAGTAGTCGTAGTAGTACTTATAGTAGGATTATTAGTAGTATTCGCCGTATCAGTGGTGGTAGACGGGGGAAAAAGTTTTCTTCAGTGTTGCGACACTGTATTCCCGCCAGTGGTAGTAGTATTAGTAGTAACAGCGGTAGTAGTGGTAGTAGTAGCAGTAGTAGTGGTGGTGGTAGTAGTAGTATTAGTGGTAGTAGTAGTAGTCCGCCCGTAAGACAGGCTGCTGGGGGAATAGACAATTCTAAGTGTTGCGACACTGTATTCCCGCCGAATTTTTTTATCATGTCTTCATAAAACTGCCTTAGATAGAATAGTTTTAATATAGCACCGCTTTGGCAATATCAGTCTCCTTTGAACACAGGAAAAAACCTAAAACAAACTCATTCATCTCGGCTGCACTTTAATTTCATTGGTTTTGTATGTCTACTTAGTCAGTAGACAGCGAATCCTGAATTTGTGTTAAGTTAAAAAACGTGAGTTCCAAGGCGAAATAATAGCAATGTTAGAAAACGTACAATATATAGTGCATAGAGATTGAAGTTTGGTGTTTTGTGGGACTCGGGGTCATGAATGTATCGTCCTTCGTCTAACTAGAAGAACTGGGACATCGGCGTGGCACTGAAATGGTTTTTGAATAGAATAAATTTGGGTGTCTGCTAACTGACGGTTGTCAGTCCATTTGGACACTTGCTAAGAGTTAGTCAGACTGTTCCTTTGGTTTCCCAGGAGGCTTACTATGGTTGTTTGGACTAGCAGCTGGAAAAGGTTAAAATATATCAAGCGCAGGGAATATTCAGGGGTAAGTTCCAATCTAAAATATTAAAATAATATTGCATCATTATTCATACTGTTCAAAAATAAATGCGCATTGTTATTGAGAAGGAATGTTTCGGTTTACACTTTTACTTTAACTAATTTTCCACCTTTCGGTATAGAACTTGGAACGGCATTCCAGATAGGCACATGTATTATGGAATGACGGGTTTGCCTTTCCCGAGATTTCTGCCGACCGGACGCTCTGAGGGCCTATTTGGATTAAGAAACTGGATCGTAAACAACAATTACTCGATCCACACGGAAATTCGACAGGACTTTCTCTGGGACAACTATTCTCTTTCGGACTACTTCTTTGCCAACAGCCCCGCGGGACCCCCCATTCCAAAAACGGCTGAGTCGCTTGTTACTTGCTGTATATCGTTTCCTACCTGCTTCATATCGTTCGTCTGGTTAAATAACTCTTCCAACATCCTTAAAAACTTCTCCAGTTTATATACGTGAAAATGGTAGTCGAACAAGTGCCTTCGGGATTTCTTAAAAGGTACGCCCCAAGTGGGATTCGAACCCAGTCAAACAGGTGACGAGGGCGGCGTCGATACCAACGAACCACAGACGCGCAGCGGACGACTTAAAAATAATGATGTAATAAGCAATGCACATTGTCTAAAGGAATGTAACATCGGTTTCCCCATTATCAAATCTTCTGCCACACGGGCCAGGAGTTTAGTAACCTTAATGAATGTCAACTACAAGAACGAAAATATAACGCATGCGGCATGTTTCAGACTTCTCCAGAAGTCATGGACATGGAGACCAAGATAAAAGACCTAAAAATAGAGATGGAAAAGTTGACGAAACTTCCTCGCCATTCACCCGTAAAGAGAAAATCGCTGATATCCGACCCTCAGAAAACAAAGAGAACATATTCCAGCACAGTATCATTAACTGGATCAGCTGCCAAGGAAGAAGACTGCCAGACTAAGGAAGAAATCACAACTGAGAACCGACCTACTGTGCAAGAAAAGAATGACAGAGAGGGATCTCAGAAAGAGCAGAAGCGCCCCGGGGCATCCCGAAAAGAAAAAGCAGGTCAGACTGTTCGTACGAGAGAGCAGAGTCCACACACAATGCCAGCAAATACCACACTGCCGAAGGATGTATGTCACGGCTCGGTTGGTGAGGAACCCTGTGATAGCTACGCCATCATAGCTGCCTCTGAGTTAAACAATGACAACGGAAATTGGCGAAATTCTGAACGTGCGTGTAAAAATAAACGTAGGAGCTCTCTTCCAAACAGGCATCTCTACCGAAAACGAAACATCGTCATAAAAGGAGCTCCTGAGTCCAATTCTCCGACTGCAAAAGAAAGAATCGAACCCGATCTCAACCTCTTTCAAACATATTCAAATGCCGTCCTTCAGGACGGAGAATGTGTTACCGTGCACAAAGCTTTCCGTCTAGGAAACGCAGATGCGTCGCGTGCATTACCAAGGCCTCTTAAAATTATTCTTGCAAATGAAGCCCAGGCCTCGCATCTCTTAGAAGGGAGGATGGCTCTTCGTCATTCGCAAAAGCAAGTGTTTTTTCAGCCGGATTACGAACCGACAGAAAGACACAAGATGAGGGAGCTCTGAACAGAACTGGAAAGAAGGACAGAAGAGGGGGAGAAGGGGTTGAAATTAAAGGAAGGCAAGATAATACAGATCAAACGATCGTTCCTGTGGCTAACCCCCTTTGTAATCAGGGCCAGTTCCCCCCGAGAAGACGGACACTAAAAGTGCTGTATTCGAATGTGCAGAGCCTGTTTAACAAGACGGATGAACTCAGGACTCTGATCGACGAGCACACGCCAGCTATCATCGCCATGACATAAACATGGCTTTCTGAAGCTATTGGAGACCACGAGGTATCCTTCAGAGGCTACCAACTGTTCAGAAGAGACAGGAGAAGCCGAGGAGGAGGGGTCGCTATCTATGTTAGCTACAACCTAACCGCGGTCCCTGAGCATAATCCAACAACAACAGCGGAAGTGGAATTCTTACCTTTAACTATCTCCACTAAATACGCCAGGCCGCTGGCGTTTACAGTTGTGTATCGTCCCCCAAACCAGATTTCTGAACACGATAGCCTTCTCCTAAGGGAACTGAACAAGACCTGCTCGAACAGAGACGTCCTTATTGTCGGGGACTTTAACGTCCCCAATATCGACTGGCAAGCTGGGGCGGTTTCGGGTCCATCAAACACATTCGGACAACATTTGCTTGAATTGGCAGCAGAAAAACTACTTTTCCAGAATGCAACTCTCGGAACACGTGTTAGGGAAGGGCAACGTTCAAATTGCCTCGACCTGGTGCTCACTCGAGATGAGGAGAGTGTGCTGGATATACAAGATCTCCCGCCAATTGGTGCTAGTGATCATATTGCGATGCTCTTCGAGTATTCCATGTTCTCCCAGCCTAATTCACCTGAGCAATTACAAAAAAATATCTGGAAAGGGGATTTTTCTAGCATGCGAATGCAAGTCTCAGCAATACCGTGGACCACCATATTGCAGGGAACAGTTAATGACTATTGGAGCACGTTCAGCTCACTGGTCACAAGAATCGTTGATCTGAACTGTCCACTCAGACGAAAAATAACAACCAACCGTCCGCCGTGGATAAACCGGAAACTTCAAACCGCATTTAAGAGGAGAAATAATGTGTGGAGACGCTACCGACAAACAGACAGTTCGGAAGATCTGAAGGAATACAAACGACAGCGGAATGAGTGTTAACGCGAGGCTCATAGACTTCGAAGCAACTATGAGCTGCGCATATTACAAAATTCCTGGGAGCATTCTAAAATCCTCTATAGTTACATACGTAATGGACAGGGCAATCGTGAACCGATTCCAGCGCTAAGATCCCAAGACGGAGTAACTGAGACAGATGACCACCTGAAAGCATCAATCTTCTCCAATTTCTTTCAGTCGGTATTCACTCATGACACAAACCCTCCTGCCTTACGTAGACCAACGACCAAATGCTTCTTGTCCTGCATTGGAAGACAATCCTTTCTTCTCACCCACGTTGAGAAGGACCGAACTACGCCGGCTAAAACCTGCCAAATCACCTGGTCCAGATAAAATTCATCCACTTGTCCTCCGAGAATTAGCCGATGTACTCTGTGAGACGGTGTCCATAATATTTTGGCAGTCCATGGACGAAGGCGAACTGCCGGAGGAGTGGAAAACGGCCCATATTTCTCCAATCTATAAAGGAGGATCCAGGCTGGAACCCGAAGACTACCTTCCTATTAGTTTAACCTGCATTCTATGCAAGGTAATGGAACGACTTATTAAAGGGCATTTAATATCGTATCTGGAGCAGAGGGACCTGTTATGTGCTGCTCAGCACGGATTTCGTCGTGGTCACTCCTGTCTTACAAGCAGTCTCTACTCTCAGGAAATGTGGACAACAGCCATAGACCAGGGCCGTCCAGTGGACGTCATCTTCTTTGACTTTAAGAAAGCGTTTGACAGCGTTCCTCTTGGACGACTCCTACAGAAGATTTGGGAGTGTGGAATACAGGGCAGCATTTTTAATTGGATTAAAAGTTTCCTGTCATGCCTTCAAAAAGTCATCGTTGGTGCCACAACATCCGAATGGGTGCTGCGGATCGCAGCAGATCCTGCACGAATAGCAGTAAGAACGACAACACTTCCGCATGCTCAGCACCCATAAATACTGTGAGGCGCCGTACAGAACCCACCTCCGACGATGGAAGCTTGTTTGCTTTTGAAACGTCAGGCTATTAAACCTATGGTTCCCGAGATCGCCTCTTCTTCTCATTTATCCCCGGGGACGCGCATTTTCGTAATATGGACTTATGTAAAACTAATATAGAGGGTTGTTTTGAAAGTGATGTTATTATAAGCTCCTTAAGAGATATTTAGTGTCAAGTAATATAGCTGATGGAAACTTGAAATGGAGAAAAGAAAGAATATTACTGCTTCTTCTATGTTTATCATCAGTGCTGTCTTTCACAGATTTCATTGTTTTTAGTGCTATGGTCCGGTATTATTCAAGCGACTGGCATCATCAGAGCCCATTTGGTCAAAGTCTATATCAACGAATTGAACTGGAAAGTGTTATATCTTATTCAAAACAAATGTGTATTGTTAGTTGAAAAAAATCTCGTACTTTTTATTTTAACCTTGATTAGGGTTCGACTATTCTGGATAGAAATTGGAACAGCATTCCAGATAGTGGCATATCTTATGGCGAAGAAATTTGATCGTTGGGAGTTTGTGAATTTACGGACACTGTACACTTCTTTTTATTTGTGTTAGAATTAGAAGTACTTGCCACATGTTCAGTTACTGGAGTGGAAAGCCGATTAACTGGTCCACACCCGATGTCGTTTTCCTGAAGTTTACGTTTCTGCATCGGTGTTAAACGTGGACCCATGAATGAGCTTATGTCCCAAAGACTTCGGTTTAATTTAAGGCTTTGCAGGGCAAGCTCGACTTCGGTCTGAGAGTAAAATCTTATTAGTGCGGGTTTACATTTGTTTCTTAAATGAAATCACGAAGTATTAGCTATGCAGATGCTTAGGCCACAAGAGTGAATAAATTGTTGAATTTTTGGTGTTTTGTTAACCTTGTGGACATATTATGGAAAATTGAATTCAGTCGGATTTCAGATCTGTCTGCAACTTCTGATGATACCAAGTGTATGATTGATTCTATTTGTGGTAAACACGTTAAGCTTTCTAAATGTTTAATTAAAGAAGAAGAAGTGTCGAGCGCCGTAACATTTTGTCAATTCTCCGGAGCCCTCGTACTCGTACAGGCGCACATCGTCAGAGATAGTAGCAGAAACAGAACAAGCGACAGTTATAGGGAATGTGGGCCACTCATCGACTGACTGCGCAAGACTGTAGATGACTGCGCAGGGCTTTGTAGGTCGGCTCTGTGCTCCAGCTCACGACAATAAACAAAATGATCCCCTGCGCGACCTCATTTCTCCTTAACTTATGCATACACCTGGGACTCGAAATTTCGCCGTCATTCGCGTTTGCAAACGTATTTGAGTCTACTAATAAGTCAAAGATCGTAAATATGTTTTCACATTTCTCAACAATAAATTTAACTTTAATCATGGTTTACAGTAGGGATTATGTAAGGATTTAGGTGTTATTTTCCTGAAGCTTATAAAATTGGATGACAGTTGACATAGAAACCCATCAAAATCTTTGAAAATTAACAAACTTCAAACTATCTTAGATGTCAGGAGTTTAAACGGATTTGCTCTATCGGGCTCCCATAAAAAGCATAGGTATTGAGAATATTTAGGCAAGTCTCATTTGTCAGTTTAACTTGGCTTTTTCCATGTTTTATGGTTTCTTACTGCACCCGCTCGATTTATTTACAATCCTGCTTCGCCCATGTCCTCCAACGCAGAATCTCATATTTAAGATGCGGCCTTAGGAATGTGCCAAAAACTTTTGAGAATCACTTATTATCGAAATCATTTGTCGAGTTTTTCACTCGAAAACTCTTCTCCCGAGCTCCTTATAGTATTTCGTTTACCGAGCGATGCCAGTTTGTGGACATTAAGGTTTTGCCGATCAGAAGACTCGAAGGTGGCCTTTGCTTCCTGTTCGCCATTAACCCTAGCTCGGATCTTCCGACCATTGGCGTCCCATTCTGAGGGATCGGCCAGACTCACTGAAGTAATAATTTTCTATTGATTTTTATCAAAACGAGTAGGGAGCTCAAAGGGCCAAATGCTCATTCCCCTAAAAATTGGCTTAAACCGACTTGTACCAAGCGTAATTCCTCCATGGTGATTTCGCCGTCTTTTTGCTCTACATTTAAACGTCTCCTCATTTTGCCATCCAAATATGCCATGCTGTGGAAAAATCTACCTCCAGTACTTAACTCATGGCCTTGGCTTTCGGCATTAAAATCGAAATTAAGCAAGCATCTTACACCTGATAGCACTTGGTCGCTTTTGTCCACTACATTCCCGAACACCCGGTTTCTTGGCTTTGACAAAGGTCTCCTAAGTTAAAATGATAGGTAACACATGTGTTGATTGTTCACATGGGAACTATTACTTATGTTTTTACAGCCATTTGGTTTTACATGTCTACCAACTGTACTGCTACTGTTCCTCCCCGCAACATTAATTTCTGCAGTACTTGATCCCATTTCCTCTATAGATCCCAAGCACTATGCTATCGGTCACGGCAGAGTCCTCTGTCTACGCCATCTGCTAGAAGTTTGATCGGCCAGAAATGATGAGTCAGGAGTTTTTCACACGCTGGCCGGATATGTATTGAATCTTTCCCTGACAATGCCTGTAAACTAACATTCGATATAACTATTAATATTGTTGTTGTCATGGTCGTATCTCCCCTGCAAAATTTCATGACCGCCTCAGCCCTTAATGCTTGCTCCTCGGCCGGACCCTAAGCTGACCCTGACCGAACGTGGTTGGTTTCCTCTCCTCTCGCCACTTCCACGCGCTCAGCTTCATCTGGCTCACGAATTCTGCATTGATGATGTGTTTCGAATCCCATACACACACGCATATGCATGTCAGTCCTGCCAAACACGCATATTTGCCTGTTCATGGGCGACGTATTTTTTTCTTAAAATCAAATCAAGCCACTTTTATTCCGTAATTTCGATTTGATCTAAATTTAGGTAGGAGAGTATCCAAAAGAAGGGTATATTTGGATGCAAAAAGCAGCGTTTAGATGTAGATCAAAGATGTTGTGCAATCATCATGGGGCAGTTACGCGCAGCGTAAGACTTATCTATTGGATTGGGAGTGTGATTGCAGATATAATTAATGCTAAAAAGGGAGCAGGACCTGTTCCTAGTCTTCTACTTTATAAAAACTTTGTGTCGACCAACCGGCATGTTATAGTACAACAAATACTAGATACAGCTTGAGAGAAGAGCTGTTTAGTACGAACTCCCTAAACGTTTTCGATTTTATTACGGTCACGTGCGTTCAATAAGCCAGAGAAAGGATAGCAGAATTCGTGGGTGGAAAGAATAAACGATCGACAAAGCTTAAGCTTTATGTCCGAAAGGAAAAATATGTGATAGGGACCCACATATCTCTGCACCAAAAGCAGAGATTCTACCTGCATGTGGTGATAAAGTAAGCTTATTCGTATTTCTTAAACTTAGGTCTTTTATGGTGAAGTATTATGAGAGTGGGTTGTTCTGAAAAATTAAAGCAGCACGAAACCACACTTGTACGATTAGAACTGTATCTGCCATCTTGAACTCTATTTCCGTAAGTGTAGTAAATCGGCATTATTTTTTTCAACGCAAACATTTGCGGTGCTCCTAGAATATGAGTAAGCACACCTGAGGGTATCGGCACAAATAAACGTTTGCGAGTTCCCGAGTTTAGTTGAAAATCGCCAATGTAAAAAGGAGAGGCAACCTCAGAACCATATCTTGAAGTATGCCACTCGTGATCAAGTAAGGCGTCGAGTAGCTATTACTAACCATGAATTTCTCATGGCGGTTGGACAGGTAGAACCGATGAAGTGGAGTAGAGAGGATTAGGTGCCGAGAGCTTTCTCAGATTGCCAAAAGACGCCTACGTGGAACACTGTCGAAGGCTTTACTGAGATCAAAGTAAATAACCACCACTGACTGCCGCTCATTATGCAGAGAAGTGATTAAATTAAGAAAGACTAATTGCCGGGCTCCACACGATCTTTCAGAAAAAATTCATGATGACTAAAGCTCAGAGGCTGATTGCATAGATAGAAATGGAGAATTTCACTGAGAAATATATTTGCAATAAGTCCTCCTAGAGACGGTGTTTTTACACACCCCGATAGTCATTAACGTTAAATCGGGATCCAGACGTGAAGGCAGAAATGGTAAGTAACATCATCCATTTTTCTGCAAAAATTCCGGTCGAAATATAAACAAGGTATAAACGACTAAGTAATTCCGGAATATTAGGTGCATGCTTAATAATCAAACTTGGAAACCCGTCCGTTCCCAATCAATAAGATTTTCAAACGACATATATGTTTCTTAACTAGATGTGCGATGACATCCGTTGCACCAATGATCCTATCTGAATGTGGACAGAAGAAATTGACTGGTTCCGACTCATTAGTAAGGTATTGTACAGACAAAGTACTAAACAACTACGACTTACCAATATCATGTATGAGGCAAATTTTGTTCTCGTGACCACGCTCAAAGTAGAACCGAGCATGTAAGCTTCTAGCGGTGGATTTGGCAGAGGTTGGATTACTGAGAGCAAGTGATCGTCTTTACTTCTCGCTCACTTGGAGCATCTTCGAGGTTTTCTGAAAAATATCTATGATACTTAGATGAGCGAATGAAGAAATAGTGGAAAAGTCACGCAAATTCCGTCTCAACTGCTTAGTCTGTTGTAAAGAAAGTTATAAACAAGGAAATCTAGGGACGCAGGCTTGAAATACCCACGAGGTACGAATTCTAAGATGTCTTTTGAAACGTCAAATGAGACTTAACAAAAAACTGTTGCATCATTACAGAAGAGAAAGCCACGCCAGTCCAATGCGCCAGTTTAGTTAATTGTTAACTTATCCACGCAATTCTAGCTGAGGTAAGCCCAAACTGTGCTAGCCTTCTTTGAAAAGGCAAGAGACATTCAACCATTAATAAATATATGGTCAGTATCAAAACCGCCCTTTTTGATTCTGCAAAAACAAGATCAATGACATGGGTAAAGGTAGGAATATGAAATATGAATACCTGTTGTCGGAGATCGCACATGCAGAATTTAGTTTAAAAAATTGATAATATCTTGGAAAAGTTGAAAGCCGGGTGGAGAGATAGTCAAAACCTAACCTATTTGACAGCAGGTTAAGGTCTCCTGTAATTATTTTGACATCGAAAGCAGATCCCAAAATAAATTTTAACACCTCGAAAAGTAGGGCATCGTCACTAGTTGAAGGGTTAAAGGGATCGTTGATGCAGCAGAAGGACATTCTTGAACAACTCCCAGTCATCCTTGGCATTACTTGTAAACAGTCAGCTTCACTCGCGGTCAGGTAAATCAGCCCTCATCTGCTTGAAGTCCGCTTGCCAAAATTGCGTCTTTTATAGTCTGGCAGAAGCAACAACAACGCTAATCTGATGATAGAAACGAGGAAGTTTCCAAAACGTCAGTACGAAAAGAATACGATCAATGAATTCGCCCTCTCTTCTTTTTATTCGTCTTATTCGGGAGATAATGGACGCGATATATATAGATATGCATACACATGTGTATATAAAATACGTCCTGCAAGTTGCAAATGCATTTTATTTCACAATTTTGTTTAATTCAATTTTTGCGTTTGTAGCAGAAACAACAAGGCAGAAGTTAGAGTTTATGGCTCTTTCACTCATCAACTCTAAACTTTGGCCGCAGTATGTAGATAGCATGCTTGTTGCAATTACTAACGATCACTTCTTGTTGACGTTCCGAGGAAACTAATGGGCGAATTTGGAGCAAATCTTTCGAAACCGACCTCTTCATGCACGGTCAGAAGTTTGACATGAATATTTGAGCCGAAATCCATCCGCTACTGCGGAATAACCGCCTAGTATTCACACACGGCCAACAGGCAGCCAGAAGCATAGGAGTGTGCAATGATTAAACGTACTAACAACATGGGAATTAGCTATAAGCCCATGAATATATTAGTGCAATTTTCTCTGCTAATACCTGTCGACAGTCGACAGTAAACTTCCATTCTTGGTCGTTCTCGTACAGCGAAAACCCGATTAAGCATTATACACATCTGTTTAACACAAATAAACTTATGAGAATATCTTTGGACAATACGAGAATAACAACAAATCGGAGCACTGTAACAGCTTGCTTTACCGAGAAAGAACACACGTTTTTAAATTAGAAAGCTATATAATAGAGCTTAATAGTCTGTTCGAGTTACTCTCCGAAATGGTAACCCTTATGATTTCGCATGTTGATGCATAACATACAAAAGCCAAAAAAAGAACCAAATAGTTCCGAGCAGGTGCTTAAAGCAAATACTTAGAAAACCCTCACTTATATCGAAGGTGTCTATGGACACGTTAAAAGACATCTAAGAAAATACCAGAAAAAATTCTTGCACACACGGACGATTCCCTTACGTAGTCATCTTTTACACTCTAAGGACGGGGTAGGTTATCTCCGGAAGAAAGAATTCTACAAAATGCTATGCGAAATAAGCGATGCCGCATATTGTGGCCAAACTGGAGAGTCCACCTCCACACGCCTTCACGAGCATAAGTGAACTGTTAAAAGGTGAGACCACCTGCCTCACGTGTTCATGCACAGATTACATACGGGCAGGCCCTTGAATGGGACAAGACTCGCATCGTAGGCCTCCGTCTTACCGAAAAATGCCGGGAATTTCTTGAAGCCATGTCCTCAGATGAGTCATGAATTAATCGGCATATTGATTTAGACGTCATGTATAAAATTCTGAGAGAAGTGAAGAAGACGAGAACCAGTCGACACACTACGATATGCGATAAAAGGTTACTGGCAGAATCGCCGCGGAGGTGTTAATTGATTGGGCTAACTTTAAATGATGACTATTTTTGCATATTTATTCAGGTCTGACGACGATATGGGGAACAAACATCGACATTATACGAACAAAGTTATTACTTTCTACTCGCGGATATTTCTCGAGAGTTCAGTGGTCTAAAATAAAGTTCGATAAATCTTACAAAGTATACAGTGATTTTAAAAGTTGTTATGCATGCACTCCACAGAACCTATATTTTAAGTGGTCCGCCTATGACACTGACAATCTTAAAGTAGTTAATTGCCTCAAACCTAATAATGACGCGTTTTCGATTATATGTCATGGTTATACCAAACGTTTTAAGTTATGAGCTGGTCACTAGACGCGCTACTGCTATGAATTCGTCCTTTCTGATGCCTTCGTATCAAACGACTAAAGAATCTCCGTTTTCGTATTAGTCAAACATTTGCCAATCAGTGGAAAACCTCAAACATCGAGATAAAGTCTGCAAAAACCGTTTTAAAATTTATAGGTGCACTTCAGACCTTTTTTGAAAGCATCGTAATTCATTTCACCTTACGTCCTGGAAATGTATATGCGCAGACTGCAGAACATACGATGTTACAAAAACCTACACTGGCAAATTGGGAACAAGCATTCAACCTATATCATGTGCCGCTGTGCGGCTGTTGGCTGGGCTCGAAATAGAGCCTGTAAGCTACAACTGGACGAATGAGTTCCATAGAAATAACAGGTGAGCGTCCCTCTACCAATGATGATTTTTTCACTAATAAGGGACATGTTTTTGATGATGCCCTGAAGATATTCTTTAATTGCGCAAATAGGCACTCCCGCACGCAGGGGGTGCAGACCCCATGGCTAAAGGATTACGGGCAACTTTGTTGGAAAGACGTTCTGCATTCAAATAGATCCCATCGTGATTCCGAATAAATCATTCTCTCTGCCTCCCTCGCAAGCACTGATGTGGTAAACTTCGAGAGCTTTGGATGTGGCTGTTTAGCTTGTTGGATGTGCGTAGACTATAAGGCTTAGAGAGAAGGACGAAGATTTTTTATATAATTGTTATGCAATCAGTCTTGGCACCAGCGGCGTGCGCTGAAGAAGACATCTGAAGCAGCCGCTCCAGTCCCCCTTTTCTCTGACCTCTAATTTCCTAACACTGGAATTCCGCAAACTTTTCGTCCACAACAACAATCTTCCGGCGACCTACAGCGCGATGTCCCAAGACCAGAATTCCCTGATCAACTCAAATTCTCAAGGAGCTGGCGTACGCTTGGATCGGCTCGAGGAAGTATTAATGTGCCTGAAAGCCCAGCTCACTGCTGGTACCACTAACGGCCCGCGGCGAACACCTAACCGTCGCCGTATTTCCTCCGTGCCCCACATCCACCGTCCACAATCTCCAAGTAGCCTCTGCTGGTATCACAAACAATTTGGTGGAGCAGCTGCGTAGTGTCATGCGCAATCTGCTCTCAACGCCCCCTCGGGTCAATTCTTTCATCCCTCCCGACCAGGATAAATGCGATTTCGTCTTGGTTGGGCATGCTGCTGTCCGACGACCACTACAACCACCCTATGACGGGCCTTGTAAAGTCCTTCGTCGATTTGACAAAGATGTTGGCATCGATCGCAACGGCAAGACCGACACGGTCAGCATTGATCGCGTCAAGCTGGCCTCCAACGACGACAGTGACCATTCCTCACCCCAACACTGTACCCCGCCACAGATAGTGAGGCCTCCTCCATCTACTGGCGACAGCCCGCCTCCGGTTAACTGCACACAATCTGGTCGCCACGTCCACTGACCCGACAGGTTTGTGGCTGGCTAGAATGTTGACGCCCTCAGTTCGTTTGGTGTCTCGGGGCGTTGTAGCAGCCGCTCCAGTCCCCGTTTTCTCCGGCTCTGTTTTGCCGAACAATGACCGCGACAGCAGTTGACACACGGCCACACCCACTGGCTAACACTCAGACACCTCCGATCGAACTTCAGTGACTGTCGGCTGACCTCACAAACTTTCATCACCTCACGCGCGTCTAACGCCCTGGCTTGATACCCGTGAAGCATTGTGTGCATGTGCCCTTTAGTCCTCCCCTAATTTCTCCGAGAACGGACGCTTATCTCTGTTGCAACAAACTACCAACTTAGGCAACCTGTCCTGTGTACAGAATAAACTATTCCTCACAACTCCCAAACTTCTGACATTAGACAAAACTAACTTATTGTGTGTGGTTTAGGTTGATCTCACATCATTGACCGCCACACATCCTTTATGACGACATGAATTGTATGCCGCAGCTCCCTCCGTAGAGGTTGGCAAACGCATCAGTCGTTTGTTTGTATTTCAGTTTGAAGTTCGTGCGATAGAGTAAATGCGCCTGTTTTCCAGCTAAATCAAGCACCACAACCTGATGCTGACATACGTTGCGATGGCCTGTTAATGGCAGGCTCGGCGATCTGTCCCGATCGGTCGCCAGCACACTTTAACCTGGTCACTAGCAGGTATCGTTGATTACGCGTGCGAAACTGGACGAATTCCACCGGATGAAATTGATGCGATTGTGGGTGGATCCAGGCAGCATTCTACTGGTTCGGCTGACGGATGACGGCATTGGACAGAAGAATACTTTGTTACGTACATACCAATTTTCATGCGGCTGCTCTTCCCTTGGCCGCCGTTCTCAGCTTTTCGGCCGTTCAGGACGCTTCCTTCAAAGACAATCCCTTCATCGGCAGCATACAGTCAGCCCTTAAGTCAGATGCGCGTGCAAGACTCTGTGTGGAAACAGAATATGGCGGTTGATTTACTCGTAGGGATTGAAAGCCAAATTGGATTGAGACGTTTATTTGAAGCAGACGACGTGGAGAACAACACTATAAACAAATAACCAATTTCACCGCGGCAAATTGGAGCGTTGAATTCAACTGTTCCGTTTCAGAAGATGATGTGCCAGTCAATCCATCCCCAGCAATTGTCGTTGTCTTCAATGCGCATTATTTCTAGACAGATGTTGGGATCAGGAGCCAGCAGTGTCAGTCTGACGGCCAGTGAGTTGCACGAAGGTGGGAAGAAGTTGGATGTTTTATATATCGTTTCATCTGTACTGTTTGTACTCTCGAGCCACAGTGAGTTTGCTACTGTTGTGATAAAAATCAGCTTATTGGGTTTATTTTCTAACACGCGCTGTACGAGAGATTAGGCAGTCCTACTGTTTTGTAGGGCAGACTTCAAATTTTGCCAAACGTCATGCGAAAGACAATCAGCAGTGACCTGAATTACGTCGGAGATTGCATGTTGTCATCGACGCAGCGTGTTAGGGTGGGGAGAGGGAGACTGCTAGGCGCGAAAACCAAACATGTCGCAGACACGTCGATTACCCCGCAAGTGAAAAATACGTGGGCGGAGTAACTGCGGTGTTTTGCGCAGTACCACGAAGTAAGGAGGAAAGACGACGGTAGGCTGGAGGACCCCAACTTATTTGAGGTAGCCTGTGGGCCGCTTTGAATACAAGCCCCACATGGAATCCAAAACCCTACCGTAAACGTTTCCTGAATTCTTTACTGCGCGCAAGATTGCAAGCGTCAATTAATTCAAATTCGGCTTAATTCCGAAGATTTCTTTTTGATTTTTCCGTTTTGCGCTCGCCTTGGTTGCCATAAGTCAGCGCAGGATAATTCTTTTGACAGAATCTGCTTAATTTATGTGTTTTCTTGCATTCCGTCCGTTGTCCATCCTGTGTTTTGTCCAACCGCAGAACTTCGTCAACGACAAACTACCTGAAATCAGTTCGGGTCCTACAACACATCGCTGCCACAGGAAATATGAATACTGACAGAGGGTCGTAAAATTGTACATTTGGCGGGGATATAAAATCTATTGTGTATGGAAATGTGTAATGAAGGTTTGCAAAAGGACGCCAGCCATCTAAATGCCGAGATTTATTTTAGGAGCGTAATTTAGCCTACTAAACAGACACTCCGCCCATTTGTCGATGTATGGTACAGCCGAAAACGCCTTAGCTCTGTCCGCTGTTGATATAGCATATTCAGGATTAGACTGTATACCCTACCCTAACAATAATTAATAAATACGACTGCGATTTACAATAACTGGTGATTTTCCTGAATTCCCCGTTACGTTATATGAAGCTAAACCAATATAACCTGACTATGGTACTTTCTATATACCATATCTTTGAAATCTGTAAAATTGCGTTGTGGTTTTCCAGCAAGTCCAGTCACAGTTGTTAGTATCAGACTTGCGCGCTTAGGGGCGTTTTGCCTTGGGCATAAAATTAACATGACAATTGGCGTGCCAGAGGCATTGGACCATGACAGTTTCTGGTACTGCGCTTGATCTCGCGACCAAGTGCTTGCGAGAATTTTACCGGGGTGAAATTTTCAGTGCTTTCTGCTAGTCACAATACGTGTCATGTCTGAATCTCAGTAAATTCCGCATTTGTTACAGTATTGTATGGACAGTCCCTGTTCAATAATACCCAAATAGGCTGTTATATTTTAAAGCGTGCATTTGCTTGCTAGAAGCATTTTTGAGACACTTGCCTTCCAACACTTCATATGGTATACTTTATTAGTGTACAATCACTAACATCTATAAGCAGTTTCCAGTTCACAGGAAGGCTGTCTGCGAGAATGCATTTAGACAGATATCCCTAGTGCTCAGTAATTTTAACCAAAGGAACTTTGCAGTTCATTTAACCAAGGTTTGCTGCCAGTCTTGAGATATATTATTTTTGTATGTTACAAGCGTGCATCTGCGAAGCGCAAGACATTATTCGAAAAATATTTATGTCACTGAGGGCACTATCAATCAGTATTTTGTAATTGGTCATCCGGTGCATATGGGCAATACTATGGCGACCATTTCACATGTGGCCGCGTTTGCGTTCAAATTTGCGAGACACTGGCCAACTTGTGCCTTGATCGCACATAAGAATGATTTTAGCATGCCAACGCCTAGGCGAACTAACAAAGTCGCAGTTATCTGAGATTTTCAAAATTCCCGTCCTGACGTTTGTTTAACTCGACAGTGCATCCAGAGAGAGAGAGGAAGTCGCTTTATTTTGAAATCACGAAATCAAAAATGTTCAGCAAAAATTGGCCCCATTCACTTTCCGTAGTAAATAAACTAATAGAATATTTAAGAGTCAAAGTTTGACACAAAGAAACGATTATTATGAGCATAGTTCAAGTCCTAGCTTCTGTATTTCTGTCTCTTCTCGCGTAACATAGCGCGCTAGGAATGGCAATACAAAAGCTCCATAAGCCGATGTGCGACATGACATATGTCAGAAGCTGCTGCGCATCGGACGGAAAAACTTTACAGAAATAAGATCAGAATGTAAGGAATGGACAATGCCATCTGTAATCAGACCCGAAAATTGCTTGACCGCATTGAAATGTCCTTGTAAGATAGTGTCAACCATAAAGAGATAAGAAACACCAGCAGCAGGAGAGAGCATGCGGAGGAGTCGTTTAAAAATTAAAAGATCCTTTTTAAGCAAAGCAGGAAAAATGATAGGAGAGCAGTATAGGATAAGAGGAAGAATGCAAGTATCGATGAATGACCACACTAAGGGTTGAGGTGCGTGAGGAACGTAACCGACGAAAGTATTAAAGAATTTTACGAACTGCAGCAAATAGGGACTCTACATGGAGTGAAAATGAAAGATTTGAGGACAAAATAATGCCAAGATCCCTGAAAGAGGAAACTTCTTTAGGAAGAATGGCAGAAGATTCAGGAATAGGAGGGGGTCGCAGTCGAAAAATACACTGAAAGGATTTTTGCTTGTTTATTATGAGACCATTTACCTCCAACCATACTAGGACAAGGTTTAGGCCATTCTTGAGAAACTGGAGGTGTGTCTGAACTTTAAGAGGGTGTCCAACAACCACATCATCAGAATACTTGACTAAAAGACAGTCATTACGGGACCTTAGATTGTCAGTGTCAGGTGAAAGGATAGAATGGAACCTTGAAGAACACCGCAGTCATTGGGAAGGATCGTAGATTACCGCTTCACAGACTGGGCAAATTGAGTGCGGGAAGCAAAATAATCGCTGAGCCAAGAGACGACCCAGCCTGGAGAGTCGCACGCGGAGGTTTTGTTAAAAAGAGGGCGCGGGGCGGTATCAAAGGCGGAAGAGTAGTCAAGAAAAGCGCATGCGTACTCTCGGCAGCCATTGTCTAATTCGTTTAGAACAGAGTGGACCACAAGAGCAACAACATCTAAAGTACTCCGTTTTGCCTTGTATGCAAATTGTAAAAGGTCGAAAAAAGTGGAAGAAAAAAGCTTTATAATATCTAGGGAAACTCTTTCAGAAAGCTTTAGTATTGCAGAGAGGCAGGCAATCGGTCGAAAAGATTTAGAACCAAAGTTAGTGGGCCTTTTAGGGATGGGAGTGATTCTCACTATACGCTATGCGTCAGGAATCTTGGATTCCATGAAAGACATACTAATTAGATGCGTTAAAATAGGGGTTATCTGAGAACTGCAAGATTAAGAAGAAAAGCCGAGACACCATCTTGTCAGGCAGCTGTTGCTCAACGGATATTTTTAAGGTGTTTTTTCTACTGTTGCCACAGACACGCTTTGGAACGTACACGGTGATAGGGTAATGTGATTTAAGGGAAGATGGTAGTCATTGTGACTAAATATAAAATTTTTATTTACGGAGTCTAAATCAGCATTCACATGCACCAGTGTGTTGCGATGGCCAGTGAGACGCTTAAGATTCTTCAAAATCTCAACAGAGGAAGAAGGGAAAGGGGGAAGGAAAAAAAGCAAAAAAATGTTGTCTAACAAACAGACTATCTAGCCTGTTAAGCTCTGTTTTCATTAAGACGGTAACATCCTTAAGACTGCCACGTGAGCCTAGTTTGTAAAAGACTCTTTTTTTACGTCTTAACGATATAAGATAGGGGGAACAAATTCTATCCGGTCACACCATTACAGTATCAAGACGACAGCAAATATCGAAAATTTCATTTAAAATGCTGTAAGGTCGGAAGAACAGGATTCAACATTCGATTGCTCGAGGAAAGCGGGATAGTTTGAGAAATGCAAGTCGGAGGCAGGAGAATATTTTCCGCGGACCTATTGCGAACCGAAACCCTTTTCTCGGGCTTGGCTAGAAGTGCACCTTTAGAAGTGGAACAGATTTGGAAGACAAAATAAAGTGGAATGATCGGAACCTGACAATGGAGCCCTAATTTTAACACAACAATGCTTGCTGTGGTTAGTCAGAATATGATCAACAGGGGCATCTGCGCGAGTATTAAATAAGCCAAGATCATCGACAACTAAAAGTGTTCGGGGACGTAAATTTACGCCATTAAAATTACCGTATAAGAGAATAAGATATCCAGAGGATAATAAAACAAGTTTTTTTGAAAGAAAGTCGAAAAAACGGGCTAGTGCACCTTCACAGGAAGAGGGGGAAATACAAATACTAACACATATAATGCCTTCAAAATTACTTAACAAAGGGGGCTTACATAGAACAACGATGAAGTCTATCAAATCATCAGACTAAGAAAATAGGGACTTACAGTCTCTACACCAAAGTTGCTTAACAAAATGGCAACACTTCCACCTCTGCCACAAGTAGAGATTTTCTATCTGTTCGAAAGTAGTAGAATGATGAGGGAGTAATAAGTTGCGAACCATTGTCGCTATTTAACTATGTCTCATGAAGGCAAGCCACTTCAGTTCTGCTGTGTTCATTTTTCGACAAAAGCAGCTCCGAATGATAGGTTCTGTGAAAAATAGAACGACAGTTTTTCTAGAAGAAGGCAGGAATTGACACTTTGTATTGACACTTTGTATTTTGTCTGGCGTTTGAATGCGAGTTGCCAGCTACACCGGTGTTTTTTCCGATGCATAGGCCGTTGTTGTGAAAAATTCAACACAGAACGATCACAAATACGACATATTGCCCGAAAAGTACAACTAGTTGCATCATGGCTATTCGTAAGTGAAATGGACGATGTTATCCCCTTCAAAAGGGTGCTAGAGTACTGCAGAGACGACCTGATTGTCTTAATTTAAACAAACAAGAGATGCAAAACAGTTCAATACACTTGATTTGGCCTTTTAATGTTTGACAATGAATTCGTCCGTTTTGCGTTTAATTCTCGTGACTTAAAAACTTCTTGAATTATGCAAATTTTTCACAGTTTCCTTATTTTTATATGGTCGCATTCATATTCAGTAAAAAAACATGCGCTTTGCAGAACGAATGTGCCGGTATTTTGTTCTGTGCTGGTGCGCTAAATATATTGCCATGCAATTTGTTTTCAGGGAAGCGATATTCATCAGGAGAATTGCATAGTATGTTTTTGTGTAGAATGAACTGGTGGTGGTGTTGGTATTGGTGGTTGTCGACTCTATAATGCAGGGTGGATAAATATTTTTCACATGGAGGATATGGGTTTTCTATGTTTAGTTTGCTGAAAATGCCGCCCTAGCGGATGTGCATGTGGCCGATAGATGCACGTGGGGTTCGATCTGTATGTTGAAGCTCCATGCACTGGTTTACCGATCTCTCAACGATGAGATCTCAGTTGACCTATGGACCCGCTGTGTGACCTGAAGATGCTTCCACAATGAAGATGTTTTGAGACTATGTCGCAATGTTGAATAAGTTGCTAGATCTGTGGGGGCTGTGGCAATACTAATGTTGCTGGTAATTGTTATCGGGGCGTTAGATGAGTGCTCACCGATGATGAGGCGGTGTTGGTCATTTTCGTCGCCGTCTACATCAAGGAAGTTGAGTTAGTTAGGTTGTTTGTAGAGTCGTTATTGGTGGTTAGTAAAGATTGTTAGTTTTTATAATTTAATTGTTCCTAATATGTTTAACGAAGCCCATACGTGCGCCAAATTTTTTTGGCATCTGGGATACGACGGAAGCGACTAGAAAATTGGGTCGAAGGTATGCGATGCTTGTGAGCTCCTGTAATGGCATTACCAGCAAAGTTTTGGGTGGCATCGTAGATTATTGTTCCAGACTTCACTGTCGATGAGAAAAGCGCCGCTCTCGGCTCCGAATGGCAGATAAGTTCATTTCTGTTCGTCCACAGTCGTGTCCTCCTCGGTTTTCTCAGTCGTATACACATTCAAACTTCAACCTACCATCCAGCCGAAAACACCATGGCTGATCTTCTTCAACTTCAATCAAAGACCGTCCTGCGTGTAACAGAAATCCAACAAACTGGTCCAAATACATGCGACTGGCTCTTCTTGGCATGAAGGAGTACTAAATTCGAACTGGCCTGCAGCGGAAATCAATTAGCTTCTGCCTCTGCCCTCCGGAGAACTAGGCGAGGTAAAAACCGAAGAGATCTGACAACTCAGTTTATCTTTTCTGTTGATTAAGGCTGCGAACTATACGTAACGAGCATTTTATCTAAAAGGTTTAATAGACCTTGCTCACGTGTGCAACCATTTGCACCGTACGCATTTGCTGATGGAATCGTTATATAAATGACCGATTCTTGATATTCGCCGGTTATATGAAGACGTGACCGACGGTGAACCGGTTGGAAGGCACCTGCAGACCTGGCTTAAGGAGAAAAATACCCTTTTATATTACTCCTGTCCCTTAACCCTTGCCCTCGCTCCCCCTGTTCTGCGCATCTATAGCTCCGAAAATTTCTTTGTCACCTCGTTCGAAGCCGGCTGCGTACCCGCCGACTGGAAATCTGCGCGGATCACACCACTGTATAAAGGTGTCAGCAAGGCCTCTGCAAACAAATACAGGCCAATTAGCCTCACATCCATCTGCTGCAAAATCATGGAAAAAATAATCAAGCGAGAGCTGATGCGCTTCCTAGATCAGCATAATTTATTATCTGATTCACAGCGTGGGTTTCGTAGTGGCAGGTCTTGCGTGACTAACTTGCTCAGCTGTTTGAAACGTTGGACTCGGTCAGTTGATGAATAGAAAGATAGATGATTTTTATTAAAGACCCGTCGGGGTCCCATCAAAGCTTTGGCTGCATGTAGTCTATACCGACTTTAAAAAAGCATTTGAAAGCGTTCCACATAGGCGACTTCTGCACAAACTGAGCTGAACAGGCGTTATGGTAACCCCTAAAATGGATTCAAAACTTCCCACTGGACTGTCCTCAAACTGTCCATGTCGGCGGTCAGCAGTCGACGGCGGTGTTCTCCAAGGCTCAGTTTTTGGTCGCAGTCTGTTCATTATTCACCTCAACGATTGCGTGACTGAACTTGATTGTGGTGTCACCATTTTCACAGATGATATTAAGCTCTGGAGCGTTATTCGAAATGCGGATGACGAAGAGCGTTTGCAGATGAACCTAGACCGACTTGAACAGTGGTCAAAGGACTGGCTTCTGCCGTTCAATGAGAAAAAGTGCAATATTCTACGAGTCGGCAGAGCTCGCTCTCCGAACCATATGACCTACTGTCTGAATGGCATACCACTGCAGGAAGTGGACTCGCAGAAGGACTTCGGAGTATGGATTACGACCTCGCTCAAACTCTCTCTTCACTGCACAAGGCTAGCCAAGTCTGAAATGTTAGTCGTCTACCTTGTTATGCGGGCCTTCTCCGCCTTTGATAAAGACAACTTCGTTAAAGTCTTTCTTACGTTTGTGCGGCCGTAATTGGAATTTGCTATCCAAGCTTAAAGACCCTGGACAGCGAAGAACATCGGCATCCTTGAAAGGGTTCAAAGGCGTGCAACGAAACTTGTTGCAGGACAGGGTTCACTTCGATATGTAACGCGGTTAGCTAACCCTGACCTCTTTCCCTTGAGTTACAGGCATTTACGGGGTGACCTGATACAAGCCTTCCGTATCATACGCGGCCAGGACTGCAGCCTCGTATCGGGGGACTTCTTCGTGTTAGCAACCACCACAAACTTACGAGGCCATCCATTCAAACTACGTGTGACAGAGGCTAGGCTGGGCACACGAAAATTCTTCTTTTCTAACAGAGTGCTAGAAGTTTGGAACGCCCTGCCTGTGGATGTCGCTATGTCTACTTCCGTCGAGGTCTTTAAGAGGAAGCTGGATTTATATAGCAGTGTCCATTAACTTACCACCCTACCTCTGTAAAGTTGACAAATCCCATTCTTATAATTCTACTTGCTATATTTCAGTAACATTTTAAATTGAATTTTTTATTGTCTCCAACCCATCGCCTACGCATACTGACATGCACCTATGCAAATTTTGTCATCGGGTGTATCATTTATTTCGCTGCACTCGAAACGACGGCTGTACAACTACTCGTACCATTAACATTCGAGGCAGTTTATTTGTCTGTACAGAGCTGACGGTTTTCCGATTAGTTGTTACCTTTATCATACCATTTCCAGTTTTTGAGATTTTTGAGTTACTTGTAAACAAATAGGGGGTACAAAGGTGGAGACCTACATTTTCCTCAGTAAAACTGAACTGACCTGAACTGAACATCATTTCAATCTAAGCCCCCTAAAACAGCACACATATGCGATTCCTCAAAGACACCTCAATTATATATCAAACGCAGTGGACACCTTGTTCATTTACCTGGCCTACCGAATGGTCACGATGTCGCGTTAGAATAATTTCTCCGGCATCACAGCACACCGCTCCTGGTCTAGCCGAAATGTAATGAGGCAGTGCGCTCCCGCCATCGCAAGTACGGCCATTTATTTAGGCCACTTTCCTTCCCCTAAACGCTCCCTATCAATCAGCGAGTTTATTCTGCGAAGAATTAGAATCAACTGGGCGAGGGCTCCAGACTCAGCAACGTCAAGTCCACCAATGATTGCCTTCACGTGGGGTTTAAACCCCAACGACACTCACTTTGCCTAAGAGGAAACGAAAGACAGCCTACGCCTTCTGGAGCCACGAAAGTGCTAACGTTAACCTGACTCGTAATTTGATTATCTTCAATATCTTAACCACACTAGTTTCACAGATCTACTCCCTACACTTTCTGCCGCATTCTGGATGCAATCTCAACCTCAAGTTTTGTGAGACGATGACTACCATCTTCGGAGACCTCTTGATCAAAGGGACCGCTGGCTAAAATTGTGGACCGATATCAATTTATTTGCGTATTCACAGACATAAGAAGTCGCGTAAGTAGCATACGCTTTATGAATCTATCGAGTATGATGTAATTCAGCAGCCTTGTCTTCCAGTTCTCCGCAATGCGTCTCGTCACACCGGTATAGTGCCCTTATGTAAGTGGTTTTATCGCTGTCTGGATGGCTAATGTTAAGATGCAGTAAGTGCGTCTACATTCAGTGACCGGTCTCACAAAATATGAATGAAAATTCTCAAATGCCTTTTCGATTAAGAACAATTGCTAACGTTTGCTGTTACATTGATTAGCTCGAGGCTTAATTCTATAAAACGTCTGTTGCGTCAAGGTGGTGTCTTTTGAATGCACTTTTTGTCTACGTAGAAAACCCCGCACTTGGTGAAAATGTTTAGATAAATCTTACACATTTTTCCATTGATTTTCGATTTCTTTTCAAGTGCAAATTTCTTTTATAGAAAAAGTTAAAGCTACACGTTCATTTCCTGTGCGAATTCGGTAGCAAATCACGTTTTCTAAAAATGCAACCACATAAATGACAAAGTTCAATCTCATATTTTTCAGTTTACGATTTCTATTAAACGTAGTCTGTCGTTACATCTTCGTTTAAAATCCCAAGTCCAGAAAATGTTTTCTTTCCGACTAAGGAAAAATCAAAATGCCTTCAGACCATTATAAAAATATAGCACGGGGATCACTGAATGCTGCAACGAATGCGGCTCGTATTGTAAGTTTAACGCAAGACATTGTGAACATACGAATATTATGCCGTTTGAGTAGGCATTGCGGCTTTCTACTACTTTCGTGGTGATGCGCCTTTTTAAAACTGAGTTTAAACATGAACTCAAGAGAAAACGTGATTTGCAACCATATTAAAACGAAAAGTATAATTATATACACGGTTTTCCTTAATATTTTCAACTTTATAAGGACATCAAAAATTAATGGACAAATGCATGCTGGGCAAGCGCTCATTTTAACTGGCCGCAGTTTATGCAGGTGATTGAGAAGAAATGCATTCAAAAGTTTATCGCCTGTCGCGTGTGAGATTTTACAAGAAAATTTCAAATGGTAATCAATTGTAACATGCCAATCATGCAATCATTCCTAAACAAAACATGCTTCAGATATTCATTAAAATTTCTTACGATCGATCACTGACTGTAGCTGTTGATTTGCGCGATACGACGTAAGCAAGGGGGACGAACTAATAGCCTATCACGTCCCTCCTCGTAAATCGCATGTTTTGAAAGACGACTCCACATTCTGTTTTAATTCCAGAACCTGATCCTTTAAATTATTACGAGGGTATAATCCACACACCTTACCCAACACACCTGCCAGTGGTTTGTTAAGAAGTGAATAGAAACTCAAACCTACTTAATATTCCTTTGCTGTTCCAGTAACAACTGTCATTGCTTAAAGTGCAATTGCTGAGATGGCGCTTGGGAAGGAACTGAAACACCTCGGGTTTAAAGTTGCAAAATGCGGCTTTTCGTGTCCCAAAATTGAAAGTGCGCTAAGGTACATCTTCCAGAAAACACATCTTGCGTAATCATTATGCAGTGTTTAGATTAATCAAATTGCCCACACTCTGTGCCTTATATTTAGGTCAGTATAGGTCAGTATATTTTAAGAGTAATAGGCAATGCCTTTGAAAACCCTATTGTAAACGGTACATGCAATATCTCACTATAAATAAACATGGTACTGAAATGTTGTCAGTAATATACACATTTAACAGAATATTTTCAGTGGAAATGTAGAACCAAAACTTGAGAACATTCAGTTGTAGATGATTTCAGTATAATGTAATGAAATCCAAAATTTTACGCATAATGCCCACATGGAAAGTAATCGTAGCAAATTTCTTAGAGGCGCACTGCAAGTAAGCATTAAACTAGTAAGAAAACAAAATATGGTTTCCTTCTTACACACAAATCATGAACAAATAAATTATAACGGATCCGTCTGACATGCAATTGGCATGGCCTTATGGAAAACCTCCCACACCGTCGCCAAAACGAGAATGTCGGTCGGTTTGAGAGCGTGATTACTCCTGAAATTTATACCGCAATCAGGTACGTATTGTGCGGGCTCCATTTTCAAGTTCATTAGACTATAAAGATGAAATACTTCTGAATATTCGATGGAATCATACTCCGCACGGAATGTGGCCTTTACACTTCGCGACGCCATCCTGATTTTGGAAGCCGGTGCAGAACAGTGCGTAGAGGAGCACATGAGCGCGGCTGTGGTTTGCACAGCGACGAGAAATTCAAATTCGCACAAAAGAAAATGATGTTTTTTGTGTATGCCAGCATTTTCTTTTAAACAGCGTCCTTCATCTTCAAAAGAAAGAGCCCTGATTCGCCCGCCGGCTGATCCCGTACAGTTGGGTAAGGGAACGAAGGTGTTTTTCTTTAGATAACTTTTGATAAGTACTTTTGCTATATCCGCTATTTGGTAGCCAGCACTGGAATTACAATTTTTGCGCTCTAATTTAAAAAAGCAATTCTATGTAGAAGCATTAACAAGTATTATAACAATACGTAAATTTTGACAGCAAATATCAAGTCGTCGTGTAGGAAGATTTACATAATCCTTCTGATTGGACGATGGTTCTTCCCAGTCTTCATGCACATAGCAGACTGCCTCATTGAAATCAACATGCAGTTAGTCGTTTTGGCAATATTGGACACTGCCAGATAAGATATGAATATTACTATATATGTTGGGTCTTTATAGTACTACAAACATATTGTAAGAAATGCCTTTTATTCAAATTTACCCAAAAATACAGCATTGGCGACCTCAGCGTTATTCGAACCCATGAAAGCAAAAGTAAAGCTTGTGTAGAGACAACGGTCCGTCCACCTGAACTACAGTGTCCGACCGGGGATGGTGAGTTTATTCACATTTGGCCTCAGATACCCACCGACATTACTGCAATGATGCTTAAGAAAATTCCGAATTCACGGAGCAAAAGTCTTGTGAGGGTCGTCTTCAAAATAAAATGCCACACAAAACTGTTTTTATGACTCACTATTTTACTCACTTGTGTAATATCTCTCAAAACGAAACGGCGAGATTTTATAGGACGGCAAGCTGGCTTTTAGTTATCCTTGCACAGAAGTGCTGCAGATATTCCCTTTTCAAAAGTTCAAAGTCAGGCTGGAAAGTGCCTGCTATAGGTGATTCATCATCACGCCAATTCGGTTACACAGAAATTAAAAATTTGAGAATTTCACAAATGTCAGCAAGCGTCTTAGTGTTTATGAACACTCACTGTTTTGACGACAGACTTGTAAAGAGATGGACGATTTGTCGTACTTCGGGGTATTTGCCTAACATAATTTGTGACCGATGTACCTACTTCGAGCACGTTGAAAACCGCTCACTGACCTTGCGAGTTTAAAGCGGCGCATCATCACCATACTGGGTCAGCGTTGGCCACGGAAAAAGGAGCGACGGCGTGGAAATATCGTTAGTCCTATTTTCATTGTTAAAGTTAGCACCTGTTGGTGTAGGCCCTTAATTAATTTGACTCGTTTCCGGTAGACAACCCGAAAGACTTCTATGACGTCGGAGCGGTAAATCATATCAACCACAGTAGGCATGCTAACTCATGAAATGTCTGAAATAGGTTTGCTGTTGAAAAAGATTTCTCAGACAAGATTTTAAAATTAATCACCATGCAGCATAACTCCGTAATACTTTAGTTATCACAAAATATCGGCTATCGAACGAATTCCCACCTGACCGCATGCAGAAACCACACTTTGCAAAGAATGACAGCTTAAGTAGCATATGCGTTTTCACTGATTTGCGAATCTCTAACAATTCAATTGTATTTCATAAAAGACTTGCTTATAAATCCGTTCTTTTACACACTTGATGGTAGCTCACGTCTTTTATATATTCTTTTTATATGTATCGGTATATGTGTGATGATGAATTAAAGAAAAAATGTGCTCGCCAACCTGACGTTTCAAGCACACAAATACGGATTTATTTTCTTAGTTTTTACCATATAACTTGACCTAACGGTGAAGCAAGAACGTTAGAAAGGTGTAACGTGAGGAGATCGCTGACCAAAGTAACAGAAACGAAACGTATTTGCCAAGCTGACTTTGTGGCAGTGAACCTCAATAGCGCGTAAATGTTTCGATTTTTGAGTAAATAAACTTGGTTGCCGTATTGACAGAATATCAAATACTAATTTGAATTAACTCATATGTGGCTAATCATAGTTGATACAGGCGAAGTGACAGGTGGTGATGTGTGTTTGTTGATGTTAATTATGGTCGATTCTAAAAGTAGTTGAAAACTTACCTGGCGTGTTTTTTGACTGCATGTATAACAAAAAACTATGGCATGCATCTGGAAAATTTGTGCATCACATGGTTTCCTACCCAGAAAATATGGCTTATTTAAAATACTTTTTCTTATTAAGGCAGATTTAAAATGCCTTTTTATGATCACACGGCCCAGTCTACTCATATCATAGAAACATTGATTTACTTGCAGGACCGGATTTTGGGCCGCCTGCAATAACCTCACTTGAAGAAAACTAATTGCCAATGCGATATAAATATTACTCAATAAATCTCGACTTCCTTTTAAGTGCAAAGACTTTTATATATACACATGTTCTCTTCTCTGATCTTTTGGCCGTATATCAGTCTTCTTTAGGTTGCTTAAATAAAGTTTATTTAGATTTCATACAGGCTTGCATATGGTATTTTTGGGACTGCAGAATGCCCATAAATCACGAAATCTCAAAATATATTGCCATTTACTAAGCATGCGACGTAGCACGTACAACATTTATCGCACAACTATATCAACAGAAATGCTATGCCACTGACATCACTGATGATAGGCTGCAAACTTATAGACGTTTGACAATCAACTTAAGTGAAAATGCCAACGAGGCAGACAGCTTGAAGTAGGGCAGCAAATAAATGATGCTATTGCAGATCCCAGGAGCATGCTTTGCGTGTTAACCCGTAGCATTACTGACAAAGATAGGCGAAGCTGAATCGATAAAATATTTGGCTGATCATATATACTCCCGCACTTTCTGAACCTGAGTCTCAATCCCGGCTTCTTTAGCCTATTAGACTAACCCACGGGTTAGCATGAACCTTGCAGGACGAACAGTCCTGTTTTTATTTACCGAAGCTACCGACAGACTTGAACATTCTAACAGTAATCCCCATGTTTAACTTCTAATGCTAAACCTTAACTCCCAACTATAACTCTAAATCTTATCCCAACCCCAGCGGTATTGCGTCCATCATGTGAGGCTGCCAAACCACATATTACCCTTCTGAGAATTCGGCTGCATCATATTCACGAAAAAGGCCCACCATATCGCCTTTTAGCGGAATATCGATTTTCTATTCACGTTTAATACATTCAGTGCAGGAAAAAATCGTGTGCTTAAGGCCCGCACCCTGAAAAACATGTCCATTTCACGGAAGTATGAGTACTTCATTGTGATTAGATTGTCATTCTCACTTCAACAGTTGCTTCGACTGCCAAAGCAAAAATGTACCAATTTACCATCTTGACCATCGCGCACTTAGGCCTGCAGAAAATATTTTGTTAGCAGACTTCCGGCTATATTTCGTATTTCGAGATGGGAACCAGAATGACACCTCTGATGAGAATGGAATAAAGTAGTGGGCGTAGTGATTGTAGGAATTGTTGTGCATGATGTAAATAGTAGTCACACCGTGCCTGGTCAATGACTGTAGCACAAGTAGCCATGCTCGTAATGTACGAAAGGGCACTGAACGAGAACATTAAGAGTGAGCGACCGATCTCAGGAAATGTTAGTCGAAATTGTGAAATGCGTTTCTTCCTACAAAGGATTACTTAGGTAGTGTTCTAATATTGATACTTTTGCGGCACAATCCTATAATATTTCGAAATCAGCAGGATCTGGGCTTTTGAATACACTTTTCTTCAATCTCATGTAGAAGCCGTTCTCAGTACAAAATGACTTTTCAAGTTGCATACATTTTTCACATTGATTTTTGGTATTCCTGCAAATTGAAATATATTTTTTAAGAACGTGAACGAAAAAAGACTTTTTTCGAGCTTATAAAGCATGACGTTATCTTCAGATTTTGTACTCGAAAACGGAGTACAATAAAGTTTTAAAATGGTTTCGTACTGTGTAACTTTTTAAGATCTTGCAATGTCTATTTATACGGAAACGTATCTGTCCGTCTTCCATCGCCCCTCATGAATCTTACGACATAATCCGCATCCATTGGGAAATGTTTAGGACTCTATGTGGTATTTTCCTAAAGTTAGAGAAGAATGTGTGATTTTATTCATACGGAACCAATGTACCTTGTGGACTGAAATCCCTTAGGGCTAATGCAGCGGCTACTATGGCTCCAAATTATGTGGGAATAAAGAAACTTTTTAAAGCATTGTTGTACTTCTCATTTGAGTAAAAAGTATGAAGATGACGTAATATTAAACGAATGAGAAAAAGCCTATTCCCGTCCATGTTATTTACAAAATACACCACAAAATACATGATCGTCGAAAAGGTATGTGAAAAATGCATGCTAATTAAAGAGACATTTTTACTGAGTACGGCTTCTACAGGAGACTGAAAAACGTGTATACAAAAGGCGACATTCTGCCGAGTCAGAAATATTATTGGATTATGCCGGATGAAAATGTGTATTCGAACTCATTGTACATACTAACGGGCGTGGCTGCATGATTCTTTTCAGAACTGTGGAGTAAGGCCACAGTGGGCTGCCTTAAATGCAGTCTCCAAGGAGTATGATATATGAGCAAAGTCTGGGACACCCTGACTATACAGTAGGTGGAATAACTCATGAAATGACAACTAAAATTCTGAAATGCGTTTTCGTTGCCAAAAGATTAATAAAGTAAGGTTGTGAAAACAATCATCACATAGCGTGATTCATGATACCGTCTTTTGAACAAACTTCTTTTCGGCCGTATGCGAAAAATCATACTCTGAAAAAAGTCTACTAAATTAGAATGCTTTTGCCTCATCGATTTTCAATACACTACAAATATTCAATTATATGTCATAGACAACATGAGTAAAAATGCTCATTCTTTATCTAACTCAGTAGAAAAGAATGTAGTCTTCTAATCTTATACTCCATGGAAAAGTAAAATATGGCTTAAAAACATATAATTTTGAGCTTTTTCAATACCGTAAGATGGCCGTTCATTAAACGTCACGTCTCTGCATTTACCACTATAGCTTGAAATGTTAAAAATATGGCTCGAATGCACTGCTAAATTTTTATGAACCTCATATAGCATATTTCTGATGCCGTAGTGAAATATGTGGTTTTTTCTTCGCGGAAGGTATGCGGTTTGATTTTTGGAACCCCTGAATGCAAATGTAATGACACATCAGGTTCAGAATTATTCGAGAATTAAAAAGGTTTATGTAAACCGACCTATACCCTTTATTCGAATAAACAGTTGGAAGAGGACGTAATGTCCTACTAAATGAGTAAATAGTTAATATATGTATGCATATTTTTAAGGACATCAACAATCCATTAAAAAAATTCATGCGTGTCAAGCAGTCATTTTTACAGAGTGTAGCTGTTGCATACAGCCTGTGCCCATACCACAAATACCTTGAATATTTGTGTATGCATTTTTGTGCACATGAAGTTGGGTTCCGCATGCCAAAACTTAAAAGTAGGCGGATGCGAGCACGCTAGATGCTGTATTACACTTTGTCAAGATGTTTCCTGATTCGCACTTTGATAACATGTCTGGCAAATAGCTGGGAAATCTAATGTTCAAAAGGTACGCCTGTAAACTGTGCTTTTTCCAGACATTATTTCCGATCATTAATTCAATAACTTGCACAATATGCGCAAAATGGATTTCACGCGTGCGCACATACTTCAAACCTGCCTGAGGTAAAGTGCCATACGTTTAATATTATTATTCCTAGTTTCAACAAGCGTGATGCAGCACAAGAAAACTGGTTATAGTAAAATAAACGGGTTCAGTAAATCTGATCAGACATTATCAAAGCTTTCACAAGGTACCTGGAAAAAGGAAAGCACAAAAATAATATAAATCTGAAACCGGCGATAAGCATATATGTCATAACATTGGAAAATTAATCTAAACAGCAAACAAAACGACGGCTTTCTAAAATACATAAATTAGACTCACCTTGAACAGAGTCCTCCAGCAATTTTCTAGATGAGATACAGCCTTGCGTAACCAGCGTCCACGCCGACAGAAGAAAAACCCATACACGGAGGAGCATTTTGTCCTTATGCGAAACTAATTAGGTCTTTATAGTTACGCTGCTGTAAGCAAGACTGCTAGGTCAGACTGGTTCACAAGAGCATATTATTTTTGTCCCTTTGACACCCAGAAATTTTCCGACATGATGAACACCTCTGGGCGCATAACCATTTGCAGTACGTGACCGCTATGTCTACATGTGTAGGATTGGGCATCACTCCTGAGACTTTAACACTTTTAATTTTGTAAATCGATAGCGCTCAAAGTACGTTGCGCGCCTCGCAGTCTTTCAAGTTTCCATAAACAGCGAGACGTTCTGGAGAACGGACGACTGCTTCTAACCATTGATTGCATACGAAAGATATTGTCAGCAATTGAAGTAAAATAAAACGAAACATGACTTTCGATGAAACAATAATAAGGTATCTTCTGAACAAGCAAACCGTCAAAATAATTCGATAAAATTTTGAGCGGGAAGCGCCCATGTAAAAGTGCTAATTATGCCATCGGCTTAAGTAAGCTTCTCATAAGTTTTGGACGAATCTACAAAAATGAAAATGCAGCAATCCATCGAATCATATTGTTGAGCAGAATCTCAGAATCATAATAATAAACAGGCACCTTCAACAAAAAATGCGGCTACCTTAGTGAATGCTCACATGTATGCTTATGCAATCCAAGCGTACAACCGTGCGTAGGGCATAGAAAGGCAAACATTAACGCTAAAAGACTAAAATAAATCAGCATGGACACCGCTGATTGTGAACATGTAAAATCAGTTTGTTTGCTCTTAAAGCGTTCAATGTATTCTCCTGAAAACATGCATCAAATGTTTATTGAGCTTATTTAAAGCACAAAAGGTTTCCTTTATTTTTTAACTCAAGAAAGAGAAGACGTACGGTTAAAGAATGTAATTATGTGATATTTTATGACTGTGAAATTGCCACTCAAATGACATTTGCCTTTTCTTTTATACACGCGCGCGTGAGGCGTATAACTTTGCTTAAACATACTGCACAGTTTAATGAAACCTGATTCAAATGTCCGTAATATGCAGCTAGTAACTTGAAACTCCAAATAGTAGGTGGATGAGAAGTTCAAAATAATTTGTAAATTTGAAAATAATTTACGAATTGTTAGTTACGAGGCTAGACTGCAGGACGTTTACCATAACGATGCTCAGTAATAAAAACCCAGTGTTTAAAACTCAGATTATCCCCGGTCAGATTCTGAATAATGACTGCAAAGACATAATTACTCACCCTGACTTTCCTTACGGCGAGTGCCGGCAAGGGCTCTCCAGTGCGTTCCAAGCTCCTAGGTGAGTAGTACGCTTTATCAAATGACTTTGAGCACCCTTATTCCAAGCAACCTAGATTATATAAGCAGAATTCACATAGATAGACTGATGTACAGTTTCACAGTCAAATAGCTGCCTTTCTGCGTGAAGGTGTTTTTCAATAGAGGGTCAGAGGTTTGATCAAGAGAAGGCAAGGTGCTGCGAGTTCAGGAGCAAGAACTGTAAGAACCTATTTCGGCAGCAGATGGCTGAACAAACCCACAAACAGGGAGCGACATGCGAAGTAGCACAAGAAAACACATTTCGTAAGCTGTTTAATCTAGCGTCATCCGAGCACGACAAATTGGTGCACAACCTATCGCCAGAGGAGATGACGGAGAAACAAATGCATTTGTCAAGGTATGGGGCCTTATTTAAAACATCTGATGCCAAGTCTGCCAACATGATTGCAGAGATAAAATCAATCCCCCACCAGACGGAAGTGACCGACGAAAAAATAAACCTAATTATACACTAGGCGACTTCCCTCGTCATGGCTCATAGACCTCGCAACACGCTTTCCAAGGTAGAACGGAACTGTGAAAAAATCCGTACCTTCGTAGAATTCAAACACATGACAGTAAGAAGAAGCCTCTTGTACAGATAACGCTCCAGCCACCTGAGCAACGAATTTCAACCAGGCGACGCGAGTTTTTATAACATTTATTACTTTATAAAGTATTTTGTGTGATGTGTAAGGATCTTAATTTCTGATATATCTAAAAGCCATTCTACAGTAAATTAATGCGACGTCTTTAGAAAACTGACTGTGCACTTTGATGGGTAAAACCTGAAGTAAACAAAAGCTAGTTACCTCTAATACGGGACCGATGGAAATAGGGGTTTTTGCAGGTGGAACTGGGGAACGTAAGGCGACAAGGTAAAGTGATTGTATGTAAAGTTATTGGAATTGCACGATTGAACTTTCAATGGTTGAGAAATATTTGCACTAATTCCTTACACTAAGTCTAACCCCAACCAAAACACTAGCCCCACCGGTAATGTGTCCATCAGGTGGAGCTACCAAACCGCATCTTACCCTTTGCTGTTATCGCAGTCTGACGTAGTGGATTTCACTTGCTAAATAAGGGCTATGATTTAGTTTAAAACCATCTCACCTTTTACGGACATACGACCCATTATGTGACTTTCATGTGTAGCAAGCAGGAAACAAGTGTTGCACGGTAGGCTCCATCATCATGCTGCTGCAGAACCTCCAAGCTAAAACATTAATAAAGTTTGCCAGCTATTTGGGGCTAAATCGCTCAGAAATTAATGCGCATGAGAGTTCCCCAAAAACACATTTAGCAGTATCGTGTCCACGTCCACCCCAGGGCATGCTTTTATTCGAAGAGGATGCTTAGAAGACCACTGTCAACTATTTGTAGCTCCTTGCAAACCCATGTCAGCCATTCCAGGTTAACTGCTGTGTCCATCCTGCTAAATGTACATTCATTTTAGTGATATCTGGTTAAATATGCATTGCATTTATCCGTCAATTAAGCGTTACGCACAACAGACCGGTCAAGAAAAGATCGAGTGAAAACAAATTGGGTGAGGGGGATTGTGTTTCACAGACTAGGCATGCACTGATCAGTGGCAAGTAATCAACAGCACAACAATGTTATGTGCTGAGGTTCGGCACGTACATTTGATACATATAAACACTAGTAGCGGCATAAGTGGAGAAGTGAGTTCCGGATGACAGTTCGATGGAAAAAGCTGCGACAACTTAAACCGATTCATTGGACCGATGTTTCAGATTCTTCCTTCCACCGATCATTAGAGATGGTTGTACGGTTTGTTGAGTGTCTTCTCTATCGGAATTGTTTCTGTGGTCTTTGGCAGGCCCTTCATTTGCAGTATTTTTTGGTGCGCATAATAGTTGTCCGGCGGTGAGCGATACTCACTTCGAGCTCTGCAGCGGTACATTTCGTGGCTTTTGCTGCGTTCTTTATGCATGGTGAGGGTGCCAAGATGTTTGAGGCTCTCCTGCGTCTGTTCACCATGGATGCGGCGAAGAGTGCTTCTGACGAGACTATTTGCCGCAGTCCATGTACGCGTCCCTCTGGGTTACTGAAATTTGTTTTTACCCTTTGGAAGTGTGCCCTAATACAGCCGCGCGTATGCACCATTGGGTGGGTGCTAAGGTAGTTGTCGATTTGTATCGTGTTAGCGTTCTTCCTTTACACCGTGGTACGAAGTTTTCCTTTGGGTTTGCATCTGACGAAGAGGTCAAGGAAAGGCGGCTGTTAGGCATGCTCTTCTTCCACAACAAAACCGGATATCAAAGAACCCATCAGCGTTCTTGTGATCTGCTTGTATGTTCTGCCATTGGAGGTGAGAAAGATTTGTTGGCAGCAGGCAACATGTTCAGTTAAATGGTCTACATGTTTTTTAGCAGTCCTTTGTATCATATATTTCTGTGGCCTTTGGTTTCTTACGGTAAGTGGACGACTTAAGCGATTTCGAAATGCATGCAGCGTCTTTCTTATTTACAATAAATCGCTCGGCAGTATAGCACGCCTTACCCGAGCGTGCACATTTGTTGCAATAAAATGGACACCCGATCACTGGGACCGTACATGTGTATTGGTATGAACTTTCGGTCTCGTACAGGAGACCATCATCAGAGACTTTGAGGGTGGGGCGTCAAATAAGCAGTTTTGTAGTCAACCTAAGAAGGGGGTAGAATTGGAGAGGATGGTTTTTGCGATAAGATTGAGTCCACTCCGTCTCACGGAGACATGACTACGTGCACCCTTGTCTGGTAATTGGGTCTCGCCTCTTGACCGCGAGATCGGAGCTCGGGATAGTAGGGCGATATGAAATCGAGTCTGTTGATGGAGTTTGTGTCAGACAGCCAGACCTCCAGGAGGTCTTGCCCGGCCTTATTGCTGGTTGTTGCCATCGCATGCGTGTTCGCAAAGTTGTATTTATGCATCCGTTTTATAGACTGAACTGGTTCTGACGGCCCTAAGAATGGCAGAAAATTAGGGGTGATAGAGAATGGCCAGACAGATTGCAAGGAACTTTCTATCAAACGTAAAAGAGGGTCTCTTGATATCAGCTGTCTAGTATGTTGACAGGTTACAGGCGCGTTGACCAGGTTTAGCAATAGATTTATGGTCTCAAAAACAAGTGCCCCGCTAACCACATCGTCTCCAAAGGGAAGAGGACTCAAGGCGTCAAGCACTACGTTTGCACTATCCTAACGTGTCATTGCATATGTGTAAGCACAAAGAGTGAGTGCTCATCATTGCATTCTAAGCGAGTACATCTGTTTTATCCCTCGTTTTTCTCCCAGCAAACCCAAGAGCGGTTTGCGATCAGTGTAAATCTCGAAGGGTTGGTCAGAAAGGTGCAGGTGGAAGAGGTGTAGCTCAACCATTATTGCCAATACCTTTTTATCTAGTTGCGAATATTCGGTGTCAGCCTGGGACATGGTACTTGATGCAAGGCAATCGTCATCTTCGCACCATAACGCATTCGCGTGATAACCGCACCTACGCCGTTCGGAGTCGCATCACATTTCAGTGCTATAGGCTTTGCGAGGTCAAAAGGTGATTGGACAGACGGAGAGGTAAGAGCCGCGTTGGTCTATCCAAAAGCACTTAGTTCGACCTCCGACCACTTGCAAGAACTACTCTGCTTAAGTAGTCGATAAAGTCGATTGAATGATAAGGCGACTAAATGCATAACCAACCCAATGAATGGACACAATGTACTATGATTATTGGGGTGTAGGGCTGTCTTTAAGGCTTTGGGCTTAGATTCCAGTGGATGGAGGCCGGTTATACCCACCCTGAAGCCCGGGTATTCCACCGAGTCAGCAGGGAAAGTACACTCATTTATACTGTGTTGTAAACCTGTGCCTTCTAATCGTCTTAACACGATGTTTAGAGTTTCTAAATGGGTCAATGACTAATAGATCGTCAAGATATGAGCAAACAAGGCTAATAATTAAGCACTGAAATCAACCGGGAGCAGCATTTACTCCAAATGGTATTCGTTTGTATCGAAACAAACCTCGACGTGTATTGGTGGTTGTGACATCTCGAGATTTGGTTTATACGACGACTTGGTTGAAAGCATGCTTCCGGTTTAAAATTGATGACCACTTGAAGGGAATACGTAACGCTCCTCGATGCGCGGGTGATGATAAGGGTTTCGTTTAGTTGCCGAGTTGATCGTCAGCTTGTAGTCACCACAGATAAGGATCGGATTAGAAAAATAAATTAATGGCGCTGCCCATTCTGAATATTGCCCAGGCTCGATTATATCCGCTTTCTTTAGGAGATTCAGCTGTTGCTCGACATTCGGCTTTGAAAAGCCACCGACGAAAAAATAATTGAAACAAGAACTTAACAGGCGGACCACGGTGGTGGGTACCAGAATCGACACGAAACAGTTCCTTATGATTTACCAACATGGTATCTAAAGCCGGATTCACACCAATCCGAGGTACGTAGGATAGCACAGAAAGCGCACCGCTAATCCACATCTGTCCGAGGATGTTTATTTGCTGACCGGCAAGCAATGAAGTTTTCCTTAATGCTCAACGTCAGACGTAAAGTCTTCTCAAAATTCCACTTTCTGTTCAGTGTAACCACGGAATTGTGAGCTACCCGGAAGAGGAGGGGAAAGTTGCGAACAGAGGCCTCAGTGTGAATTTCAAACTTGCACACAACTAATATGCAGGGTTTTATCGAGAGGTACAGTAAATGTGCTAACTCATGAAATGTCAACCAAAATGTGTTCTCGTTTCGCAAAGATAAATTAGGTAGTCTTGTAAAACTAATCATGATGCAGTATAAATCTATAATGATCCAGTTACCTCAGGGTGTCGGCTTTCGAAAGTACTTATTTTCGGCTGCATGCAAGATCTATACTCTGCAAAAAATGACTACTTATGATTCATGCAATTGTCTTATTGATTTTCGATGCCCATGAAAATGCAGTTATATTTCATGGAAAATATGCATAAAACTATTCATTCCTTTACTTATTGGGCAATAAATCACGTCTTCTTTCAGTTTTTTACTCAAAAGAAGAGTATATTTCGGTTTTGAAAAATTTCTAATTGTGAGATTTTTTTATATGGTTAAATGGCCGTTCATGAAACGTCATGTATCTGCATTTACGAATGTGACTTGAAAAGTTAACAACATTGCTCAAATCCACTGCTTAATTTAATGAACCTCATATGGCCTTCTCTTAACACCGTAGAGAAATGCATGGTTTTTCGTGCACGGAAAATATACAACTTGTAATTTTGAGGCCCTGAATACAAGCGTAACAGCAGGTTGGTTTCAAAATTATTCGGGAATTATAAACGTTTTTTAAAACCGAATTATACTTTTCTTTTGAGTATGAAATTGGAAGAAGACGTGATTTTCTACCGAATAAGTAAAAGAGTGAATATTTTTATGCATGTTTTCTTTGACCTATAATCGAATTTTCAAGGGCATCGAAAATTAATGAGTCAATTGCATGAATCATAAGTAGTCATTTTTTGCAGAGTAAAGATCTTGCATGCAGCCGAAAATAAGTACTTTCGAAAGCCGACACCCTGAGGAAACTGGATCATTATAGATTTATACTGCATCATGATTAGTTTTACAAGACTACTTAATTTATCTTTTCGAAACGAGAACGCATTTCGAAATTTTGGCTGACGTTTCAGGAATTAGCACATCTACTGTATGTTAGTATAAGATCCTTAAGGGATATGTAGTGTCAGGTGAGATAGATGATTGAAAAGAGAGAGGGAGGAAAGGAAGAATATCACTATTTGTTCTTTGTTTATCAATGGGGTTGTCTTTAAAAACTTGATTGGTTTTAGTGCTGTGTGCCGCTATTATTCAAGCGGCTGCCATCATCAAAGCCCTTTTGGACGAATTCTGTATCCGTGAATAGACTTAAAGAATGTGCTATCTCATTCGAAATATAAATGTGTATTGCTATTTGATAGAAATTGCTTAGTTTTTATTTGAAGCTCGAATAGGATTCGACTTTTCCGAATAGAACTTGGAAGAGCATTACAGATAGTTACATATCTTATGAAGTATATAATTTGACCGTCGGGACTTCGTGAATTTGGGAATCCTTATAAAATCTTCGTTAGTTATGGGGTTTATGAGGTGTTTTAATTAATCATTGACTTCATTTTGAGAATATCCTGGTCCTCAGTGACCTAGAAAATGAAGTTAAGACTATTTTTGAGTCTTTGATTCAGAGGGTTTGAAGACCGTATTGATGATATAGTTTTAAGTACGAACCCTGGGTACCACCAATTCTTGACAAAGATCTGGTAAAACGTGTCTGAATGCATTTTAGTTTCTTTCGGCTGTCTGAGGTAATGACGCCGAAGAAAATTTAGCAGTGATCTAGGCGAGGTAAAACGTATATTTTGAAAAGCTGTATCCTTACTGCATCTAGGGTGAACGTTTTACATATAAATTCGCACAGGCAAGTGGCTTTCAGTGATACTTGTTGGACGTGTGGAAATAAGTCAAGGGTATTTGTATAGCTGAGACCTAATTCTTTTATCGATTAGAATTCTATCACTTCATTATCTTCGAATATTATGGGAGAACGTTTTTATGGGCCGAAGATCAGGAGATGGCATTTTCGGGAGAAAAGGACATCTGCACTTGGCTACTCCATTCGTTGAGTTTTCTGAGATTGGTTTCGATTGTTCTGTGAATATCGGCTACTGTATTCCCTTTGCATGCATATGGAAGTTCCACGTCGTCTGCATATAAAAACGTCTTAGCCGATACTGATATGGACGATACTTCGTGAATATATATGAGAAATTGGGGGGGAGCTAGGATAGTGCCTTGAAGTACTTTACTGGTAGTAGGGGATGATTCCGAGACTACGTTTTGAATTTGCATCACTCGATATCGGTTTTGAAGATAAGATTTAAGAAAATCGAGAACGGGGGTTTGTTTCCATGCCTTTTAGCTTTATCAGATGTCTTTTTTGACGGACATTCTTAAAGGCTTTTTTAGATCGAAGTATATTAAAGGTACTGTGTTTCTATCATCTTTGTCGCTGGAAACGAATTCCAGAAAAATCAGATGGCGGGACCAACATGCATTTTAAGGCAATAATGCGTGCTGAGACAGAGGAATGAGGTTGGCGTTTATGAGGTGGTCTAGCAATTGGTTGCAGGCTATTCTCTTAAGGATTTTAGCTATAGCCGATGTTCGGTGAACACCACGATCGTTTTGGGTATGACAGTGGTTGCCGCTTTTAAAGATAAGTGCAATGGTCAAGTATTTCTGCATGTCCTGAAAAAGAGCATCTGATTGGATATATGGTGCCAGAGTTAGAAGTATTTGCCGGATGTTCAGTTGTTGGAGAGAATTGCCGATTAACCTGTTTACACACGGTGTCCTTTCCCGAAGTTTACATTTCTGCAAGGGTCTTAAATCTAAACCTATGTATGACTTTATGTCGCACAGATTTCTAATTGATTTAAAGTTTTGCAGGACTAGCTCGACTTCGGTCTGAGAGTAAAATCTTACAAGTATGAGTTAACCTTTGCTTTGTGAGGGAAATTACTTGGCGTAACTAGGCAAATGCTATGCAACACGAATGTATAAGTTTTTGAGTCTTTGGTGGTTGGTTAACCGTGCGGCATATATTATGGATAATTAAATTACATCGACGTTTAGTTTTTTCTGCAACGTCTAATGATACCAAGTATATGATCGATTTGATTTGTGGTACACACGTAAGGCTGTTTCTTAATGTAATACTAAAAAGAAGAGGGATCGAAAAGCTAAAAATTTTGTTGATTTTCCTGAGCTCTCGTACACATTCATGAGCCCATCTTCAGATAATTTGGAAGAACAGGATTTAACATTCGATTGTTCAAGGAAAGTGGGGATAGTAAAAGAAATGCAAGTCGGAAGCAAGATAATCTTTTGTGCGGACATGTTGCGAATCTTTACCTTTTTCTCAGGCTTGGCTAGCAGTGCACGTTTAGAAGTGGAATAGATCTTTCGAAGACACAAGAATGTGGACTAATCGGAACTTGAAAATGGTGCACTATTTTTAACACAAAAAACTTGCTGTAGATAGTCAGAATATGATCAGGAGGGGCATCTGCGCGAGTATTAAATAAAGGAGACCATCGAAGTTTAAAAGTGTTAGGATACGTAACTATACGAGATTAAAATCACCTCATAAAAGAATAAGATATTTGCATGATAATAAAGCAAGTTTTTGTGAAAGAAAGCCCATAAAACGGATTAGTGCACCTTCACAGGAAGAGGGAGGAATATAAATACTAACAAATATAATGCCTTTAAAATTACTAAACGAACGGGGCTTACATAGAACAACGATGACATCTATCAAATCGGCAGAATAAGAACGAAGGTACTTACAGTCTCTACACCAAAGTTGATTAACAAAATGGCAACGTTTCCGTCTCTGCCACGAGATAAAGAATTTCTCTCTGTTCCAAAGTGGTAGAAAGATGAAGGAATAATCGGTTGCGAATCAATGTCACTATTTAACCCTATCTCTTAACAACAAGTCACTTCACTTTTGCTGTTTTCATTTTTTGACTAAAGTAGCTCCCAAATCATGGGCTTTGTTGTAAATAGAACGAACATTTGTAAATAAGAAGGCGGGAATTGACAATTTTTATTTTTGGCTAACGTTTGAATGCGAGTTGCCAGCCACACCGGTGTTTTTTTCCGATGCATAGGCCGTTGTTGACAAAAATGTGATAAATTGAACACAAAACAATCGCGAATACGGCATATTGGCCGAAAAGTACACCAATTTGCATCATGGTCATTCTTAAGTGAAACTGACGATCTAAGTCCATTCAAAAGAGTGCTAGCATACTGTAGAGACGACCTGGTCATCTTAGTTCAGACAAACAAGGGATGAAAAACAGTTCAGTACACTCGATGTGGTCGTTTAATGTTTGAAAATGCATTCGTCCGTTTTGCGTTTACTTCTCACGCCTTAAGCGCTTTCTGAAAAATGCAAAGTTTTTACGGTGGCCTTAACTTTATATAGTCACATTCATATGCTGTAACAAAAACCTGTGCTTTGAAGAAAGAATCTGCTGATATTATTTGCCGTGCTGGTGCGCTAAGTATATTGTCATGTACTTTGTTGTCAGAGAAGCGATATTCAATAGCAGGATCGTATAGTACGTGTTTGTGCAAAATGAACTGGTGCTGGTGTTGGTAGTGGTGGTTGTCAGTTTTATAATGCTGGGTGCATAGAGATTTCACATGTAGGATATGGGTCTTTATATTTAGTTTTCCGAAAATAGCGCCCTAGCGGATGTGAATATGACCGATAAATGCACATGAGATTTGAGCTGTATGTTAAAGCTCCGTGCACTGGGTTACAGATCTCTCAGCGATGAATTCTCAGTTGACGTATCGGCCCGCTGTGTGACCTGAAGATGCCTCCACAATGAAGATGTTTTGGGACTATGTCGCAGTGCCGACTAAGGGGCTAGATCTGTGATGGTTGTGGCGATACTAATGTTGCAGGTAATTGTTATCGGAGCGACAGAAGAGTGCTTACTGATGGTAAGGCGGTGGTGGTCATTTACGCCGCCGTCTACATCAAGAGAGTTGCGTTAGTGAGGTTGTTTGCAGAGTCGTTAGTGGTGGTTAGTTAAAAGTGTTATTTTTGGTAATTTATTAGTTGGTAATATGTACAAAGAAGCCCTTCCGTACTCATCCTCAGTCGTTTCCTTCTCAGCCGTATGCACATTCTAAAGTCAACCTACCGTCCAGGCGAAAACACGATGGCACATCGTCTCCACTGTCTTGCGTGTAACAGAAATCCAGCAACCTGATCCGAACACACGCGACTGGCTCTTCTTGGCATAAAGGGGTACTAAATTCGAACTGGCCTGCAGCGAAAATAAATTAGCTTCTGCCTCTGCCCTCCGGAGAACTAGGCGAGGTAAAAACCCAAGAGATCTGACAACTCCGTTTATCTTTTCTGTTGATTAAAGCTACGAACTATACTTAACGAGCACTTTATCTAAAAGGTTTGACAGACCTTGCTCACGTGTGCAACCAGTTGGACCGTACGCAATTGCTGATGGAATCGTTATATAAATGACCGATTCGTGATATTCCCCCTGTGGTATCAAGACGTGACCGACGGTGTACACATCGAAAGGCACTAGCTGACCTGCCTCAAGTAGAAAAATACCCTTATATATTGCTCCTGTCCCTTAAACTTTGCAATCGTTCCCCGTATTTTGTGCGTTTCCAGCTCCGATAATTTCTCTGTCGCCAGCACCAACAACATCATTTTACTCTAAGTCCTCTAAAGCAGCCCGGCATTTCAATTCCTCAATGGCACCTCCACGATCTATCAAACGCAGTGGACACAATGTTCACTTCCCTGGCCGACTGAGTGCTCACAATGTCGCGTTAGAATAATTTACCCGGCATCACAGCACACCACTTCTGGTCTAGACACAATGTAATGTGGCAGTGCGCTTCCGTAATCGCAAGTGCGGCAATTTATTTAGGCCACCTTTCTTCCCCTAAACGCTTCCTATCAATCAGTGAGTTGGTCTGCGGAGAAGTAGAATCAACTGGTCGAGAGATCCAGACCGATTACCGTTGAGTCCACAAATGATTGGCTTCAGGTGGGGCTACAACCCCAACGACACTCGCTTTGCTTAAGAGGAAACCAAACACAGTGTACGCCTTCTGGACCCACAAAAGGGTTCACGCTAACCTGACTCGAAATTTGCGTATCTTCGATTTCTGAACCATTGTAGTTTTACAGATCTACTTCCTACGTTTTCTGCCACATTTTGTGAGAGGATGTCTGTTATCTTCAAGAACTCTTGACGCAAGGCACGCTTGCAAAAATATTGGACCAGTGCCACTTTATTTGCGTATGCGCGGACAAATGAAGTCGCGTCAGTGGCATATGCTATATGCATCTATCGTGATGATGTAATTCAGCTGTCTTGTCTTCCTGTTCTCAGAAATGCGTCGGGGCACACCGGCATAATGCCCTTATGTAAGTGTTTTGCCGCTGTCTGGATGCCTATCGTGGAGATGTAGTAAGTGCGTCGACTTTCAGTGACCGGTTTCACGAAATATCTATAAAAAATTCACAGATTTCTTTTTGACTAAGAAGGATTATTTTCGTAGGCTGTCACATTGAGTAGCTTACAGCGTGATTCTGTTGAGTCAAGATGGCATCTTTTGAATGCAATTTCTTCGTCTAACTAGAAAAAATCGCACTTGTTGAAAATGAATACTGACTTCTTGCTTATTTCTTCCATTGAATTTCGTTGTCCCTTCAGACAAAAATGGATTTTATAGAAAAAGTGTAGCTAAGTGCTTTTTTCTGTGAATATTCGACAGCAAATCACGTTTTCTACAAATGCAACCGTAAAAATGGCAAAGGTAAATGTCGTAGTTTTCAGTTCACGATTGCTTCTAAACGTGGTCTCTCCTTGCATCTGTCTTTACAGTCCCATTTCCTCAAACTGGATTCTTCCCGACAAAGGAGAAATATATATGCATTCGGACAATTAGAAATCTATCGGACAGGGCTCATTAAATGCTACACCAAAGGCGGTCTGCATAGCAAATTTAGCGCAGGACGTTGTTGGTATGCACAATACGAGGGCATTTGCGTGCCCATTACAGCTTTTGAAGGATTTCATGATTGAAGGGCTTTTTAAACCTAAGAAATACCCGGTTTTCTAATACAAACTCGAAAGAAAACGTGATTTTCCACCATACACACAAATAATGATTTTATACACGTTTCTTCCGAAGTATTTTCGACTTGATAAGGACATCAAAAATTTGTGGACAAAAATTGCATACTGGGCAAGCACTCATTGTAACTGGTGGCGGTTTATGCAGGTAGTTGTAAGAAAGAACATTCAAAATCCTACCACCAGACGCGTCTGATATTCTGCAAGATAATTCGACATGGTTTTTAAATTTAAATGCCGATCATTCAATTTTTCCTGGCCAAAGCATACTTCAGATATTCATTAACATATCTTAAGATTGGTCACTGACTCTAGCTGTTGATTTGCGCGATAGGAGGTAAGCAAGAAAAACCAACTAATTGCCTGTTTGGGCTCTTTTCGTAAATCGCATCTCTTGAAAGACGCACTGACATTTTGTTTCGATTTCAAAGCCTGATCCTTTAAATTAGTAAAAATGTATAACCCACACATCTTACCCAACACACCTGCCACTGGTCTGGTATGAAGTAAACGGAAACTCAAAGCTACTTATTATTCCTTTGCTGTTCCAGTAACAGCTTTCATTGCTAAGAGTGCAATTTCTGGGACAACTGACAGGCGCTTGAGGTATTTCCTGCCCCAAAATTTGCTAGAGCGCTAAGGGACAACACCCAGAAAACATATATTGCGGAACCCTCACGCAGTTTTTAAATTAAATAGGTTGGAACCCAAAAGCGTTACGCACAATGACAACATTAAAAGTAATCGGTACAATTTTGTCAAAAGCGCACCGCAAGAAAGCATTCAACTAGTAAGAAAATAAAAGACGGTATTTTTATTACACACAAATCATAAACAAACAAACTATAGCGGATCCGTTTGACAAGAAATCGGCATCGCGTTTTGGAAAACTTCCCACACCGTCGCCAAAACAAGAATGTCGGCCGGTTTGAGAGCGAGATTACTCCTGAAAGTTATACCGCAATCAGGTGCGTAAGTTGCGGTTTTCATTTTCAACTTCATTAGACCATAAAGATGGAATACTTCCGAATGTTCGATGGAATCGTAGTCCGCAAGAAATGTGGCCTTTACAGTTCGCGACGCCATCGTGAATTTAGAGGGCGGTGCTGAGCAGTGCGTAGAGGAGCATTTGATTGAGGCTGTGGTTTGCACAGCGACGAGAAATTCAACCTCGCACAGGAAATGATTTTTTTTGCTTATGTCAGCATTTGTTCCGGAACAGCCTCCTTCACCTTTAAAGGACAGAGCTTTGATTCGTCCGCCAGTTGATCCCGTACAGTTAGGCAAGCGAACGTAAGTGTCTTTTTTTAGATATCTTTTAATAAGTAATTTTGCCAGATCTGCTACTTGGTCGCCCGGACTTGAGTTACAATTTTTGCGAGCTAATGGAAGAAAAGAGTAGCAACACTTTAACTTATGTTGAAACGTTAACAAGTATTATAGCAATGCGTAAATTTTGACAGCAAATATCTAGTCGTCGTGTTCGAAGTTTCACATAAACCTTCTGGTTGGACGATGGTTCTTCCCAGTCCTCATGCACATAGCAGACTGCCTCATTTAATCAAAATGCAGTTAGTCGTTTTGGCAATATTAGACACTCTTAAATAAGAAATGAATATTACTATATATGTTGGGTCTTTATAATACCACAAGGAATTTGTGAGAAATGCCTCTTATTTAAATTTACCCAAAAACAGCTTTGGCGACCTCAGCGTTATTCGAACCCATGAAAGCAAAAGTAAAGCTTGAGTAGAGACAATGGTCCCTCGACCTGAACTACAGTGTCCGACCGGGGATCGTGAGTTTATTCACATTTGTCCCCAGATACCCACCTACATTACAGCAACGATCCCTAAGAAAATTTCGAATTCGCGGAGCATAAGTCTTCTGAGAGTTTTCTTCAAAATAAAATGCCACACAAAACTGTTTTTTGACCCACTATTTTACTCATCATTTTAATTCGTCTAAAAACAAAACGGTGATATTTTATGGTGGAGAAACAGGGCTTCGTTCACAATCGTCTGGTTTTCCTTGCAAAGTAATGCTGCAAATATTCCCTTTTCACGCGTTACAAGTCAAACTGGAAAATGCCTTTAATCGGTGAGTCATCATCACGCAAATACTGTTTAAAAAAATAAACAATTCGAGATTTTCACAAAGCTTTTAAAGTTTATTCACACTCATCGTCCAGACGACACACTTCTTAAGAGAACGAAGCCTTCTGGTCTTTGAGGCTATTTATCAGTTATACTATGTGACGGACGTACGTGTGTCGAGCATGTTGAGAACCTCTCACTGATAATCGAGGTTTAAGGCGGCGCAGGATCGACATATTGAGTCAGCGTTGACCACGGAGGACGGAATGCCTGTGTCGACATAGTGTTAGTCCTATAGTCATTGCCAAAGTTAGCACCTGTTGGTGTAGGCACTTAGTTTAGTTGACTGGTTTCCGGCAAACAACCTGAAAGGCTTCTATGGCGTTGGAGCGGAGATTCATATCAACCACAGTAGGTGAGCCAACTCATGAAATTTTAACCAAAATTCTGAGGTAAGTTTTTAGTTCAAAAAGATAACTTAGGCAGGGATGTGAGACTAATTACGCGGCAGAATAAATCCGTTGCACGATTTTTTTGCAATACACCGGCTTTCGAACCAACCCCCCCCCTCCCGGCCGCATGCACAAACCCCACTTTGAACAAATGACTGCCTAAGTAGCATAAACTTTTCTCACTGACTTTTGACTAGCTAAACAATTCATTTATAATTTAAAAAAAACACGCATTAAAATTGTTTCTTTTATACACTTATTAGTTCATCACATCTTCCTTTTATTCCTTTTATGCATACCGGAATATGTCTGGTGATAAAGTACAGAAAAAATTTGTTTGTCAATTTGACTCTTCAGGCACGCAAGTACGGATTTATTTATTTAACCTGATCCCACAGTCAAACAAAAACATAAAAGTGTAATGTGAGGCGATCGCTGGCCTGAGCGGCAGTGAACCTTAATAATGCGTAAGGATTTCAATTTTTGAGGAAATAAATGTTCAAATGTCACATGTTAAATTAACTTCTTCATAAGTGAATGATCATAGCTATTGCAGGCGAAGCGACAGACGATGATATGTGTGTGTTGACATTAATTATGGTCGGCCGTAGAGGTAGCTGAAAACTCACCTGACGTAGTTTTTGCCTCTATGTATTACGGCAAACTATTGCATACATCTCGATAATTCACGCGCCATTTAGCTTTTTCATCCAGAGAATCTGTTTTTTTTCTAAAAATTTTTCGTGGCAAGACAGATTTTAAATGAGTTTTGTGATCACAAGGTCCAGTCTGCACATATCATTGGCATATTGATTTATTTGCAGGAGCGACGTGTCCTCCGCCTGCAATAATCTCACTTGGAGAAAACTAATTGCCAATGCGATATAAATAATTCTCAATAAATATTGACGTTCATTTAAGTAAAAATGCATTTAGCAGTTATACAAATGTTTCCTTCTTGATCTTTCAGTGGAAGTTCTTCCTTCATTGATTTTTTCGGAAAGTTTACTTCGATTTTTGGGACTGCAAACTGTTCATGCATCATGATTTCTCAAAATATCATGCCATTTTCAAGCATGCAACGCAACACACACAACATTGATCGCACAATCGTATAAGCATCAAATGGTATTAACTGATAAGCATAAAGTAATACACAATTTTATACGTCAAAAATTAACAACTTCCGCACTTTGAACTGTTAGTGAAAACGAGCTGGTAATTGGACAGCAAATTTTGTGGGAGTTAAATTATACATTTTTCCAACCAACAATGCGTCTTAATTTAACAAAAAATTTAAAAAAAAGAAGCAAATTGCCCCTAAAAACAATATTTTGGATTATACTATTAATAAAATATATTTGGCATTGGAAGGGCGTCGTGTATCAGTAAAAAAAATACCCAGCCTTCGTGTGCTGCATTATGCATAAATTACGGTGTTTTCAGAGGGTCAAGCTGAAGTGCAATCAAAAGCTATCATCGAGTTTTAACTGAAATATCCCTGTGTCATGTCGCCAAACAACGAACATTATATTCACATTTACTAAATACTTCCTAATTGTAAACGTAGTTCAGAAATTCAGTTGAGATTTTGCGAATTTGTTCACTGATTATATTTATGTTCCTTTATAAATAGATTTATTTTACGAAAGAGAGATTACCTGCTTTTCCCAAAAAATCTTACGTATGCACATTTACAAAAGTTACAGCATATCGCAATGTGCATACTATATGCACAATGAGTTAAAACGGAAATAGATGGCTCTGCCAATGAATGAAAAGTATGCATGTATTCCACTTATTTGACTTAATTAAATAACATTTTTGGGAGAGGAATTTTAGTGACGTTAATGTACTCCACCAATAATGGAGGCCGCCTCGCATTACTTTCACCCCAGCTGATAGCAGCCACATCCGCAAAGGAAAGAACGTCATGCTGCGAGACAGCTCTAAAAACTGCCTATTCATTTAAGCATTTTAAAGCAGTTCTTCAAGGTCGTTCAGAGTCACAGGTTTTGTCTAACTATGTGTAGTTTTCTGAGTCTGAAAAATAAGTACATTTGATGTCCAGGGTCTTCATGGGCTTTAGGAAAAGCTTGGTTGCATTTTACCCCAGTCAACGCTGACTTCTAATTTTGATATATTATGGCAAGCCGTCCTCACATTAGAATGTGTTCAGACACTTGACGTTGCACAGATATGCTATGCCATTGACATCACTGTTGATAGGCTGCAAACCGATAAACGTTTGGCAGTCAACCAATGCGCCATTAAGCGAAACTGTCAACGAGAAAGCTTGAACTATGCCGGCCAAAAATGATGCTATTGCAGATCCTATAAGCATTACTGACAAAGATAAGCGAAGCTAAAATGAAAAACAATTCTGGTTGATCTTAAATAATACCTCACTTTCTGAAAATGAGCCTCACTCTCGGGTTCCTTTGTCTAATTAACAAACTCACGGGTTAGCATGTACCTTGCAGGACTAGTACTCATATTTTTTATCTACAGAAATTACCAGCAGACGTAAACATTCTAGCTTCCTCTTGCGTTGGCGGTATTTCCTTCTGCAGTTTCATACGTATAGCCCCACATTAGCAGAAGTGAATCCATTACCTTGCAAAACAAGTAGCCAGACTGATATACTAAAGTAACTTTATTCACACAAATGTACTTAAAGTAGTCGTTTATTTTCCTTTTGAGAGACGTCCTTCATGTTCCCGGTTCGACAAGTTGTCGCCCCGTATCAGCTTGCGCAATATGTGACAAGAATGTTTCTTTAGCTTGCTCTAGTTCAACGCTGCTTATGTCAAACCGCTAACGATATTGATCTTCGTCTATATGGGCCCATATTGCTCGGCCAGACACTGTGCTCATATTCCGACGTCCGTTTGCGCTGATTATTAAGTTGCGCTCGCCGTGCATCTTATTAGAGTTTGTTAGCGATTCTCATGCCCCATGAATTCGCAGAAGACGCCTACTTCTGTCAATAAAGTAACCGATAGTGAGAAAAAAATCACTAAAGGTCTATGCTGAGGTGTGTCATGCAACATGTGAACAATGCTGCGACCAGTGTAAACAATTTCTCTGTTGTTGCATGAAGTGGTATATTTTGCTGCCAATTGCCAGTGTAAACTTGCACTGCATGGTAAACATCGCCTACATCATCGTAAACTAGCCAAAATCGAAGAGACGTAAAATGTTACAAAATGTCCTGCTAATATATTCCCATCAGAACATATCTAACTATAATGGCCATTTCAGTCCCCCATGTCTTTGTCAGAAATGCCATTTTGCCTATAATACTTGTCGTTGTGCGATTGCTGATTGGTCTCAAAAGCAAGTCTTATTGCACAACGGGACAAGTGATTTCCGTAACACGATCGGTGACCCTCCCTTCCCCACAGACAAGAATGTTCAGAGCCACATCCATCAAGCTTGAAGGTCAGGCGTACTCTAATTTTAAGGATACTTACAAGAATACAATTTTAACAAGATCTTGGGCACTTTAAGATTACAGCTGCAGAATTCGTAAATGTGAAGTTGTCGCTGCAATTTCTCAGTTGCACATTATGCACCTTCGTAGCGTTGTACTTTTTATACAGTCAGTTGTACGCAGTTTGATATTCGCAGACCGTGATGCCCATTGTGAACTCCAAAGCATGCCGGTGCATGGTCGGTAACATGTGAGTAAGTTAGTTTAGAGGGGTATTTTGCATGCGCGGCATTTATGGCGCATTTTCCGCCTCCCTCTCGTCTGTGTGCCCTGTAAATACAGGATCGAGGCTCCCTCGTCGCGTGCAAGGCACCACGACTAGTCTGCTAAAAGAAACTAACGGACAATCTGATTTGCTGTCCTACGGGGACTGAGTTGACTCACCACTGTACAGGATTTCAAATCAGGTCTTTAAACACATAGCGACATGTCAAATCGTCTAAGCAAGAGTAAGTATAACAAGAGGAAGTGGACACGAGCACTGGAACAAGAACTTTATTCATCCGACGTTTTCGATATATTTTCGAATATATAGTCGGAATCAGCATCGAATAGCCGTGTTTTTATGCGCTGGGCTTTGCAGTATTTTTAGGATGCAGTCGCTTAACCTGTGCATGCTTTTGGAAATTCAGGTCTCCGTATTCTTAGTGGTTGGATAACTTTGGCGTGTTTATTGATCGAGAATCGGCGACTGAGTAGTAAATTCCGGTTAACAAATATAATAGATCCGGGTTGATAATCTGAGGAAAAAACATGCTCACCGGATTGAGTCACTTGTTTGGCTGATGTTTCGAAGAGCAGGGGCGGCTCTCCATTATCAAAACGTCTAGTGAAAAAATCGATCAGAATTTTAAATGAAAGCCGGACAAGTTGGCCCGAGGCTGATCGATTTTATTCTTCTATCGCTGCTTTTGCCTTCTGGCCGTCACCTGTTAGTAACGGGGGCCCCCTGTATCGTGTGTCGTCACCCCAATTGGGGTTATTTGCGTTTTTGCCCTCTTTTGGGTGAATTTGTCGACAGGCCGTGCTTTTTTTGGTAGTCCTAGGCTCCATATGACTGCCTTGTCCTTGCGACGGCATATGTAGTAACGGAGGACTTTAAAGGCCAAAAGAAAGTCGAAATGCCTGTTGATAGAGTTGGCATCTGACTACCAAGCCTCAAGCGTGAGACGCACTGTTCTTGAATAGTAAATCGGTACAAGTTTATCGCCTCTGTTAATTACAAAACAATCTGACCAACTGACACCGGCGTAATAAACAATGTTCGACTGCGAGCCCATAAGCATGAAATACAGAGAAAGATGTCATCAAGTCATGGATCATTAGTCCCCGCTTGAAATGTTGCCAACTTATGGCATTAGTCTGTCGTATTTAAACGAAAACTCGGTTGCGTTGTCTATTCTTCGAGAGAACTTTGCGTTATATCCATGGGTACTTTTCCAGGTCCTATATATCATGACTAATAAATTTCGAAAAAACGCAATAATCCCTTCCATCCATATTTGACGCTGTGAAAACCTGATGCTGTTCCTAAAGATAAGTTCGAGAATAAATATAAGGCATTCGCATTTACTTCTTCTCGGTGCAAATGCTTGTTAGTGATTATTGTGCGAAGGGAGTTTTCAGAGTCGACATCATCTTCTCTTCCCTTCCTCATATGCACCAGTCATCTAATGCGCCAACACGAGCGAAATAGGCGGAACCTGAATACGCTGTGGCGCATAGGCGTGTCATAACGCTTTGGCCTTATATAGCCTGAACCTTTTAAGAGGCATTTCACTTTCGGAATAACGGACAGTCAAGTAACGGCGTCCTTGCGTTGGAGTATGCAGTGGGATTGCTTACTTATGACATGTTAGCCGAAATTCTGAAATAATTCCTGATTTCGAAAAGATTACTAACATCAGGTATAAATCTTATTATTGTGCAGCAAAATTACACAACATATCCTGTACCGCGAGATGCCGGCTTTTAAAACAACTTCTTTCAGACCGCATGCAAAAACAAATCTGTAAAGAATGGCAACTTATGCAGCATATATCCGTTTAATGATTTTCGATGTCCTCAAAATTTCAAAAATATTTTATAGAAAACAAGCATACAAATATTCATTCTTTTACTTTTCTGGTAAGAAATACGTCTTCTTCCAATCTAATACTCGAAAGAAGAATATACTTCGGTTTTAAAAACGTTTCCAAATTACAAGTCACTCTTTCTACAGTACTAAAGGGGGGGCATATAGGGTTCATAAAGTTTAATAGTGGATTTGATCTTTATTTTTAACTTTACAAGCCACTTTTGTAACTGCAGAGACATGAAAATTTATGGACGGCCATTTCACCGTATTTAAATTCCCATACTTAGAAATGTATTAAAACCGATTTATTTCCTTCTTTCGAGTATGAGTTGGGAAGAAGACGAAATTGTCTACCGAGTGAGCAAGAGAATGAATATTCTTATGCATGTTTTCCATGAAATATAATTGGGCATTTAGAAGCGTCGAAAATCAATGAGAGAAATTCATGTTGCTTAAGTAGTCGCTTTGGCAGAGTGTGGTTTCTTAATGCAGCCGGAAGAAAATCAATTCAAAAGCCGGTATCGTGAGGTAACTGAAATATTATAGAATTATGTTGCAGTCCGCATATTTAACAACCCTATTTTTATTAATCTTTTTGAATTGAAATCGCGTTTTGGAATTTCGGTTCACATTTGATTAGTTAGACCACCTGCTATAGTTTTGAAACCCTACCTAGTCTTTTCTAAACGGAAACTGATTTCAGAATTTTGGTCAGCAATTTGAGAGTAAGCTAACCTGCAACATGTCAGGCGGTCAATCAGTATTTCGTAAGTAAGCAAACCTATTGCATGTTAAGCAGCCGGGGAAGCACTTAGTAAAGGAATCAGAATTGCCTGTACTTAAGCCACAACCGCCATGGATACTTGTACATGTTTTGTGTGCAAGTGAATTTAGGTGTCGCATGCCAAAGACTTAAGATCAGGCGAATGCGAGCACACTAGATCCTGTACACCCCCTTGTCTAAAGTTTCCCGATTTGCACTTTAATAACACGTCTGGAAAACGGATGTTCAAAATGATCCCATACAAATGTACCTCTTGCAGACATTTTTGTGGATTATGAATTCGATTACTTGCAAACTATGCGAAAAATGCATTACACGCGCGCACATACGTTAGGTTTGCCTGGGACAATGTAAAATACGTTAAATATTACTATATTTCTTTTCAACAACCGTGTTCGAGCACACGAAAACTGGTCAAGATAAAATCAGCGCGTTCAATAAATATGTTCAGCCTCTGCCACAGATTTCACAGTGTACATGGTAGAAAGAAAGCACGAACACAAATTAAATCAGAAACAGGCAATAAGCATATCAGCGATAACTAGTTATCTAAACAGCAAACATACTGATGGCGTTTAAGAATACATAAATTTGCCTTACCCTGAATAGAGCCCTCGTTCAATTTCGCAAATGAGATACAGCCTCGCGTTTCCTGCGACCACGCCGATAGAAGAAAAACCCATAGACGGAGGAGCATGTTGTCCTTATGCGAAACTAAGTAGGCCTTTATATTTACGCTGCTGCAAGCAAGACTGCTAGGTCAGGCTGGTTCACAAGAGCATATTATTTTTGTCCCTTTGACACTCAGAATTTTTCCGACATGATGGACGCCTCTGGGCGCATAATCATTTGCAGTATGTGACAGCTATGTCTACATGTGTAGGATTGGGCATCACTCCTGAGACTTCAACACTTTTAATTTTGTAAATCGATAGCGCTCAAAGTACGTTGCTCGCCTCAAAGTCTTTCAATTTTCCATAAACAGCGAGACCTTCTGGAGTATAGACGATTGCCGCTAACCATCGATCGCATACGACAGATGTTGTTATTGAAAAACAATAAGCTTAAATCAGCAATGCTACGCAAAATGTAGCAAAACTACAACGTTCATAAATATGTTTTTTATCATCTTTAGGTCGTAGCTACCTTAAGCTAAAGCCAAACAAAGCTTTTGATGAAAGATAAATAAAACATCTTCTAAACAAAACAAACCATACAAATAATTCCATTATACTTTATTGAGAAAAGTCAATGTAAAAATGCTGATTACATTATTACCCTAAATTAGCATTTCAGACTTTTCGATCAAACCTACAAACTTAAAAATGCAACAATCCATTGAAATATATTGTTCAGTAGAATCCCTGAATTGTGATTATAAACAAGCACTTTTAAAAAACAATTCAGCAACTCGATTGAATGCTTACATGCAAGCTTATGCAATCCATGCGGACAACCGTGCGTAGGGCTTAAAAAGACTAACTAAAATAAATCCGCATGGCAGCCGCTCAGTATTGAAATGTGTAACCGAGTTATCTGCTAATAAAGCGTTTACTGTGTTTTGCGGCAAGTTTGCATAAAACGAATTTTGAACACATGATTTTTACTATATTTTTTAACTCGAGAAAGGGAAGACGTACGATTAAAACTGTTAACATGGGATATTTTATGACTGTGAAATTTCCACACAAATGACATTTGTCTTTTCATTTATACAGGCGCGCGTGAGCCACAAAATTTTGTTTAGACATACTGCACAATTCTATAAACCCCGACTCAAATGCCCGTAATGTGTAGCTAGTAAACGCGAAACACCAAATAGTAGGTGGATGCGGGGTTCAAAATTATTTTGAAATTTGAAAAAGATTTACAAGTTGATGGTTACAAGGCTAGAATGCAAGCCATTTACCTTAGCGATGCACAGCAATCAAAACCCCGGGGTTTTAAACCCAGATTATCCCCGGCTAGATTCTGAGTAATGACTGTAATGCCAAAATTGGTTCCCCTGACTTCCCTTGCGATTGCCAGCAGCCCCTAAATGGCGACTGCCTTCGAGGTCTCTCCACCGCGTTGCAAGTCCCAAGGCGAGGGGTACGCTTTGTCAAATGATTATGAGTGCCCTTATTCCAAGTAAACTTGATTAAATAAGCGGCAATCACATAGATATACTGATGTACACTTTCACAGTTAATAAGCTGATAAACTGCGCGCAGGTGGTCTGTTGCTAGTAGGTGAGAGGTTTGATTAAGAGAAAGCAAGATGCTGTGAGTTCATAAGCACGAACACTAAAAAAACTGCTGCAGCAATGGGTGGCCGAACAAACCCGCAAACAGACAACAACATGCGAAGCAGCACTAGAAAACAAATTTCTTAAGCTTTCCAATACAACGTCATCTAAGAACGCCAGTCTTGTGCACAACCTCTCGTCAAAGGAGCTGACGGAGAAAAAATGTTGTCAAGGAATGAGGCCTGCTTTAAAATAGCAGATGCCAAACCTGCCTAAATGATTACAGCAGTGGAGTCTGTCTCTGCCAGACGGAAGCGATAGTCGAAACACGGAACCTTATTCTACACTAGGTTTCATCCCTCCTCACGACTCATAGGCCGCGCAACATGCTTTCGAAGGTCAAACGTAGCACAGTCAATGAACTCGAGACTGACAGCGACCTCGATATCGTGCCTGTGGACAAGGGGCGTTCTACAGTCGCATTGGACAAGACAAGATAAATTCTGATAGTCAAACGCTTGTTGAAAGACTGTCAGTCCTACGTCCTATGCGAATGCAACCCCATAAATATGCCAAGACGCATTATCAACTCGAAGCTTTTGACATTGAAGACCACAAACACAATATTACCGATCGCCCGACGCATGGGATGATCGTAAGAAACGGTCCTCAAACGAATCTACGGTCTTCCAATATGTACAAAAAGGGCCTCCTATCCGGTCAGTCGCATCACTAATAGCCGCTGGTCTTTCTGGATGTCTTCATCTGCCGCAAAGATTGTGGTGGCCTAGAAACAAAGGTGACAACGAAAACGACAAACAGGATGCAAATACTGAATTTAAACTCTAGTTACCCGATCCGTCACAAACGCGCTTCCGTAAGGTCGCTATACCCACGCATTGAGACGCAATGCAGTGAAACAGAAGACAAGATTATTTAATTGCAATATCGTTGACGGGTCCTGAGAGCCAATGTCTGCCCGCACAACTTCGACAACCAGTGCCAGTGCAAACAAGGTCAATAACCAAATTTAAACGGCTGTAAATGTTTTTGCGTACTCCTTCGTGCGTAAAGAATGCCTCGGAGTCCCTCAGCCGTCTTCTCACTCCACGTGGAGCTTGGGTTGAACACAGGCCAGAAGCAATCATCAGGCACCACGTCATGGGACCAAAACACCCGCTGCGACGGCACGAAACGTCTGGAGTCGTTTAGCGAATCTGGTGCAGTTGCCGACGGAGCAATCATGTCGGAGAATCCGGGAGATTACCTCGGACACGTATGGCTGATCATGCAGCAGCGGTGAGGGGGGAAGACGCCAGAACTCACGAAGCAGCTTATTATACGGAGCCTGACCATATTTCCTAGTTCCAAGGGGTTGAAATCCTCGCAATAGCTGACAACCGCATGAGTCGACAGCTACTCGAAATCTGGTCCTTGGGCCCGTAATTTATCAACATGCAATGACATCCCGGTATAAAATTCACTGCTCAGTCATTCCCTGAGTGAAAAAAATCAGTCAAGGCGCGGGCGCTCAACTATCCCGCTGACAGCGTGCAGAATTGGCGAGTAATCATTACGTCAACATCCAACCCGGATGCTGAAATTGCGGCAAATAACGGCAAGAACGTGGACGTGTCTCATTCCTGAACACTTTGCTTTTTAGGCCACCACAATCTTTGCGGCAGGAAAGCGACAAATACGACGCAAATACTGAACTTCAATAGCAACCACCGAATCAGTCAAAAACGCAGTTGCGTAAGGGCGCTATACCGGCGCGTTGAGACGCACTGCACTGAAATGGAAGACAAGGTTGCTGAATTACAATATCTTCGACGGGTAATGAGAGCCAATGTCGACCCGCGCAACTTTCTCAACCAGTGCATACGAAAAGGACACCAGAGACCAAATCCAACCTGCCCCAAATTTTGGCGGGCTCTTTCATACGTGAAGAACGTCTCGGAAGCCGCCAGTCGTCTTCTCACTCCACTTGGAGTTGGGGTTGCACACAGGCCGGAAGCTACCATTCGGCGCCAAGTAATGAGGCCAAAAGACCCGCTGCTACGGCAGGAAACGTCTGGAGTCGTTTACCGGATCTGGTGTAGTTGCGAACATTGCAACTAGCCGGAGAAACTGGGAGATTACTCCGTACGCGACTTGCCGAGCACGCTGCAGCAGGGAGGCGGCGAGACGCTAACTCTCAGGTGGCGGCACACTCGACGGCACCCAGCCATATTTTCAAATTTCAAGAGGCCGAAATCCTCGCAAGGGGTGACAACCGCGTGAGCCGCGAGCTGCTCGAGTCATGGTTTCTCAGGCCCGCAATCTTCCAACAAACACAATGACCTCCCGGTGGCCTTTTCCGTATTGCGATTTTCCTTGGGCAGGAGAATCAGTCACGTGGGGAGGGCGCGGGCGAGAAATTATCACGGTGACAGTGAGCCAGTTTGCTGAGCAATCGTCACACCAGCATCCAGCACGGATGACGAAATCGCGGCGATTAACGACTCAGACTCGGACCGCCAAGCCACCGCCGCATCAATTACGACACCAGCGACGATTGCGAGAACTGTTAATTGCAGTGCGCATATGGTCGCGCGGCAGCCACGTGCTATAAATACTGCACTCCTGGTGCCACCTTCACCTCTATCTGCGAATGTCTCTGATAATGGATTCGAGTGAGAATCCGAAACGTCAGGTTAATAAAATTCTTGTTCCAGTGATCGCATCTTCATCTTCTGAACTGCTACCTGGGACTCGCCTGTTCGCTTCTATCAGCAAACCTCAGTCACCTCTAATACGGGACCGATGCTAATAGGGGTTTTTATATTGGAAGCTGGGGAACGCACTGACGACGAGGCAAAGAAGTTGTTTGCCAAAGAAAAGCTATTTGGAGTGCGAGCTTGCACTTTCACTAGTTGACAAAGAGTTACGCTAACTCCTAACCCTAACCCCCAAATATAATCCCCTACACCGAGCCACAACCACTAACCCTAAAATTCCACGATAGCCCCTAACACCAACCCCAACTGTATTGTGTCCATCAGGTGGGGCTAACAAACCACATCTTACCTTTTGATATTATTGCAGTCTGACGTAGTGGACTTCACTTGCCAAATAAAGGCTATGATTTAGTTTAACGCCATCTCATCTTTTACGAACATCCAACCCATTATGCAACTTCCATATGTTTTTCTGTGGCTGTGTGTGGCAAGCATGTGACAAGAGTTTCACGGTCAGCTCCAACATCATCTAAGTTTTGCCAGCTATTCGGGACCACATTGTGCAGAAGGTAATGTGCATGGCAATTCTCCAAAACATATTTATCACTTTCGTGTCCACGTCCACCCCAGGGTATGATTTTATGCAAAGAGGATGCTTAGAAGACCACTGTCAACTATTGGTAGCCCCTTGCAAACCCATATCAGCCAGTCATAATGGATTCCAGGACAACTGTTGGGTCCATCCTGCTAAACGTAGATTTATGTTACTGATGTCCACTTTAGCCGGCTTTACTTTTCGATTGTGAATGAAGAAGAACGAATTTGAAAATCGATGCATTGAAGAAGCTGAAACATCTCGGAATTTCGCTCCACGAGGATAAAATAATACAGTCCAACACAACTTAACCTTTCTGTTTGAGGACATATGTCAAAATTTTGGTTCCCACTTCCTAAAATCGTTTGCGTACCGCAGACATAATGAAGCACGTAATGCATGTGATAGATCAAGTTCTTGAGCAAAGGGACAAACCGGTCCAGTCGACAGCATCAATACCTTTAATATGTTCGTAATAATGAGTATTTTAAGACGTTTCGTACCGATAGCTGACATGTTTACTTTTTTGAATCCAAGTCTGAAGGGGCGTATAAATTTCAGTATGCTGAATTCAGTCATTTAGCGATCCTCTGCGGTGAACTCGAAGGCTGCTTGTTATATCACCTATACGATTGGATGGCGTCCTGTAACTAAAGCACTGATGATGACTCGATCAGTATTATCTACAACCATCTGTGATGACCGGTTAAAGTAAGAATCTGAAACATCAGTCCAATGAAGTGGTTTTAGTAGTCACAGCTTCATTCATTCAGCTGCCACCCAGAAATCACTTCTCAACTCATGCTGCTGGCATTGTTCATATGAATCACATGTATGTGTCGAACTTGTTACGCTGATGATTCCTTGTCACTACTCAGTGTAATCTTTGTCCGAGAAACACAATCTCCCCTTACCCGATTTGTTTTCACTCGATTTTTTTAGATCGGTCTATCGTGCGTAACGAATGTCAAAATTCCGCCGTGTTATTGTCTCGCCAAGTGTACCAGTAGAGCCGGAAATCCACAGTGCGGCAGAGTACTTCAAACTCATTAGAGTTTGTATCCCGTGAAAGTTCTTTGTCAGATCAAGGAATCTTGGATTCGGACATTTTATTTAAATAAGAGGACGGCAAAAAGAATTGCATGTGTTTGCGTGAAAACTCTGAAATGATAAACTGGGATTTCGTGAGGCGACTTAAGTATGGTGAGATGTAGACAAACTGATATCTTTTAATTAATGCTATGTGGTTGCAGCCTCAAATATAACCGTCTTATCGCGCTTTGGAGATAAACGGGGACGGTGGCTGATGAAACTTAGCGTGACTTTTATTAGACAACCCACATCTAACAGCGATCATACGAATGTTTGTATGATTTGAGAACACCTATTTTCATTAATGTCGGCTGAGATTGTCAGTGGGCAGCGCCCTTTTACTGACCACCTCTTACAGCCTATTTTTACCACGCTATTGCAAACAACAGGGTGGAATTAGGCATCTTTTTATTTGAGGACAATAGTTTGGAGTATGATAGCAGATGGCGACCGTGAGGTCAATGTGTGTGCTAGGGGCCACATAAATTACTTTACTGCTGTAAGCTCTAGGGGACATGCCACAAATTACGCTAAGGTCTGGGCTACATCTTTGAATACAGTGGAAAAATTGCAATCAGTCAAACCGTCTGTCTAAATTAGACTTATAAGTCCGCTCATGTCTCATCTTTTGTACTGTCTCGATGGTGGTCTGGTTAGTTATCTTAATGTCGTATTCGTAATTTTTTTCTGTGGTTTCGTACGATAAGTAGATGGCCTTGAGTGATTTCGATCAAATGCAGTGTCTTATCTTAGTTACCATCAATATTTAGTAGTATTTGATCTTGTTCAGATATACATATTTTTTAATGTGAAGTTTGGTAGTGATTATGTGCGCTAAATTCGCAGACAGGTTTTAGTGCTTGCGTTTTGGATGACTGCACGACCGTTTAGTGAATTGCTAATGCTCATTTTAAACAGAGGATTATTAAATGACAATCGGAAGTAGTAATATGGCAATTTCGAAGATGCAAACGTGATTATTTTGTCAAAAATTGTACGCGAATCTGACTTTTATGATTGGTAGTTCGCACGTAGTGCACAGAAAACGGTTTGTGACAGTAAGTTATGTCTACGAAAAATCCATCGTTTTCCGCTTTTTATTTTCCTATTAAGAAGACAATGATCAAGTTAAGTAGTTTTATCTATTTATTATATTGAGGTTGAATATGATTTGCAGATAATGACTCTGTCGGTGAAGTTGTTGCCTACTCTTAGGTCAAAGTTCTTAAGAACCCAATTTCTCCTTACGAATCTCTTAAAATATACATTAATCTACGTTTAAGTGCCGTACTATATGGAAAAACCTAATAGGTCGATGAACCAGTCTGTAGTAGAATGCTCGGGGCAGGAAATTTTGTCTCATATATCAAGTAGTATATGGCAACAAATACAACAGCACTTGAGTTTTTATTGTTAATTCTATTATTGAACTAATATTTTGGCTTTTTAATTTTACCTAGTTTCTGCCTTGCAGAAGCATAAGAATCATGTCTGTGTTGATTTAACAGAAAATCTGCAGATCGAGTTCCATTTAAAACCTCATAGATATAAAGGGACTACTGTGAAAAGGTTTATGCATCCATTACACCACAAACGTTTTTGCGGGTCAAGGGAGCAAAGTAATTCCTGAGGAAGCATCCGGAGCTTCCAAAAGAGAAGTACCTCTAGCACATTCCCTTTTAAATACCAGTCTTCAACATTCTTAATATAACAATCTCAGATGAAAACTATTAGATTCATTGATTTAATGCGCCTCCGTGACCATTCAAAAGAATATACATTCAAAAATAATCTTAAGTATCAAATATGTCTGACTTTTAGCAGAGCAATTGAACTCAATCATGTGGTGCGTTGTAAATTATTTATAGCTGACCACATTTTCCAATTTTTAGCCCAAACGTATTCTTACTGATGAAATGGGGACCGGTATCGTAAGCTGAGCGCGAATCATGTGTTTCCTGTTAAATTTACACATACCAAACTTTATTTAAATATAATTTTTGAATGCTCGGACCAAGAGGATTTTTTGCTAGCGGCATGGCTCCCATTTACACTTCCAAAGAAAATAATGCAACTAGGCTAATGGAAAGACAGTTTTACACCACTTCACTTCAAGCGTTAATACGAACAACGTATGTAAACATAAGTGTACAATGACAGCATGTCCGAGGTATGCAGCCGTGGTGTTCTTTAGCCAAGAACGTATAACTAGGGAGATGCTGAAACGAACATATTAAACTCCTGTTGACAATAATAAATATCTTATGTGACATTGAAAGTGATGCACTTGAGTTTTTGTGGATTTGTTTAAAGCGTGTTAAATTTAAGATGTATTCTGTAAACCGCGCCGTTCCAATGGTTGCAAACTTGCCATACCTTCAAATTTCAAAAGCGGTTAAAAATCTGATGAAAACGCAATTGATGAAAATAACACCCACGTCTTTGCCTAACTGTGTTAGTAGTTCACGGCATCGGAAAGAATGGTTTTGCCTTATTAAGCATGAAAATTGCCCGGTGAGAAATGGAAACCTATGCGTGAACATAATGTATGGCTCTGTGAATGTGACTTCCTTGTCGCTCTGGTGACCTCAAGTCCACGATTGCGTTCCCCATAGCATGAACGAAACATATGATAACCGGTAGAGGGGCGCCCACCGATCGTCCTGTTTTGCTTGACGGCTCTTTCTCGAGCGCACCCAGCAGCCACGCAGCGGCACATGATATAGGCAGAATGCTATTTCCGACAAAGACACGGGAAGCTGCAATGGCCACTTCCGGCTCACTAGCTGCCGTCAGCCAGCCATACTCAATACCGAAGTGTGGAGCACCTGTGGAACGGATTAAAATATTACAGAAGTTGTGATCCTAAGACAAAAGACATAATATTTTATAAAGTAATAAGTGTAATTAAACTCGCTAAGATGTCTACAGCCTTGTGTGTACGAAGGCCTTCTTCTTGCTGTTGTGTGTTTGACTCCCAATGCGGTACCAACTTTTTCACATTTACGTCAAAATGAATTAATAAGATGCCGTTAGAATGTCCGACAAAAATGTCATACGACAGATTAAAAATTTAAACTAGAGCAAAGCCGAAAAAAGTCAGGACGGCAATTATTTTAAAATGCGGAATTTAAACCAATCAAAAGTTTTTATTCAAAAACAGGAAGCATGTGCATTGCGGGTGGGCAAGTCGATATTGCCAGACATATTGCAGTGCATACGAGACTTGATAATGTCGTCACCGTTTATTTTGGCTGGTTGTATTGAGCATCTTTCGATTACAAACCTAACTCTAGTAACAATCTTGCGTCTACCGTTTAAGCGGATGTTTCCACCTAGCGTACAAGTGACCATAAGCATATGGATCGGCCAAAATGCCGTCTACTATGAAGAATTGATAAAATCGGCATGCGATAACAAAGCAAGGGGCATTCTCATGCGTGACCACTCGATAAACAACGCTCTCTGAACAAAATATCCATGCGCAGAGCGGCACGTATTTGGCTATGAAATTGTCCATTGGTGTATCGATGAGATTATTGTTTATAAAATTTCATTCGGGAGAGGAAGATGCGATCACTAGAACAAGACGTTTACTGGCCTGACGTTTCGGTTTCTCACCCTAAAGAATCCTCAGAGATGGTTGCAGATAAGGGTAGTTGAGACATCAAGACTGCGGTACTTATAGTACGCAACTGCCATAAAGCCACATGCGTATCATAACCAATAGTTCTGGTGATCACAACTGGGGTCGCGACTGAGGCGATGATGGCTCGTCAGTCCGCGTTCGTGCCGTTCGTTTCAGCAATTTCATCCACCGCAATCCGGTACGCTGTCACCGGGATCGTTGGTCACTCGCGTCCTCTCTAGGTGACTGATTCTTTCACTCAGCGGATGACTCAGCACTGAAGTTGGAACCGGGGTCATTGCATGTTGATGAATTGCGGGCCTGAAAACCAGGATTCGGATTGCTGGCGACTCATGTGGTTGTCAGCTCTTGCGAGGATTTCAACCCCTTGGAACTTGGAAATATGGTCAGGCTCCGTATAATAAGCTGCTTCGGGAGTGCTGGCGTCTTCCCCCCTCACCACTGCATCATGGTCAGCTATACGTCTCCGCAGTAATCTCCCCGATTCACCGACATGTTCGCTCCGTCGGCAACTGCATTAGATTCGCTAAACGACTGCAGACGTTTCCTTCCGTCGCAGCAGGTGTTTTGGCCCCATGACGTGGTGCCTGATGGTTGTTTCTGGCCTGTGTGCAACCCAAACTCCAAGTGGAGTGAGAAGGCGGCTGAGGGACTCCGAGGCATCCTTTACGCACGAAAGAGTACGCAAAAAAATTTACTGCCGTTTAAATTTGGTTATTGACTTTGTTTGCACTGGCACTGGTTGTCGAAGTTGTGCGGGCAGACATTGGCTCTCAGGATATTGCAATTAAATAATCTTGTCTTCTGTTTCACTGCATTGCGTCTCAATGCGCGGGTATAGCGACCTTACGGAAGTGCGTTTGTGACGTATCGGGTAAGTACAGTTTAAATTCAGTATTTGCATCCTGTTTGTCGTTTTCGTTGACAACTTGGTTTCTAGGTCACCGCAATCTTGGCGGCAGATGAAGACATCCAGAAAGGCCAGCTGGTTGTTTTCTTCCTTCTCCATTGCCAACTGAATGTCCGAGAAAACAGCACTGAATGTCAGCACCTTGTTTGATCGATGACGACGAAGGCACCATCTACATACTGACACCAACATTTTAGTCTCTGTTGTCGGAAAGGCAACAATTCCAAACGTTATATGACCGCTTTGTCTATGAGTCTCAAAATCGGCAAATCCATTGGCGTGCCATTTACCTGCTCGTAGACTGTTTCGTGGAACATAAAGTACGTCTTCCGACTGAACTTTACTAGTTGAATGATTTTGGCGTGGCCGAAGCATTCGTCCATTTCATGGTATTGCTCTTTTAGGAGTATCCTATGGTCTTGCCTACTAGGCTCTGCGGAATAGATGTAAAACAGACGTGACACCCAAGGTCACCATGGCGTTGCTTGACAGGAGAATTATTTCCCCAGCAATTTTGCTGACGAGCTGCCTGTGGTGTTTGAAGCGGATGTCAGAATCTTGAGATGTCAAAAAAGCCACTGTTTCAGTCTGAAGGTTGAAGCGCCTTTTAGCGATGCAATAAGCCGGAGAGGAGGGTCCTGGCTGTGCACATTAGAAGACCGTAGAATTAGTCCAAGCCGTTTCTTGCGATCTTCCCACGCGTCGGTCGATCGGTGTTATTGCGCTTGAGGTCTCCATTACCAAAAGCTTCGAGTTGATCTCGCGTGTCAGCATATTCATGGGGTTGCATTCGCATGGGACATAGGACCGGCAGTCTTTCAACAGCCGTTTGGCTATCCGAATGTAGATTGTCCTGTCTAATACAACTGTAGAACGGCCCTTGTCTACAGGCACGATAGCGAGGTTGATGTTAGCCTTCAGTTCCTTTAGTGTGTTACGTTTGACCTTGGAAAGCATGTTGCGCGGCCTATGAGCCGTGAGAAGGAATGAAACCTAGTGTAGAATAAGGTTCCGTGTTTCGACTCTCACTTCCGTCTGGCAGAGACTGACTGGCTGGCAGGTTTGGCATCTGCTATTTTAAAGCAGGCCTCAAACCTTGACAACATGTTTTCTCCGTCAGCTCCTTTGACGAGAGGTTGTGCACAAGACTGACGTTCTTAGATGACGTTGGATTGGACAGCTTATGAAACTCTTTTTTCTAGGGTTGCGTCATATGTTGCTCTCCGTTTGCGGGTTTGTTCGACCACCCACTGCTGCGGCAGTTTTTTTAGCGTTCGTGCTCATGAACTCGCAGCATCTTGCTTTCTCTTTGTCGAACCGCTCACCGTATATCAACAAACCACTTGCGCGCAGCTTAGCAGCTGATTGACTGTGAGACTGTACATCAGTAGATCTATTTGAATTCTGCTAATTAAATATAGTTAACATGGAATAAGGGTCCTCGAAATTCTTTTGAGAGAGAGAGAGGGGAATGCGCTTTATTTTGAAATCAAATGTTCAAAATTTTCAGCAAAACGTTGGCTCCATTCACTATGGGCAGTAACTAAGTTAATAGATTATTCAAGAGTCAAAGTTTAACACAAAGAAACGATTATTATGGGGATAGTTCAAGTCTTAGCTTCTGTATTTCTGTCTCTTCGCACGTAAGATAGCGCGCTAGGAATGGCAATACAGAAGCTCGATAAGCCGATGTGCGACAGGATATAAGACGGAAGTTGCGGCGCATCGGGCGGGAAGACTTGGCAGACATAAAATCGGAATGTAGGGGATGGGCAACGTCATCTAGAATTCGGCCAGCAAATTGCTTGACCGCATTGAAGTGTCGTTGTAAGATTGTGTCAACTAAAAAAATATAAGAAACACCAGCAGCAGAAGAGAGCATGCGGAGGATTCGTTTCAAAAGTAAAAGATCTTTCTTTAACAAAGCAGGAAAAACGACAGGAGAACCGTATAGGATAAGAGGAAGAATGCAGGCATCAATGAATCGCCAGACTAAGGGTTGAGGTGTGTGGTAGGCACGTAAACGACGAATGTAGTAGAGAAGTTTACGAACTTTAATAAATAGGGACTCAATATGGAGGGAAAATAGAAAGATTTGAGGACAAAGTAACGCCAAGGTACCTGAAAGAGGATACTTCGTTAGGAAGAATGTCAGAAAAATCAGGGTTAGGAGAGGGTCGCAGTCGAAAAATACACTGAACGGATTTTTGGTTGTTAATTAGGAGACCATTTTCCTCCGACCACACTAGGACATGGTTGAGGTCATCCTTTAGAGACCGGAGGTGTGTCTGACTTTTGAGAGGGTGTCCAACAACCACATCGTCAGCATACTTGACCAGAAGACAGTCATTAGGGGACCTGAGATCATCAGTGTGGAGGGAGAAAAGGTGAGGGGATAGAATGGAACCTTAAAGAACACCGCAGTCGTTGGGAAGGGCCGAAGATTTCCGCTTGCCAGATTGGAAAAATTGGGTGCGGAAGGTAAAATAATCGCTCAGCCAACAGACAAAGAGCACTCCTTCCTGAAACTTGGAACGCAATGGAGTGCCCTCGAAGGTAGTCAATAGCTAGGGGGTTCCTGAAAACCAAAAAGAAAGTCAGTGTGACCAATTTTGGCCTTGCAGTCATTACTCAGAATCTAGCCGGTGAGAATCTTGGTTTTAAACCCCAGGGTTTTGATTGCTGTGCATCGTTAAGGTAAATGTCCCTCATTCCAGCACCTTAACTAACAATTTGTAAATTGTTTTCAAATTTGAAAATTATTTTAAACTCGGCACAAACCTTCTTTTATATTAAGGGTTTCAATTTTACCAGCTGCATATTTTGCAGATTTTTATTGGGATTCATAACTTTGTGCACCATGTTTAAACAAATCCATACGCCTCACGCGCGCCTGTATAAATGAAAAGGCAAATGTCGTTTTAGTCTCAGTTTCATAGTCATAAAATATATCATGATTAGAGTATTTAATCCTACGTCTTGCAGTTGCTCGAATCAAAAATTTATTTATTAATCTATTATTAATCTAATAAACATAAGAAAGCTCAAGAAAGGACCTTTTGTGCATATTTTACGCAAAACACATCAAATGTTTGAGAGCATGAAAATTGCTTATAAACCTAATGTATAAGCAATTTATATGCGCTGAAAGCTTTGATGTGTTTTGTGTAAAATATGCATAAAAGGTCTTTTCTTGAACTTGTTTTGGTTTATTGGTGAACGTATCCTACGCCGAATTAGTTAGTCTTTTTAGCCCTACGCACGCTTGTACGCATAAATTGCATAAGCGTACATGTAAGCATTCAACCGTGTTTTTACATTGTTTGTTAAAAGTGTTTGGTTATGATCATGATTCCGGGAACCTGCGCAACAATATGATTTGCTGGATTGTTACATTTCCAATTTTGTAGGTTTAATCAAAATGTATGAAATGCTAATTTAAGGCGTAGTTGTAATCAACATTTTTACACCGACGCTTCTCGATCAAAATATTATCGAACTATTTTGATGGTTTTCTTGCTCAGAAGCTACTTCATTATTGTTTCATCAAGAGCCATGTTTCGCTTTATTTTACAGTAGCTAAGACCTGAAGATGATGCAAATCATATTTATGAACGCCCTATTTTTGCCATGCAGTGCGTATCACTGATGAGTTTTTCAGTAACAACAACACTGGTCGTCTGCAATGGATGGGTAGAGGCAATCATCTATACTCCATAACGTTTCGTTATGTATGGAAACTTAAGAGACTGCGAGGCACGCAACTTACATAGGGCGCTATCGGTTAACAAGTTGAAAATTGTTGAAGACTCAATAGTGATGCCCTATCTTACACGTGTAGACATGGCGGTTACATGCTACAAATGGTTATGTGCCCAACGACGTCTATCATGTCGGAAAGATTTTGAGTGTCAAGGGGACAAAGAATATGCTCTTGTGAACCAGCCTGACCTAGCAGTCTTGCTTGAGACGGCATAAATATAAGGGTCTACTTAGTTTTGTATAGGGACACCATGATCCTCCGTCTATGGATTTTTCTTCTGCTGGCGTGGGCGCAGGGAACACGAGGCTGTATCTCATCTACAATATCGCAAGAGAGCGCTGTTGATTGTGAGGCAAATTTTTATACTTTAAAAGCCATTATTATGCTTGCTGTTAATATAAATTGTCCAAAGTTATCACAGATATGCGTATTGCCTGTTAGAGATTTAATTTCGTTTTGTGCTTTTCTTCTATCATGTACATTTTGAAAGCTGTGACAGAGCCTGAACAGACTTATTGAACCCGTTGATTTTATTATGACCATTTTTGATGTGTTGGATCAAGCTTGCTGGAACCGGGTATAATAATATTGAACGCATTTCCCTTTGCCTTAGGCATGGTTGAAGTACAGTTAGTGACCTAACTCATAAAATGTGTCGAAATTTACGAATGATTGTCAATCACACGCAAACCGACAACATTTCATGAGTCAAATGTCTATGTTAATTAAGTACATGTTTAAGAGAATTAAAAACATAAAATAAATATTAAGGGCAGTATTGTGTTGTTTACAAATTCTGAATTAATTTGAAAAGCCCAATTTACCGAAAACGTCAAAAATGGCTCTAATTTAGTAAAATTCATTTATAGATATATAGACTGCATTCTCGTACCAAAAACATAGTAAATATGAAAGTGGACATAAAATAATGTCGAATAACAGCAGTTTTGTTTATTAAGTACTTTGATTTCATACATGACCGTTTGTCAACTGCCTACATTCTGAGTGCATATTTCAAAACTGTCTTCCGGTCATTAGTGTTATTTCTGGCGCACATGAAGTAAGTGGGATGAGGTTCAACAGGAGAAGCTGGAATTTGCTGATTTCACCGATTGTGACGCCCGTAGAAACAAAAGTTTTTATAAGGTGACATGCCATGAAGCCGGTCGGTGCCTAATAAATTTAAATAAAACTGACAGGCGTAATCGTAAACATACCATTTTGTGTTCATAGAGGGGAATTTTCGTTTTTTAATTAAATTTGCAATTGTCGTTCTTTTTTAAATTACGTTGATTTCCAGATCGGCCTCAAAATGTTGCTGAATACGTCATGATTTTCAGTGCTTTCATCCGCTCGTCCACAAACACAGATTCTAACTAACCTGTCTGTTGAGAACTTTAAAGAAAGACTGTTCTTGAAGGCATTTACCTAATTAATGGGTGTTCATGCGCTCCTTTTCACGAAGCTGGTCGTTTGGGTCATATTTGAAGACCCAAACATCAAAATCCATTATCAAATAGAGTGGCTGTTCGCAACGAATGTTGGAAACGAATATGCCTTCGAACAGTATGAAAACTTTCTTCAATAAGTTACCTCTTTAAGAAGCGCTTTGCTACTGCAAGGCGTTGACGGAACTCTGTGTACATTACATTTTTGCATGGCGAGGCCATGTAAAAATTCGACACTTTGGTGGTTTCTTTCGCGTTCATAAGCAATATTAATATTTTTCAATCTTGAACGCAAGAACATGCTTTTCTCAATTCATTGAGGCCATTTGCACTGCTTTTGCTCGCTTTTAGACCCCGTTCTTCGATTTTGAATGCATGGCAGAGCGTCCATATAAATGCTCATATTTTGCTGAAACTGTTAAGTCTTTGCTCGATCTATTTCTGAATAAAGTATGCACTGAAGCTAAACTACACGACAAGTAGTGTTGAATATGTATAAAGCTGGAAATGACCATTCCGTGGTGGTCATCTATGTGACTTTAGGTAGAATTTTCCAAACGGCAAAACAATTGCAATCAGTCTTTGGCATGCGACATCCAAATTCATTTAAACATAAAAGCATGTAAAAATATCCATGCCGATTTTGGTCTGGGCAGAGGCAATTCTGATTCCTTTCATTAGTGGTTTCCCGGTCACCTGACTTGCAATAGTTTTGCTAACGCATGAAATGTTGACCGAAAATACGAAATCAGTTTCGAAAATATTAACAAAGGTTTTAAAACTAATTATCGTGCAGTGCAATTCAGTGATAATTCCTTTGCCTCCGGATGTCGACTTTTGCGCTAACTTTTTTCCGGCTGCACATAAAAATTACACTCAGTAAAAAATGGCTACATAACTACCATGAGTTTTTCTCCTTGATTTTCGACGCCTTATAAATTTAAAGATATCTGATGGAAAACACTCATACAAATATTTGGTCTTTTAATCTTCTGGTAGAAATTAATGTCTTCTTTTTATTGTATGCTCAAGGTGAGGGTATAATTCGGTTTAGAAAATGTTTCTAATAATGACCTTTTTAATATCATGAAATGCCCATATTGAAAACATCAAGTCATTGCGTTTACTAATGTTACTTGCAAAGTTTACAATATGAATTAAATCCAGTGCTGAATTTTATGGACCTCATATCGCTGCCTTCTTAATGCCTGTATATTTACGTTTTGTATTTGGTAAAACCTGATTACAAGTTTAACGGCATGTCAGGTTCAAAATAATTCGGGTACTGGAAAACGTTTTCCAAGCCGAATTACATCATTCCTTTGAATATAAAATTAGAACAAGACGTAAATTTTTATCGAGAGAGTGAAAGACTTAATCTTTGTATTCTTTTGTTCGATGAAATATAATTGAATTTTTAAGGACATTGAAAATCAACGAGACTTTCAGATTTGTTTTTGCATGCGGCCTGAAAGGAGTTTGCGTGAAAGCCGGCATCTCAAGGTACCTGATTGGTTGTATAATTATGCTGCACGATGATAAATTTTGTAGCCTTCCTGTATTATCTAAATTAAGACATATTCCAAAATAACGTAAAATGGCCGTTCATAAATTGTCCTGTCTCTACCATTAAAAAATGGCTTGTAAATTTAACAATATGGACCAAATACACTGTTAAATTTTCTAAACCCTATATGGCCCGTCTTTATTACTGTAGAAACGATAGTGGTTTTCCGCACGCGGAAAATATGTGGATTGTAATTTGGAAACCCCGATTCCAAACGTAACGGTTGAGGGGGTTCAAAAACACTCGGGAATCGAAAACAATTTTAAATACCGAAGTATATTCTTCCTTCGACTATGAGATTGGAAGAAGATGTAATTGTCCACCGAATGATCAAAAGAATGAATATTTGTATGTATGTTTTAAATGAAATATAATTGGGCATTTAGGGACATCGAAAATCAATGAGAAAAATTCATGCTGGTAAGAAGTCGTTTTTTGCATTGTGCTTTTTGCATGCAGGAATAAGGAAGTTCATTAAAACGCTGGTATCCTGAGGTGACTGAAATGCTATAGAATTATGTTGCAGGCCGACTAGTAGCACAACTTTACTTAATTACTCTTTTCGAATCGAAAACGCATTCCAGAATTTCGGTTGACATTTCATGACTCGGTCCGGCTACGGTGATCATCGTACGGTACAATTCTATAATAAAATCATTTACCTCCGACGTGCCGGCTTTCGAACCAACTTGAATATTTGTATGCATTTTCTCTTTGAAATGTAAATTCCTTCTTAAGGAAAACGAAAGTTTATGAGACCAATATATGCCACATAAGTAGTCATTCTTTACAGATTTGTTTGTGCATGCGGCCTAAATGAAGTTTGTTTGAAAGCCGGCATCTCGAGGTGACTGATTTGTTATGCAAGTATGCTGCACGATAATAAGTTTTATACCCTACCTAAGTAATTGTTTGGAAATCAAGACGCATATCAGAATTTCGGCCAAACATTTCCTGAGTTGGCACACCCACTGTAGACTCCAACGCCATGACGCCGTTACCTGACTGTCCGTCAAGCCCCTTACAAGGGTCAGGCTGTAAGAGGCCAAAGCGTTATGGCACGCCTGGGCGCAAGCGCATGTCGTTCCACCTCATTTTCCTCATGGTGAAGCATCAGCTGGCTGACCGAATCGGACAGTGAACTGGTGTCTGTGAGGGAGGGAAGAGACGATGATGTCGACTCTGAAAACTCCGATCTCACTGTAATCACTTCTTATTGCGCCCTATAAACTAACTAACAAGCTTTGGCACCGAGACGCAAAAAATGGAGCTGCCAACTGCGATAGGCACGTAGCGGCCCAACAACTCCATCCTTTAAATACTGCAAAACCTGGGAAAATTACCAGCTTGATGATGGATTCGAGTGAGAATCCGAAACGTCGGGCTTGCAAAGCTCTTGTTCCAGCGATCCTGTCTCTTTCTACGTGTTTCTCAATTATTCAAAGTACATCCGCGCATTCCCAAAAGCTTTTGTTTTGCATACAACTACTTGACCCCCGTCGCCTGTGCGCTCCCCGACCCCACCAGTAAAACTCTTATTACCACCGGTCTCGTATTAGTGGTGACTGGGGTTTGTTTACTTAAGGTGGGGCTACACAACCACACCCGGTCCTTTGAAGTATTTGGCCTATATCGAGCTGCATAGTTTGCTTATCGCGTCAGTGAATTTTGCGCTAAACTTTAACACGCAGTTCGCGATAAATCGAACACTTGATTGGATCAAAATGGTTGTTTTAGTAAACATGTGGGGAAGCCTACAGAAGGCAGTTGCCGTCTCATGTCAAACAGATCCAGTGTAACTCTCTTCAAACTAAACTGAGATTGCCAAATAATGAATTCTGCGTTTCGGTAAGGGATTCTTTTGTGTCTAATGTTTTCATTGATGCGATTTTAAGGGATGACGTAATGACGTCTTTTATGGACATTCAATAATGGCCTTTAGCACGCACGTAGTGTCTGTGCACGTATACATGAGTCAGTCGGTAAGCGCCACAGCTTGTTTAAACGATTGTAAGTACGCGAATCTCGTGATGTTTTGGAACCAAGTCATTTGCTTGATACCAATGTTCAGGCATTAAAATGACATTTTGTGCGCTTACGAATAGGCCTCAGCATAGTAAATGACACCAAATATGATAATCTAAACTAAGATTAACGCCAATGGAAGTTACCTAAACTTGTAGCTGAAGGCATGCGCGTAAGGATTTTCAGCTACCTACGCACAGAGAGTATGATTAAGAAGCGAAGATTCTATTCAAATTCCGTTTGAGTATCAATTCACACTCGTAGGAAGTGCTTTTACTGTCAGACTTCGAGAGTAAAACCTACTCAGATATTTGTCGCCTGTCCGTTCACATTTAATTTAGGTGGGAAATCTGTTTAATTCTTAGCAGAAGCGGGCGTTCAATTATAAACGACGTCGTTCTAGTGACACATATTGCGCACAAGGCTCGCTGTGGAACACGCATGGTTTCTTGAATCTATTGTTTGTGTATAGTGTGGCGAACACAGCAAAAATATGAGTAAAATATACTGAACGGCACGTCACAATACCATTTTGCATTGATAACTCGCTATGTATCTGAATGACCACCCTCTCAAACAAGTTGAGATTGTGAAAGCACACTACGGTGGTGGAAAATTCACAAAAGCTGTTCTACAAAATCCCTGTGGATAAAAGAACGGTTCAATGGGGAGATATAATCCACAATTAAAGACTTTCATCGGACGAGGAATTCCTGCGTAGAGGTTAGCAATTTTGCAGGGTGAGTTTGTTAACACTTTGCCACTTTTTTCGTATACACGAGAATAAGGAAAGCTATGTTGATTTCCTGGCATTCATAACGATGGTCAAGTTTGTCTGCTATACATGTAAGTGGGAAGTCAAAGACTGCGTTTTTGCAGCACGTTAATTTCTCAGTGACTTCAAAACCTGTAATGAAAATGAAATGCATCATTTCAGTTCTTGCTCTGTTATAATTGAAGTCAGATTTGTACTGTATGTAAGACACTGACAAAAACTTTGTAACATTTTACGACTCTTCGTTTGTTCGGCTAGTTTACTGTGATGTAGGCGATGTGTACCAGGCAGTGAACCTTTTTATTGTCAATTGGCAGCAGAATATACCACTTCATGCCATAAAAGATTGATGTACAGTGGTCGCAGTATTGTTCACATGTCAAACGGCACACTTCAGCATATACCTTTAAGGACTTTTTTGCTCGCTGCCGGTAATTAACTTGGCAAAATTAAGCATCTTCTGCGAGTTCATGGAGCATGAGAATCGCAGATCGATAGCGAGCGCAAATTAATACTCAGCGCAAACGGACTTCGGAATATGAGCACGGTGTCTGGCCGAGTAACACAGCCCCACATATACGATGTTTGATATAGACAGCATGGGACTAAAGTAAGCTTGCGCAAGCATAAAAGGTGCAATAACTTCCTGAACCGGGGATGTGAATGACTGACAGGGCAACGGGCTCGTGGCCCAGCAGTTAGAGGTGTAGACTTCTAACAAACAGGTCGCGAGTTCTAGCCTCAGGTGTTCCACACTTCGGGGTTGGGTATGACTGGCTGATGACAGCTAATTAGCCAGAAATAGCCATTCCGGTCTCCCTTGTTTTTGTCGGTAATGTTAATTTACCTGAAGGGCTATTCTCAAAAAAGATTAACAACTACTTATAGGTAATTTTCGCAAATAAATCCAACTAAGTATAACAGACTTTCTGCTTGTCAAGTAAGGAATGCTTTCAGGTCTGATGCTGGAGTGTTGCACTTATGATGCTGCAGAAGGAAATTATCGACAAAGAAAAAGGAGGCCGAAATGTTCAAATTTGCCGTCCCAACGTATATAGTAATATTTCTATCTTGTCTGAAAGTGTCCAATAATGCCAAAAACGACTTACTGGATTTTGAATTTAATGAGGCGCTCTGGTGAATGCATGAAGACTAGGAAGAACCATCGTCCAATCAGAAGGCCTCTGTAAAAATTAGTACACGGCAACCAGATATCGGCTGTCAAAACTTACGTATTGCTATAATATTTGTTAAGATTTCTACAAAATTTAAAGAATTCCTACTCTTTTCTTCCATTAGCTCGCAAAGCCTGCAATTCACTTCCTGGCTACCAAATAGCAGATCTAGCAAAAGTGCTTATTAAAAGTTATCTAAAGGAAAGCACATTCGTTCGCTTACCAAACTGTACGGGATCATACGGTGGACGAATTAAAGCTCTTTCCTTTGAAGGTGGAGGGGACTGTTTAGAAGGCAATGCTGGCATAAACGAAAAACATCACTTTCTTCTGTGCGAATTTGAATTTCTTGTCGCTGTGCAAACCACATCCTCGCTCCTGTGCACATCTACGTACTGTCCTGCACGGATTTCGAAAATCAAGATGGCGTCGCGGACTGTAAAGGCCACATTCCTTGCGGAATATGATTCCATCGAATATTCGGAAGTATTCCATCTTTATAGTCTACTGAACTTAAAAATGGAGTCCGCGACTTACGTACCTGACTGCGGTATCAATTTCATGAGCAGTCCCGCTCTCATACCGGCCGACATTCTTGCTTTGGCGATAGTTTGGGAAGTTTTCCATAAGGCAATGCCAATTTCATGTCAAACGGATCCGTTATAGTTTATTTGTTCATGACCTGTGTGTAAGAAAAAAAGCGGTCTTTTATTTTTTTACTAGTTTAATGCTTTCTTGCAGTGCGCTTCTGAAAAATGTGTAACGATTACTTTACATGTGGTCAATGGGCGTAAACTTTTGGGTTCCAAATATAAGGCACAGAGTGTGGGAAACTTGTTTAATCTAAACACTCCGTGAGGATTACTCAAGATGTTTTTTCTGGGAGATGTACCTTAGCGCACTGGCTATTTTTAGGCACGAAAAACCGCATTTTGCAACTTTAACACTGAAATGTTACAGTTCCCTCCCAAGCGCCATAGAAGAGCTGCTACGCCCTCTGAAATTGCATCGTATTTGAATGTCCACAGTGCCCTGTGTTAAATTTACAATGCAGACCGCATTCGCTGGAGCATTCAATGAGCCCGTACAATATTCTGGTAACGGTCTAAAGGCTTTGATATTTGTCCTAAGTCGGAAAAATACAGGTTGTGGACTTGGGATTCTTAACGAAGGTATAACGACAGACCACGTTTAAACGAAATCGTGAACTGAAAAATATAATATTTACCTTTGTCATTTTTGGGGCTTTATTTATTGAAAACGTGATTCGCTGCCGAATACACACAGAAAAAATCACTTTGCTGCAATTTGTTTTTATAAAATTCGTTTGTATCTGAAGGGACATCGAAATTCAATAGAAGAGTGCTTGCCCAGTATGCATTTTTTTCCACCAATTTTTTATGTCCTTAAAAAGTCGAAAATATTTCGGAACAAACGTGTATAAAATCATACTTTGTATGTATGGTGGAAAATCACGTTTTCTTTCGAGTTTGTATTAGAAAACAGGGTATAACTTAGGTTTAAAAAAGCTCCTTTATCATGATATCTTTGAAGAGCTGCAATGGGCACGCAAATGCCTTCGTATTTTACATGCAAACAACGTCTTGCGCTAAATTTGCTATGCAGACCGCCTTTAGTGTAGCATTTAATGAGCCCCGTGCGGTAGATTTCTAATTGTCCGAAGCCATGTATATTTGTCCTTAATCCGAAGAATCAGGTTTGTGGAAATGGGACTGTAAAATAAAGATGCATCGAGGGACCACGTTTAAAAACAATCGTGAACTAAAAAAAACGACATTTACCTTTGCAATTTTTACGGTTGCATTTGTCGAAAACGTGATTTGCTGTCGAATATTCACAGAAAATGCACTAAGCTGCACTTTTTCTATTAAATCTGTTTGTATCTGAAGGGACATCGAAATTCAATAGAAGAAATGTGCAAGAAGTCAGTATTCCTTTTCACCAAGTGCGATTTTTTCTAGTCAGACGAAAACAATGCATTCAAAAGATGCCATCTTGACGCAAAAGAATCACGCTGTAAGCTAATCAATGTGGCAGCCTACGAAAATAATCCCTCTTAGTCAAACAGAAATCTGTGAATTTTTATTGATATTTCGTGAAACCGGTCACTGAAAGTCGACACACTTACTACATCTCAACGATAGCCATCCAGACAGCGGTAAAACGCTTACATAAAGGCATTATGCCGGTCTACCCAGACGCATTTCTGAGAACAGGAAGACAAGACAGCAGATTTACATCATCACGATAGATGCATATAGCATATGCCACTTACGCGACTTCGTATGTCCGCGCATACGCAAATAAAGTGGCACCGGTCCAATATTTTTGCCAGCGTGCCTTGCGTCAAGAGTTCTTGAAGATAATAGCCATCCTCTCACAAAATGTGGCAGAAAACGTAGGGATTAGATCTGTGGAACTACGATGGTTCAGAAATTGAAGATACGAGTCAGGTTGGCGTGACCCCTTTCGTGGGTCCAGAAGGCGTGCACTATCTTTGGTTTCCTTTTTAGCAAAATGAGTGCAGTTTGGGTTGTAGTCCCAACTGAAGCCAATCCCTGGTGGACTCAACGTTGATGGGTTTGTAGCTCTCGCCCAATTAATTTTAATTCTCTTTAGACCATCTCGCTTATTGATAGCAAGCGTCTTGGAATTGGAAAGTGGCCTAACTAAATGACCGCACTTGCGATTGCGGAAGCGCACTGCCACATTACATTGTGGCTAGACCAGAAACGGTGTGCTGTAATGCCGGATAAATTATTCTAGCGCGGCATAGTGAGCATCCACTCGGCCAGGGAAGTGAACACGGTGTCCACTGCGTTTGATACATACCGAAGATGCCTTTGAGGAATCGAAAGTCCGTGTTGCTTTAGTGGACTTAGAGTAAAATAATGTTGTTGGTGCTGGCGACAGAGAAATTGTCGGAGCTGACAACGAACAAAATACGGGGAGGGGTGGCAAGGGTTAAGGGACAGGAGTAATATATAAGGCTGGTCTGCTAGTCCCTTTCGATGTGTTCACCGTCGGTCACGTGTTGGTATCACCGGCGAATATATCGGATCGGTCATTTATTTAACGATCCCATCAGCAAATGGCACGGTCTAAATGATTGCACACGTGAGCAGGATCTGTCATACCTTTTATATAAAATGCCCGGTAGGCAGAGTTCGTAGAGCTAATCAACAGACTACATAAACTAAGTTCCCAGATCTCTTGTCATCCTCAGGGAAATTTAGGTTCTTACCTCGCATAGTTCCCCGGAGGGCAGAGGCGAAAACTAATTTATTTCCGCTTCAGGCAGGTTCGACTTTAGAACCACACTAATGCCAAGAGGCGCCAGTGGCGTGTGTTATGACCAGTTTGCTGGATTTCTGTTACACGCAAGACGGCCTTTTATTGACGATGCAGACGATCTACTATGATGTTTTCGGCTGGATGGTAGGTTGGCTTTTGAACGTGTATGAGGCTAAGAAAGATGAAAAGAACAGGAATGAGTATAAACAGAAGTGCGCCTATCTGCCGGTCGAAGCCCAAGAGCGGCGCTATTCGCAGCAACAGGGAAGTCTGGGACAACAATCTACGCTGCCATCCGGAACTCTGCTGGGAATGTCACTACAGCACCCAGCGCTACAAAACCGACAACTCCCACTACTAACACCAGCAACCAGTTCATTTTGCATAAAAAGGTCTTATGCAATCCTACTAATGAATATCGCTTCTCTAATAACAAAATGCATGACGCTATACTTAGCGCACCAGCACAGCACAAAGTACTACCAGATTCGTTCTGTCAAGCGCAGGTTTTTGTTACTGAATATGGATGCGACTTTATAAAAATAAGGGCATTGTGAAAAATTGGTGCTTGCTTGTACGTAAGGCATGAGAAGTAAACACAAAACGGACGAATGCTCTGTCAGTTTAAGTCGGTTTGATAAGGGAATGAGGCCTTTGCCCTTGAGCTCCCTATTCATATCGATAAACAGAAATAAAGTCATCAATTACATCAGGAAATGCGAAAAGTTTAAAAGTTAGTGGTAAGTGTAAGCCAGGCGCAAACTGCCGCCGCTAAAACAATCATTATTATATGTACAGTAGGTTCTCGAAAAATGAGCATCTAGTCTGCACTTAAAGGATTTGACACTTTCGGAAAGAACGACGGCATCAGAGAGTCCATTCCATGCCCCGATGACCCTGTGAGAGAAGGCGTTCCGTCGGACGTCCGAATGAGCCCCATTCCTTTGCAGTTTGAACGGATGACAACGCAGACGGTCAGTCCGGGCCAATTCAAAGAATTCATCAAAGTCTAGGGCACACTCACGGCTTCTGACAATCCTGTAGGTTTGAATGAGATCGTCGCGCAGTTGCCTGTAATTTAGAGGAAACAGATTTAGTTCGGTCAGCCTGGTTTCGTAAGGCAAATGATGAAGATTCTTGACCATCTTCGTAGCCATCGCCTGAACTCTTTCCTGTCGTTGATAATCTTTCTTCAACCAAGGTCGCCAGGCCTGGACTGCATACTCTAATTGAGACCGGACGAATGCCCCATAGGTTTTTCCGAACAGCTCCTTGTCGATCTGCACAAATCCTCACCTCAGCGCAAATAACACCCTTATCGCACTTTTGGCTGCCCTTTGACACTGTGATGATGGTTTCAGCGAGGAGGTCATTAGGACGCCAAGGTCTTTCTGTTCCACAACATTTGAAAGGGGCTGACCACCAAGGACATATTGAAAGGAATCGTCCTCCTTACTGGTCCGTCTGGTGCGGAGTCTCAGGACCACACATTTGCCACATTAAAATTAAGGAGCCAGCGAGCTGACCAACTGTTCAGGCGGTTGAGACTGTCTTGAAGCGCGTACCTGTCTGCGTCAGATCTGATTGGCCTCCACAGCTTAACATCGTCAGTAAACATGATGGCGCTGCATCCCAGGTCGTCGACGCAGTCGTTAATGTAAACCAGGAATAGCAACGGCCCTAAGACGGAGCCCTGGTGTACACCACTTAGAACGGGGGTAGGAGTTAACCTTGAGGCCTCAATGCACACGGTTTGCGATCTCCCGGTAAGAAAATCTGTTATCTATGTCAGCAGCCTTCCTCTTATCCCAATTTCAGAAAGTTTGTAGATTAGGCGTTTGTGTGGGACGCTGTCGAACGCTTTCTTAAAGTCTGTGTAGATGACATCGACCCTACCATTCTCCTCCAGTGCGCGAGTCAATTGCTCTGTCGAGAGCAATAAACTGGAAAGGCACGAGCGGTTCTGTCTGAAGCCGTGCTGCAGTTCTGAGATTAAATGGCCCTGCTCCAGGAACTCCATTGTTGCTTTCTTAACTATGGCCGCCATTATTTTACAGCAGATACAGGTTAGACTAACAGGCCGGTAATTGTTAGCATAAGTGCGAGCCCCGCCCTTGTATATCGGAAAGATATTTGCTGTCTTCCATTCCGATGGCAGCCTCCGTAATTCGAATGACGAGCGGAAGATGTGCGCCAGTGGTTTGGAGAGTTCATTCGCCAGTTCTCTCAAGAATTTGGCCGGTATATTGTCCGGACCCGAGGACTTTGCTTCCTTCAGATTTTTCAGCTCCCTTTCTACGACAGCTGTCGGGAAAAGTATGGTGTCAAGCACGGGACCAGCAGACTCAACAGCATTGCTAGCACTGTGACTGCGAAACTCTGTTTCTCTAGTAAAAACCGAGGCAAAATACTGTCCTAAGTGTTCGGCTTTCTCGCTGTTCTCAGTGATCACCACACCATTATCATCCTTGAGCACCGCGACTGGGTCCTTATTTTTCAGTGTACTGTTAAGATAGTGAAATAATATCTTAGGTTTCTGTTCAGCCTGTCGGATAATTTTGGATTCATACTCCTTCCGTGCCTGACGGATACATTTTTTGACGGCATTTCGTTGACGACGAAATTCTTCGAAATCCGCTGGTGACGCAGTTTCCCTAAATATTTTCCATCTTTTGCTTTTCTGCCGTAGCTGCCTATTTAGGTCCTTAGTTAACCAAGCAGGTCGACTAGTTGTTTTTTGTACATTAGGTGGACAACAGCGCTTAATCAGATCGAGTGAGATCGTCTTAAAAGACCTCCAGTCGTTTTCCGGATCTCCCTGAGTAATTGGTCCCGATTCGCGGACAATCGTATTAAAATCTTCCTTGCATACATTAGGTTGGCCGTCTGTTTTCTTCTGGCGTTGAGAGAAGAGCGAGTAGTCCCATAGTAGCGTACAATGGTCACTTTTCCCGAGAGGTGCATTGGAATAAACTTCGTCGATATTAGGGAAGTCTTTAGTGAAAACTAGGTCTAGACAATTGGCTCTCTGGTTCTCTCGAAATCTTGTTGGTACCTTCACATGTTGCGTCAGAGGGAGATCGAATGTGAGGTCCAGTAGCTTATGCCTGAAAAAAGCTGGTCCACCTTTAACTGCCATGGTTTCCCACTCTATTGCAGGTACGTTGAAATTCCCAGCAATAAGTACCTCTTGGTGGCTAGCTACGTCTTTGACTAAACCAAGGAGCGACTCATCACCTGCACTCAGAAGGTTTGGTGGTCTGTAAATCTCCAGAAATTCTAGATTTTGTGCATTGCTCTTCTTTATGTTTATCCAGACAGATTCATATTCAAGGGAGAGGGTGTGGGCTGTGTCAACTGCTGAAATCCCTTCCCTTACATATACGACTACCCCTCCGCCCTGCCTATTTTGACGGTCTCTACGAAACAGCTGGTAACCCGGTATCGAAATCTCAGCATCCAAGATTTCGGCATTAAGCCAAGTTTCCGTTATGGCGATGACGTCAAGGATTCGTTCTGGTACTATCGCTTTGAGTTCGTCGATCTTCGAAACGAGACTTAGAGCATTGGTATACAAAATTCTCAATTCGGCACGAGCAACTCCAGCATACATTCGTTCCTGGAATTGAATGCAAAAGCATGTCGAAGCTGATCGGGATGAACCGCTTTCCATCACTCCCAAGCTGTTAGAGTTATGGGCTTTCTCCAGAGGAATGGCCTCTGGACGCGTAAAATTTATCCGTCCATTATTCTGAGATTTGTCTCGCCCAGACTCGACCGCCTGAGGACTTCCAATTTGAGCCCCCTCCATTTTTCTCGCTCCGCGGGTGAAAAGTCCGGCTAAAAAAAAACTGACGGATGGGCATGTTTAAGCGCAGCTTTCCTGCTCAAAAGTATCTGCGCTTGTTCGTCATTCTCAAAGACAATTTTTAACGGTCTCGGTCGGTCTAGTTCTTGTTTTGAGTCTTTAGTTTTGCCCATCCTGAAAGCCTTTAATACTGTGACTTTCCCGTCTCCTACTAAGATCAATTTGAGATATTCCTGGAATATTTCTATGTCATGCTGTATTCTGTCCTTTGGAGTGTCGGAAACAGACTCAGGCATGCCCTTTATAACGATGCATTTACTGCGATCAACTAGACGGCCTTGTGGTATAATAATACCTACAGAGTCTTCATCGCGTGCGTCCCGGCTACAACCTTCCACCGCATTATGAAGGTTTGATTCAGCAGGACTAACGCATGACTGCCTGTTAACTACGATCTTTTGATCATTTTTCTTTTTTTAGCGGCGCGATTTTCGTCTGCGGCGCAGACAACTCTTGTTTCTTTGTCTGACTATCTGTGCCTTTTCGAGGTACCCTGAGATTTCTTTTTGTTCGCTGAGATCGCGCCTGACCGCGCTTTTCTCGCACAAGATACTGGTTGTCATTCCTATTAAGCTCTAGCGACCTACTATTTTCTTTCTTCTCCATCTCCAATTAAAGGCCATTTATCTCCTTCTCCATTTCCGCAAATTTTTGAAGGAGTCCGAAACATGTCGTACAGGCTTCGTCTTCGCATTTGATATCCATACAGCTTACTAGACTCCTTGATCGTTTAGCGGGAGGTGACTTGACAGCGATATATACAGAGTTGCAGTCATTTGTACTACGAATAATGATTACTCCTATTTTTATTTCAGCCCTTTCACCGTGCGCCGATAGTGTAGTGGTTATCCCGCTGTTCACCCCACGACGGGACCTGGGTTCGAATCCCACTTGGGCGAGTTTTCTGCGCATTGTCCTGGTGGTATTTTGTCCACTCCCATTATTAATTCAAAGGATACACAGGGTATTCAAGGTACGGGACAAATATTTAAAGGTGAAGGAGAAGCTTTTTGACCAAGCCAACAATTTGAAGCAAATAGCAAACGACTCAGCCGCTCTTGGATCAGGAGAGTCCCGCGGTGCTGTTGGCAGAGAATCGATACGAAGGAGTATGGTCGTTCCAAAGAAAGTTCTGTCGGAGTTCCGTGTGCATCGTCCGAGGAATTGCTGATTAAGCTTCAACTTCTTAATCCAAATGGGCCCGCGACGCGTCCAGTAGGCAGAAATCCCAGAAAAGGCAAATCCCTCGGAGGTCGAAAATTCGAAACCGAATTCGAAAGGCGCTCGCGAAATTTTCAAGCATTAAAAAGCTAAATCAAGCGTAAGCTTAATTGAGTGCTTAAAATTAACACGAAAATGTCTTCCTGGTATGAAAATGTTAAAGAGCGACGAATTTTATTAGGAGGAATGACGATTTTTTTAACGTTAACTGTAATGAGCTCGAAATACTTGTGAGTCCAAAACGAATTAAATCTAACTAACAAGACAGGCAAGAAACGGATGCACTGTCAAGTTAAACAAACGTCAGAACGCGAATGTTTAAAGTCGCAGTTGTCTGCGACTTTGATAGTTCACCAGGATCTGGCGTGTTAAAATCATTCTTATATGCGACCGAGGCTCAAATTGGCCAATGTTTTGCAAATGCTAACGCAAACATGACCACAAGTAAAGCAATTGTGATAGTGTTGGTCATATGTACTGGAAAACCAATTTCAAAGTATTGATTGATAGTGCCCTCACTGACGTAAATGTTTTTCGAATAATGTCTAGCTCTTTCGAGATGCATGCTTCAAACATACTAACACAATATATCTCAAGACTCGCAGCAAATCTTGGTTAACTCTAGTGCATACGTCATTTTTAAAATCACCAAAATTAAGGATATCCCTCTAAACGCATCGTAGCAGACGGCCTTTTTCTGAACTGGAAACTGCCCATTGAAGTTAGCGGTTGAATCTAATAAAGTATACCACTTGAAGTGTTGGATGGTAAATGTCTCAAAAATGCAACTAGTGAAACTCCTTATTAACAGGCAAATGAACGCTTTACAATATGCTTGTCTATTTAGGTATTATCGAACAGGGACTGCCCATGCAATACATTAACTCATTTCGAATTTACTGTGGTTCTGACATGACACGTATCGTGACTAGCAGACAGAAGTGAAAATTTCACCCCGGTAAAGTTCGCGCAAACACTTGGTCGCGAGGTCAGGTGCAGAAAAAGACACATTCAATGTCCAAAGCGTCTAGCACGCCAAAGGTCATGAAAATTTTGTGCCCAGGGCAAAACACCCGTAAACGTCTCACTTTTCTACTTGTAACTCTGAAGTCTACTTTCTGGCAAACGTCTAGGTGATTTAACAGCTTTCAAAGCCCTGGTATAATGAAAGTACTCTAACAAGGTAATATTGATTTAGCTTCATAGAACGCCACGGCGAATTCAGGAAAATCGCCAGTTAATGCAAATCGCAGTCGTATTCGTTAATGATTGTTAGGGTTAAGTATGCAATCTAATCATGTATATGCTATATCAACAGCCAGCAGACTTATGGCGTTTTTGCCTGTACCAGACAGCGTCGCGTGAGCGGAGAGTCTGTTAGGTAGGTTAAATTACGATCCTCAAATAAATCTCGATAATTGGATGGCTGATGTTCGTTCGCAAATCTTAAATACACATTTTCATGGACAATAGATATTCTGTCCCAACCCATCTCTACGTATTCATATTTCCTGCGGCAACCTTAGTGTATAGGACCCCAACTGATAAGGTAGTTTGTCTTAAAAGATGTTCTATGGTTGTGCAAAACACAAGACGAATAATAGGCGGGATGAAAAAACACATAAATTAAGCAGATTTTTTGTTAAAAGACTTATCTTGCGCTGTCTTATGGAAATGAATGCAAGCGCATAAAAAGCAAAAAAAAAGAAATTTTCTAAATAAACGGACGTTGAGGTCAATGAAGCTGGCAAGTTAGCATTCAGTCATGAATTCAAGAGAAGGTTACGGTAGGATTTAGTATTCCATGCAGATCTTGTATTCAAAGCGGCCCACAGGCTACCTCAAATTAGTTGGGGTCCTACACCCTACTGTCACACAAAACACCGCAGTTACTCCGCCCGCTTATTTGTCACTGGCGGGCTAGTCGGGACGTCTGCGAAGGGTTTGTTTTTCGCGCCTAATAGTCTCTCTCCCCACCCTAACACGCTGCGTCGAAGACACCGTGCAATCTCCGACGTAGTTAAGGTCACTGTGGATTGTCTTCCGCATGAAGTTTTGCAAAATTTGAAATCTGTCCAATAATCTTGTACAGTCCTACATAGCGGTAAGGCTGCTTAGTCTGTCGTACAGTGTGTACTAGAAAAGAAACCCAATAAACTCATCGTTATCACAACACTAGCAAACTCACTGTGGCACGTGAGTACAAACAGTACAGTTGAAACAATATATAAAATCAAGTAACCTCCTTCCCACCCCTGTGCAACCCACGGGCTGCAGACTGACATTGCTGGCTCTTGATATCAACATCTGTCTCTAGGAAAAATGCGCATTGAGGACAAGGACAACTGGTGGGGATGGATGATGGACACACCTCATTCTGACAGGGAACGTTGAACTCCAGTTGGCCGCGGTGAAACTGGTTATTTGTTTACAGTGTAGAGCTGCACGTCGTAGGCTTCCAATGACCGTCACATTCCCATTTGGCCTCCATTCCCATTGAATGAATTGACCGCAATATTCTGTTTCCACACCTACCACCCGAAGGCATGTTTCGAAGACATGAATTTGCGATTTACAGAGGTTTGCACGCACATCTGACGAAAGGACCGGTTGTATGCTGCCGGTTAACAGATTGTATTTGAGGGAAGCGGCCTCAACAGCAGAGAGGCTGAGAACGGCAGCTGCAAGGCAACTATACGGAGAAAATTATTCTTCTGTCATCCGTCAGCCGACCCAGTAGAAGGCAGCGTGGATCTACCCACGTTCGCATCAATTTCAGCCTTCGGAATTCGTCCAAGTTCACACGAGTAATTAATGCAACATGCTAGTGATCAGGCTAAAGTGTGTTGGCGACCGATCGGGCCGTATCGCCGAGCCTGTCAATAGCAGGCCATCGCAACTTATGTCAGCATCAGGTTGTGGTGCTCAGTACAGCTGGGCAACAAGCGTATTTAATCTGTCGCATGAACTGCAAACCTAAATACAAACACATCATCGATGCGTTTGGCAACTTCTGAATGCTACGGTGGGGGCTGCGGAATATGGATGTCATCTCCTGCGCACGTCGCTAGTACTAGGACTGATGACATAAACATTATAGTAGGTGGGCTTACTCATGAAATGTCAACCGACATGTCGAAATGCGTTATCGTTTCGAAAAGAATAATTAGGAAGGGTTATAAAACTAATCATCATGCAGCATAATTCTATCATGATCCAGTTACTTCAGGGCGTCGCCTTTCGAATGAACTTGTTTCCAACTGCCTGCAAGAACTTTACTCTGCAAAAAAGGATTACTTATACTTTATGTATTTTTCTCATTGATTTTCGATTCTTTTAAACGTTCTATTATATTTGCTAGAAAACATGCACAAAAATATTCATTCTTCTGCTCATTCGGTAGAAAGTTACGTCGTCTTTGAGCTTTGTATCCGAAAAAAGGTATAATTCAGTTTTCAACAAGTTCTGTTATTCCTGGATAATTTTGAACCCGGCCCGCCGTTACAACTGCAGTCAGGATTTACAAAATACAAACCGTAAGTTGTCCTTGTACGAAAAACCATATGTTTCTTTAGGGTATTAAGAGGAGCCTATATGGGGTTTATATATTTGTATTTATCTATATTGATATTTATTTTTATATTTATTTATTCATGTAAAACATGCATACAAATATTCATTCTTTTACTTGTTTTGCAGAAAATTGCGTCTTTTCCGGGTTTATACTCGAAATAAGAGTAAAATTCGGTTTAAACAAAGTTTCTAATTGTGCAATGCTCCTTCAGTAAACGTCATGTATCTGCATTTACGGATGTGGCTTGTAAAGTTAACAATATTGTTCCAATCCACTGCGTAATTTTATAAACCCCATATGGTCTCCTCTTAACTCCATAGTAAAATGCATGGTTTATCATATGCGGAAAATATACGGCCTGTAGTTTTTAAATCCTGAATCCAAGTGTAAAAGCAGGTCTGCTTCAAAATTATTGGGGAATCAGAGAAGTTTTTGAAAACGATTTAAACTTCTCTTTCAAGCGACAGTTCGACCATCGGTTTCGATGATGTCCACCGTGTGCACCACAGTTGCAGCACCAGTGGGAACAGGGACGGTGACTTACGCAGGGGTTTATAGTGCCAGTAGACTTGCGTAGCATCTACCTACACTCTCTCCTCCTCCCTCGCCGAGCCCGGTGTCAAGACAGAGTCCAGAAGACCGGAGAGGAGGGAGGCCGCAGGTGGATGGCTCGGACGGATCCTCACCTTGGCGTTCCACCACACCCCTAGTCCACACAACAATAACCAGGATTTCAACCAACAACAGAGATTTGGAGCTGGCACGACCGAAGTCGTACCTAGGCGAACCACCAACGCCTGGCTCGGATCGCACACTGTGGTGAGAGTGCCATAAAGGCCACATTAAAAAGGAGCCATTGCAGCCTGACTCTCAGACCGCCTCCCGTGAAAGAGGAGGTCCAAGTTACCCCGTCAGTTGGCAACCTTCCAAGCCACGGCTTTTAGCGCACCGTGATAGCTTCAAGCGCGTCAGATTGTTTATAGTGAGGAAAATGCGCTGAGTCGTCGACCTCACGCTCTTATTCCTCCTCCCACACCCCAGCCGCTGTCGGAGCCGGTCATTAGACTGGAGTGGGAAATGGGCGCGGTGGCTGTCATGGTCGACTGATCATGACTGCGCGAGCCACGGCACGACCTGGCCCCCCATACACACAACGGGGGTTGAACGGCGTGTCTCTCACTTGCGTGAGAGGGCCGTGGAAGGTGCAGCTTCAGCCCGTCCCCAGCCCACCAGTCCGCCACTCCACACAACACACACACAACACGACGAACTGCGTTAGCCGAGAGCGGGCGTCAATCAGCAACCTTCCTATCCACGACGCTTGACGTGTCAGAATAGTCTCGGACTCAAGTCACCCGTGCAGCCGAAGCCGCATGGGGACCGAGTCGAGATGCGGACTTCCCACTTGCGTGGGAGGTGGCAGTTGGGTGCGTGTTGATGTGTGGTGGTGATGGTGGAGGAAGGTAGGGAGTGTGTGGATGTGTGGTTTAACCGGACGTTATCTACCGCAGGTCATCGTGGATGCGCATGTGTCCAATTAGGCCCATGCGATGCCTGAAAGTGCGAGGGCAGTGTGGGCAGTTGAGACGAGCGTGGTGGGTGTAGGTTGGTGCTCCAGGCACTGGTTCGCTAGTCTCTGTGCCATGGATTCACATGTGACCGACCAGGCCGATGCGTGAGGTGAACGTGCGTGGGCAGTGTGGGCATGAGAGGTCGACGTTGTCGGTGTCAGCTGTAGAGGAAGCGGTGGTGGTGGAGGTGGTGAAGGTGATGGGCGCGTGTGGCGATGGAGCGAGGGTGGTGTGGGGTCTGGTGGGTGTGTTGGATGTGGTGGGTGTGTCAGAATTGTGGTCAATTCCGCTCTCGTGAATGCGCATGTGGCCGAATAGATCCATGCGATGCGTGAAGGTGCGAGGGCAGTGTGGGCAGTGGAGGCGAGTGCGATGGGTGTAGGTTGGTGTTCCAGCCACTGGCTTGCCAGTCTTTGGGCGATGGATTCGCAAGTGACCGACCAGGCCGATGTGTGAGGTGAAGGTGTGGTCGCAATGAGGGCAGGTGTTGTCCTGATCCTCATCGCTGGAGTCGGGAGAGGTGGGGGTGGTGTCTGTTGTTGTGTCGCGGTTGGTGATGTGCGAGACGGCCGCCTGAGCGGCCGCCGTTGGGGCAGTGGTGGAGGAGGAGGAGGAGGAGGAGGAG
>CACRXP010000055.1:588747-612188 GCA_902702965.1 Spirometra erinaceieuropaei | reverse complement strand
AATCAGAAGAATTGTCAGAGTTATTTGGCGGCGGAGAGGAGGAGGAAGAGGCAGGCGGGGGGACGATGGTTGGTACAGTTCGAGAGGCGCAGTTAATCCAAATATGTCCATCAAGTCCGATTCGAGCCCGGAATGTCCGTTGACATCGAGGACACGTTGGAAGCGGTTTTGCGGCGGCGTTGCGTACTGGGCGAAGTTGTGATTTGCGGGCTTCGCGTTTTGCTTTGGCGGCAGTGATGCGGTTGGCTTCGTAGATCGCAGCGCCTATCTTCACTGTCCTCCTCCAGGTCGGTCGATTGAGTGCGAGCTCCTCCGACTTGGTGGGGTTGATTTGCAGACGTTTCATGGAGGACTTCAGGGTATCCTTGTAACGGCGAATCTGGCCTACTTGAAGGCGAGAACCCGTCGCGACGTCTCCGTAGAATAGTCGTTTGGGTAGTCGCTCGTCGTCCATGCGCACCAGGTGGCCGCTCCAGCGCAGCTGCATTTGTCTCAGTATGGCGTAGATGCTGAGGATTCCCGTCCGTTCCAGCACATCAGTGTCGGGGATTTGATCCTGCCAGTTCAGCCTCAGGATGCGACGTAGACGACTGAGGTGGAAGTGGTTCAGACGGCGTGCCTGCTTTGCGTACATCGTCCAAGTCTCTGTTCGATACAGTAGTGTCGACAGGATGACGGCCTTGTACATCTTCAGCTTCGTGCTCAGCTGAAGACCGTGACGATTCCAAACGGTGCTTTGGAGGCGACCGAAGGCTTGACTGGCTTTCGAGATCCTGTTGGCGACTTCGTCGTCGATCCTGGTGTTGCGGGAGAGAGTACAGCCCAGGTACGGGAAGTTCTCCACCACTTGCAGTTGGGTCCCATTCACGCTGATTTGCGGCGGCGCGTTGGGGGCTGTGACTGAGTATGGTGGCGGTTGGTGCATCAGCACCGTCTTCTGCGTGTTAATGACCAGACCGAAGTTCTCGCAGGCGGCGGAGAACAGGTCCATGCTCCGTTGCACCTCCTCTTCCGAGGTGGTGTTTAGGGCGCAGTCGTCGGCGAAGAGGAGTTCGTGAACGGTGGTTGTGGATACGCGCGATTGGAAGTGCATCCGCCGTTGATTCAGGAGGTGACCGTCCGTCCTGTAGGCGATGCGGATCCGGGGGCGTTCGTCGCGGTAGGCGTCCATCAGCATGCCAGAGAACATAAGACTAAACAGGGTAGACGCCAGTACGCAGCCCTGCTTCACTCCGTTGATCACTGCCAATGCCTCTGAGACAGCTCCGTTGTCTGTGACTCGCGTCATCATACCGTCGTGCAGCTGACGCACCATCTGAGTGAATTGCTCCGGACAGCCGAATTTCTGCATGATCTTCCACAGTCCTTCACGATTCACCGTGTCAAAGGCTTTCGTCAGGTCCACGAAGGTAGAGTCCAGGTGGGTCCGCATCTCCTGGCACTTATCCTGAAGTTGACGGGCGGCGAAGATCATATCCGTGGTCCCACGATGAGGACGGAAACCGCATTGGCTTTTAGGCAGAAGGCCCTGTTCGAGATGGTTATTGAGACGGTTGAGGAGGATTCGTGCGAAGATCTTGCCAGCGATGTTCAGCAAGGAGATGCCGCGGTGATTGTCGCAGACTTGGCGATTCCCTTTGCGCTTGTAGAGATGCGCGATGGTTGCGTCCATGAAATCTTGCGGGACTTCGCCTTGCCGCTATATCTCCTGGAAGAGCGCAGTCAGGTGACCCATCAGTTGGGGACCTCCATGCTTGTAGACCGCAGCAGGCCCATCGCTGTAGAATTTGTGTCTTCTCAGTCAGGAGAGTGCTACCGTGGGCGCTGAGTGGAGGAGCAGTGCCCTACGTCGGCGGACCGTAGACAGCTTTGATCGCAGAGGAGAAGTTCTTTCATTCGTTGCGGTCTGCGTAGCCTTGGATCTCCTTAGCTTTACGAGCAGTCCAGGCGTCCTGCATCTCCCGCAGTCGCTGTTGGAGGTGGCGGCGACTGCGGTAGAAAGCAACTTTTTTGTCGTCAGTTGGGTGATCTACGTAGGCTTTGTGGAGGCGGTTCTTCTCAGCAAGCAGATTTCTGATGGCGGCGTCGTTGTCGTCGAACCAGTCCTGATGTTGGCTGGGAGCGCGACCGAGGACGGCGAGTGCCGTCGACTGGACCGTGTCTCGCAGTTGACACCAGCGGTTCTCCACGGAGGCGTTCTCGGCAGCGGCGGCGTCGGCAGCGATAGGAAGGTTGTCTAGCCGTTGAGCTAGCTCATTGCTGAAATTAAGATGGTGAGCGGGCAAGGACAACAAGGCAACATTCAGCTTAACCGGGGGACGCTTATCTTGTGGTTTCCTTCGAGGCTGTAGGCGAATACGCATCTTCGATATGACGAGGCGATGGTCAGTCCACCCGTCAGCACCCGCGATCGCCTTCGGCACCAGCACGTCCCGCTGATCTCGCCTCCGGACGAGGACATAGTCCAGCAGGTTCCACTGACGCGACCGATGATGCCTCCAGGTGGCCTTCTCTCGCTCCGGCAGACAGAAGAACGTGTTCGTCAGGATGAGGCGGTGTTCTGCGCAGGTGCGGAGGAGCAGCAGACCATTGTCGTTTGAGCCGCGGAGACCGTGGGGACCAAGCACTTCTCTCCAGGCAGTATGATCTGTGCCGACGCGGGCGTTGAAGTCGCCAAGGACAATCAACTTGTCCGCCTTCGGCACAGTCGCCAAGAGGGCGTGCAAGTCCTCGTAGAATTTGTCTCTGACGGCGTCGGGGTTGATCATCGTCGGAGCGTAGGCGCTGATGATGGTGACGAATTTGCCCCCACCCCGCCGGAGAGGCAGGCGGAGGCTCATCAGGCGATCGTTGATGCCCTGCGGTAGACAGGGCAGTCGTCCCACGATGTCGTTCCGGATGGCGAAGGCGACGTCCGCGTCTCGTCGCTCTGGCCTGGGCCGACCACTCCAGAAGAAGGTGTAGCCGGCACCCACCTCCTCCAGTTGGCCTTGTTCGGAGAATCGGGTCTCGCTGAGTGCGGCGATGTTCACCTTGTAGCGGGCGAGTTCTCGTGACACTAGAGCCGTCCTCCGCTCCGGCCGGTTGCTCCTTGGATTGTCTAAAAGGGAACGAACATTCCAGGCTGCCAGAGTGAGCGGGCTCATCCTGCCAGTCTGGGGACAACAAGTGGGGCGACGGGAAGGCGGTGGAGAAGAAGAGGACGAAGGAGAAGAATAGACAGAAGAATAGGCAGAGGAAGAGTTAGAAGAGGTAGGATGAGAAGAATGAGTATGGTTGTTGTTGTTGTTTCGATTTTGATTGTTTCGACCATGATTAGATGTCTGCGGCACTGGCTAGCCTGAAGACGGCGTGGTACCCAACATTTTTAGGCCACCTTTTCTAGGCCCTTCCGCTCGTGGAGGCAGGCAGTGCCGCCTCTGAATCGGGCTGCCCATGTGTCTGGATGGCGCGAGCGAATCCCAATATGGGGCCACGACTTTAATGTTTGTAGTGGAGAACGACCGCATATGCCGTGAGTCCGCGGTCTCCGTCGGAGAGGGTGGGCGCGTCTCAGCGAAGGCGATGCGGAGACCCGTCCCGGCAGCGGTTGTTCAACGGCGTACCAGGCAGAGCGTCGTCTCGACGATGCCGGCGCAGTTTTTCATCCGACCATTCATCCAGCGGAGTCCGCAGTACACTGTGCACGCGGCACAAGCGCACAACGCCCTCACCTGGTTTAGCCCGCCGGTCGAGACGGTTGCCCAGGGTGTGGCCGCTGAGCAGAGCCCAGCTTCGTGGAGCCACATGTGAGAGTTGGGTGCAAGCAAATGGACGCTAGGCGTAGTCTCCTGCAAGCAAGTGAGCGACCACTACGACCATCACGTGAACCCACCGCTGGACACCCCTACACCCCAGTTGACTTACTGCATATAAAAAAATCATCACCGTTCTCTCCAAGTCTTATAGTCTACGCACATCCAACGGCATAAACAGCCACATTCTAAGCTGACGAAGCTTACCACAGCGGTACTTGCGAGAGAGGCAAAAAGAATGATTTATTCGGACTCATGAGGGGATCTATTTGAATGCAGAACGTAGTTCCTACAAACCTGCCCGTAGTCCTTAAACAGGAGGGTCTGCACCCCCTGCGAAGGAGTGTGCTTGTTTGCGCGATTCAAGGATATCTCCAGGGCATCTTCAAAAACCTCTCCATTATTTGAGGAAAAATTATCAATGGTAAAGGGGCGCTCACCGATCGTTCTTACGAACCTCACTCGTCCCGTTGTGCCTTGCACGCCCTCTCTCGAGCCAAACAGCAGCCGCACAGTGGCATATGATATAGGCAGAATGTTATTACCGACAATGACAGGGGAGACTGTAATGGCCACTTCTGGCTTATTAACCGTCGTCAATCAGCTAAACCTAACCCCGAAGTGTAGAACACCTGGGGCTCGGTCCCCTTACCTGTTAGTTAGAAGTCCACGCCTCTAACCACTTGCCCACGAGCCCGTGGCCCTGTCGATTTCGATCGGGAATACACAATGGTAGGGGGCGCTCACCGATCGTTCTTACTGAACTCACTCGTCTTATTGTGCCTTTTGGGCTCTCTCTCGGGCCTAACCAGCAGCCGCACAGCAGCACATGATATAGGCAGAGTGTTAACTCCGAAATTGGTTGTGTACTTTTTTTTAAATCGTATGTCTTGCTGTTTGCGCATATGCATTTTCCAGGACGTAAGGTGAAATGAATTACAATGCTTTTAAAAAGCCATGCATTTCACCTGTAGATTTGAAAACGGTTTCTGCAACTTTTATATCGATGCTTGAGGTTTTTCATTGATTGGTAAGTGTCTGACTAAGATGAAAGGAGGATGTTTTAGTCGTTTGATAAGAAGGCATCGAAATGGACGAAATCATAGTAGTCGCGCGTCCACGGACCAGTTCAGTACTTAAAACATTCGGTAGAATTATGATATATAATGGAAAACGCATCATTGCTAGGTATTAGTCAATTAACTACAGTGAGTGACCTATCTCATGAAATGTTGGCTGAAATGTGTTTTCGATTGGGAAGGGTTACGTAGGCACTGTTGTAATGTTTATTATCTGGCGGCATAATTTTATAATATTTCGAATAAGACAGGAGTTCTGCTTTTGAATAAAATGCTTTTGAAACTCTTGTAGAAGCCGTACTCTGTAAAAATGATCACTTAATTAGCACGCACTTTTTCCATTTATTTTCGATGGTCTTACGAATTAAAATGTATATTATGGAAACTCCGAACAAAATAGGGTTTCCTTTAGTCCACTGACAGAGAATCAGGCCAGCTTTACATTTATACTCGAAGAAGGAGTATAATTAGGTTTAAAAAAGCTCTCTAACTGCCGAATAATTTGGATCCTGATCAGTCGTTGCATTAACGCTTACTGATTTCAGTCTACAAGGCGCATGCGATCCGCGTAAAGAATATCACATATTCTTCCATGCCTTTAAAACGATATCACATATACTCCATAAAAGTTTGCAATGGATGCGTACTATGTTGTACATTTCATGAGGAGTGGTCGTAAACGGACAGGTACGATGGTAAATGAATAGGCATTGTGCGGTCCTAAAAAACATCATTATTAGAAACTTTTTAAATTCTAATTATATTCGTTCTCGAGAGTATAAAATATAAAGTTAATGTGATACTCTATCAAATAACTGAAAGAAAGCACATTCTTCTGCGGGTTTCCAAAAAAGAAATTTGAATTCGCAAAACGTCGATAATTAATGTAAAAAATGCATGCTAATTAAGTAGGCATTTTAACCGCCCTCTTCGCACCTCACCTTCTTGACTCTTTCTTGACACCGGGCTCACGTTGGTAGGGGGAGATTGTAGCAGATGCCTTGCAAGTATACTCCCATTATAAACTAATTCACGCGCAAGTCACCATGCCTGTTTCACTTTGGTATGGATCCCAGGGTAGACATTGTCGGATGCGATGGTTGATCTATCACATACATATGTGTAGAAAGTGTTTTATTTTAGGATTCGCCGTCACTGTTTGCCTTTCAGTGTTGGACGACTGGGACTAGAAATGCCTCATGCAGGTAAAATTGCTAGTACAGGTACTTCGAATTTGACAGATGCGAATTCCTGGCGTGTATCAAATTCAGAACAATTCGTTAAGACGTAAGCTATTTCTCCGGTGTTCCTCTACTTTAAATGAAAATGTTGCATATGTTGACACGCAAGTCTCCATATTCTGCGGTTCATTTTACTATTCTTGGACTATGTCTTCGAGTTTACGCGGACGAAATTAAAACTTACCATAAGGTTAGTGTTTACACCGAAAATACGAAGTGTGTTCTGAGTTCCGATTATTCGCTGTCAGTACGTCCGTTTAAGAGGTGTGCATACCATGTAACAAAAAATGCTCACACGATAGCCTTTAGTTAATTTGAATGTAAAATTCATCGCCGTGCATACTCATTTTAAAGTTATTAGAAGGTGCAATATAGATACTAACAAACTGTGTGTCTTTTATACTTCAAAATACAAGATATCATTTTTAGGCATCGATTATTACTGACTGAAGACAAATAATCATATGCGAAAAATGACCTTAATTAGCATTTAGTAAAACCATTTACTCAACATAAAACTTGATTGTCCTATATGATTTACGCAACGTCCGCAGGATAACTCAGCTTTAGCGGTTTCTGATGCATTATCTACGTGATTTGTCTCTACCAGCTAATCCACGTGGTTTTACCTATGCACAGTCAGCAAGCAATCACACAAATTGATAGACGATCTAGCAAAGTGCGTTCTCAATTGGAAAGATTATTAAGTGAGCTTATTACACAGACTATCACGCAGTATAATCGTAAGTTTCTTCGGTCGAGTTTTAAATACATTACGGAAACCCCAATCGAAATTTTGACCATGCAAATTGCATGTATGCATTGTAGTGCTTTTTAAAACCATACCGGTAATGTTGGCAGTGGCAATATGCGCAAGATTACATCACTGGTAACCCCTCAACTGCGCATAAATATCTTCCCTTTAACGAAAGCGTTACGTATAGGGGGTTCAGAACAATGATTCTCTGCAGACAGTTTTGAAGCGCCGCGTCCTCGAGCGGGGTTTTGTTCAGAGACCAGAGGCAACCATCAGACGTCGCGTGATGAAACCAAAAGACCCACTGCCACGGAAAGAAACATCTGGAGTATTTCGTCGCATCTGGTGCCATTACAGACAGAGCAACTTCGTCGGAGAAACCGGAAGACTGCTTCAAACATGAATGGCCGAACACGCGACAGCAGGGCGGTAAAAGGATGCCAGCTCTCAGGTCCTACCTAACTTGACGAAATCAGGCCACACATTCGAATTTGACAAAGCCGGAATTCTCGGTAGGAGTAACAACTGCCTTATCCGCGGGCTGCTTGACTCATGGTTCACTTGCTTGCAGTCTAGTAAGAAACATAATAGCTTCTCTCTTTCATTTTCGATGCCGAGGCATCTCCTAAGCATAATTATTATCCACAATCGAACACCATTCCAGCAGGAATCTGAAACGTCAGTCCTAGCGATCGTGTATTCTTCACAATTTAATGAATGGCGAACTGCCGGAGCTAAAGCAGTTGGAGACGTCAACGAAACTAAAGCAAATCCTCAAATAAACAAATTAGGACTTGATTGGTTTTCAACTACGAACGTAGCCAACAACGCCCACTTGCGTAGAAATAGTAGGCTGGCGTATATAGTAAATCAACCTCGGTTAAACAACCTGCGTTCTTTAATTGGAAAAAAACAATGCAGCGGGACCCACTAAAACAATATACGTTGTTTTTGTAAATGCTGCAATCCTTCAAAAGTACAAGCGTGATTTCGCCAAATGCAGACAAGACGCTCTTAACCTTCGATGTCGATTGCCCAAAAAGACCACTGGAGCTGGATAATGACAATCCGTGCTCAAGCGCTAAGGCAGATACCCGTCAGGTTATCGAAAACATATCCTAAAATCTAAATTGCTCATGGTCTGTTGTTCAAGGGCGTCTTCACCCGATATGACAGGTCGGTAGACAATGAATTTGTGCCTCATGCCAGAGATCGTTAGAATATAAAGCTCGGCGTTCCACAACCGTAATTTGATCCTAAGCAGCCAGAGTAGACGACGTATTCTTCATTGAAATGTCACTTAATATGCGAAAACGATTATCGACGTCAATTGTAAGCAGGTTTTCTGCAGGTCAGCAAAAGTTGCAATGCTGCAGTCAGGATGACTCCCAAGAACTAGTTGCAGTTTCGTTTTTTCTGGTTTATATACGTTATGTTGAGCTGGAGGAACAAGATGAGACGATAGAACACATCCATTTCCCCAAAATAGGACCGTTTTAACCTAACTCCTGCGTTTTAACATCTAGTGTTGACAAAATGAGACCGTCTTCAAACCAACAGACCTAGAATAAAACCTATGAGTCAGGGTGGGATCATTTTCCTCAACCATCCTATTTACCTGGTTATTCGGTAACTGGATATCCCTCGTTTCGACCACTGCAGAACAAGTTGGGAGAAGAAACGCCTGGAAATGTTGATGCTGGATGCTGGAATCCTTTGTATCAAAATAAACTTACATTTGCAAAGAGGGCCTTGCATGTTTGGTTTCCAGTTAGTCAGCACTAACTGATGACATTGATGACTATGTAACTGGTAAATTGTTTCGGCAATTTATTGTAGGCGACATTATTTTTCCGCATTTTTTAATTGCTTACGTTGATGCACATACAAGTTCCAGGTTGTCTGCATATAAAAACGTCTTAACAGAGACGAATATGGACGCTAAGTCGTGAATATATAGAAGAAATATAAGGTGGCCTAGGATCCTGTCCTCATGTAGGGGGTGGTTCCGAGACTACGTTGCGAATTTGCACCACTTGATATCGGTTTTGAAGATAAGATTTGAGAAAATCTAGAAGGGGGTGTAATTCTATGACTTTTAGGTTTTATCAGTAGTCTTTTATTTGGACTTTGTCAAAGGCCTTATCAGATCGAAGTATACTGAAGGTACTGTGTTTCTATCATCTTTGTCGCTGGAAACGAATTCCAGAAAAGTAAGATGGCGGGGCCGACATGCATTTTAAGGCAATAATGCGTGCTGAGACGGGGGAGTGAGGTTGGTGTTTATGAGGTGGTCTAGCAGTTGGTTGAAGACTATTTTCTCGAGGATTTTAGCTATAGCCGGTGTTCGGTGACCACCACGATAGTTTTGGTTATGACATCGGTTGCCGCTACTAAAGTTTAGCACAATGGTCGAGTATTTCCACATGTCCTGAAAAATTGCACTTGACTGGAGAATGGTGCTAGAATTAGAAGTACTTGCCAGATGTTCATTTGATGGAGTAAAGTGCCGATTAACGTGCTTACATCCGGTGTCCTTACCCTGAAGTTTAGGTTTCTGCATAGGTATTAAATCTGGACCTATGGATGAGTTTATGTCCCAAAGAGTTCTATTTGATTTAAGGTTTTTCAAGACTATCTCGACTTCGGTCTGAGAGTAAAATCTTACTAGTGCGGGGCTATCTTTGCTTCCTGAGTGAAGTACATTAGTGGTAGCTATGCAAATGCTTATGCCACACGAGTGTACAAGTAGTTGAATTGTCGGTGTTTGGTTAACCGTGAGGGATGTATTATAGATCCTTTAATTAAATCGGCGTTTAAATCTGTCTGCAACTTCTGATGATACCAAGTGTATGATCGATTCGATTTGTAGTACACACATTAGGCTGTTTCTAAACGTATAACTAAAAAAGAAGAGGGGTCAAGCACCAGAGCATTTTGTTCATTGTCCTGAGCTCTAATACTCGTACAGGAGACCGTCTTCGGAGATAGTAGTAGAAACAGAAGAAGCGACAGTTATTAGACATGTAGGCCAATCATAGACTGACAGCGCAAGACTGGAGGTGGCTGCGCAGAGCTCTGTACGTCGGTTCTGTGCGTAAGTGCACGACAATAAACAAGATGTTGCGTTGATCGACATCTCTTCTTCTTTACATATGCATACACCGGGAACTCGAAATTACGCCTTCATTCGCGTTTGTAAATGTATCTGAGTCTAATAATAGGTTGGAGATCGTAAATGTGTTTACATATTTCCCGATAAAGCTATGAAGGCGCATGATATCAAACAGATCTAGTTCATAGACAGTAAATTCAACTTCAGTCGTGGTTTATAGTAGAGAAATTGTAAGGATTCTAGTTTTATTTTCCTGAAGCTTATAAAGTCGTATGCTAGTTGACGTAAAAAAGTACCAAAATCTTTGAAAATTAACGAATTTCAACTTTGGTCTGAGGATTTCGAACGATTGTGCACAATCGCAACCCTATAAAAAGCATAGATATTAAGGTTATTTAGGCGAATCTCATTTGGCAGTGTACCTTGATGATTTCCATATTTTATGATTTCTTACCTTACCCATTCTACTTATTTACAATCCTGCTCCGTCCATGTCCTCCAAGACAGAATGTCATATTTAGAGTCCGGCCTTATGAATGTACCAAAAACCTTGCAGAAGCATTTATTATCGAGAACTTTTGGCGTGTTTTCACTCGAAAACTCTTCTCCCAAGATGCATCTAGTATTTTGTATACTGAAAGATGCCAGTTAGTGGACATTAAGTTTTTGGGGATCAGAAGACTGGAAGCTGGTCTTTGCTTCCTGTTTCCCATTAACTCTAGCTCGGATCTTCCGAGCTCCTACTCTAAAGGATCGGCCAGACTGACTGCTTTAACAGTTTTTTATTGATTTTTATCGACATGAGTTGAGAGCTCAAAGAGCGAAATACACATTCCCCTAATAATTTGGATTTAACCAACTTGTGCCACGCGTAATTCCTCCATGGTGATTTCGCCGTGTCTTTGCTCTACATCAAAAAATCTCCCCTTTTTCATTCAAATATGACCTGCTTTGGAAAAATCTACCCCCAACACATATATCATCGTCTATGTTATCGGCATTACATCGAAACTAAGCGAGCACCTTCCACCGGAAAGCTCTAGGTCTCTTTCAATCACCACACTCCCGAACACCCAGCTTCTTGACTTTGAGAAATCTCCGCTCGATTTTTAATGATATGTAATACTTGTTTTGCTTGTTCAAATGGGAACTCTTACTTATGTTTTTACAGTCCGTTTGTTTTAATTGGCTACTGAATGCACTGTTCATGCTCCTCCAACGCAACAATGATATCTGCAGTACTTGATGTCATTGCCTAATTAGACCCCAAGCGGTCTGCTGTCGACATCGACGGAGTCCTCTGTCTACGCCATCTGCTAATAGTTTGGTCGGCCAGAAAATGTGTGTCAGGATGTTTTTCACTGCTGGCCGGATTTGTGGTTAATCTTTCCCTGACAATGCCTCTTAACGAAAATCAAATACAATTATTTAAATTGTTGTTGTCATGGTCGCATCTCCCCCGCAAGATTTCATGACCGCCTCAGCCCTTAATGCCCGCTCCCCGACCGGACCCTAAGCGTACCCTGACCGAGCGTGGTTAGTTTCCTCTCTTCTCGCTACTTTGACGCGGTCAGCTCCACCTGGCTTAGGAATTCTGTATTTGTGATGTGTGTCTCAAATACCTTATACACAAGCATATACGGGCCAGTTCTGCTTACCACGCACCATGCCTGTTCATGTGCGACGTGTTGTTATTTCCTAAAATCTAGTCAAGCTTTACTCTTTCCGCGATTTTTATTTGATTTAAGTTTCGGCGGAAGACTATTCAAAAGGAAGGCATATTTGGATGTAGCAAGGCAGCCTTTAGGTGTATAGCAACGATGTTGAGGAATCATCATGGGGGAGTTGTGAGTTGCAAAAGACTCCCCTATCGGATTGACAATGTCCATTCGAGTAAGCTTGAGGATATATTTAATGCGAAAAAGGAAGCAAGGCCAGTTCCTAGTCTTCTAGTTCTTAAAATCTTTGTGTTCACCAAATTGCATCCTACAGTATGACAAATATTGTGTGCAGCTTGGGAGAAGAGCTTTTCAAAAGGAACTCCCTAAACGTTTTTGGTTTTATTACGGTCACATGCGTTCACTGAGCCAGAGAGAGGACAGCAGTATTCGTGGGTGGAAAGAATAAACGTTTGTAAATGCTTAAGCTTTTTTTTCCGGAAGGAAAAAATATGTGATAAGGACTCACATATCTGTGCAGAATTAGCGGAGATGCTGTCTGCCTGAGGTGATAAAGTAAGTTTATTTGTATAGCTTTAAGTTAGGGCTTTATGATGACGTATTCTGAGAATGGGTTGTCCTGAAAAAGTACGGGAGCAGGAAGCTTGGCGGGACCAAAAGACACGAAACTACACTGACATCTTGAGCTCTTTTTCCGTAAGCGTTGTAAGTTAGCATTAGTTATTTTCAAAGCAAACATTTGCGGTGCTCCTAGAATAAGAATAAACACACCTGAGGGCATGGGCATAAATAGACGTTTGTGATTTTCTGACCTTAGTTGAAATATCATTCATGCAAAGAGGAGAGGCCAACCCAGAATCGTATCTTGAAGTATGTCACTCGTGATCAATTGAGATGTCGAGTAGCTATTACGAACCATGCATTTCTGATGGCGATTGGATAGTTAGTACCCAATAAAGTCGAGTAGAGAGGGTTGGGTGCGGAGAGCTTTCCCATATTGCCAAAAGACGCTTACGTGGCACCTTGTCGAAGGCTTTGCGGAGGTCAAAGTACATAACCACGACTGACTACTGCGCATTACGCAGACAAGTGATTAAACTAAGAAAGGCTAAATGCCAGTCTCCACAGGATCCTTCAGGAAAAATTGCATGATGAATAAGCCTCAGAAGCATAGTGGATAGATAGAAACGGAGAATTTCATTGAGAAATACATTTTCAATAAGTCTTCCTACAGACGGAGTGTTTTCACACCCCGATAGTTATTAACGTCGGATCGGGATCAAGACTTAAAGGCAGGAATGAAGACTGACGTCATCCATTTTTCTCCGAAAATGCCGGTTAAAATACAAACCCAGAATAGAAGACTAAGCTATTCGCAAAATTCAGGTGCCTGTTTAATAATAAAACTTGGAAACCCGTCGGTTTCCAAGCAGTGGGATTTTCACACGACTTATATGTTTCCTAACTAGACATGAGGCGACATCGATTGCATTTAAATCCTATCTGATTGTGGACAAGAGAAATTGACTGGTTCATACTCAATGGTGGGGAGGTTTACAGAGAAAGTATTAAACAAGTACGCCTTTCCAGTATCATTGATGAGGAAAATTTTACTATCGTGACCACGCTCAAACTAGAACCGATGATGGAAGATTCTAGCGGCGACTTTGGCAGACTTCGGATTACCGAGAGCAAGTGATCCTTTTTACCTCTCGTGCACTTGACGAATCTTCGAGGGTTTCTGAAAAAAATTCTATGATTCCTAGATGAGCGGATAAAGAACCGGTGGAAAAGACACGCAACGGACGCCTCATCTGCTTAGTCTGCTGCAAAGAAAGTATGGAACAGGGAAATCTGAAGACGTAGAGTTAAGATATTTACGAGGTACGAAATCTAAAATGTCTTAGGAGACATCAAACGAGACTTTACAAAAAAATTGTTGCATCGTTACAGAAAAGAAAGCCACGAAAATCCAATACAGTTAATTGTTAAGTTATCCACACCATTCTAGGTGAAGGAAGCCAAAACTGTACTGGCCTTCTTCGAAATGGCGAGCGACAGTTAATAATGAATGAATATATGGTCAGCATCAAAACGGCTCTTTCGAAAGCAACAAAAACAAGATCAATGACATGGGTAAAGGTTAGAATATAAAATGTGATAATCACTTGTTGGAGATCGCACAAGCTGAAAGTAGTTAACAAAATTCGATAATATCTTGGAAAGTTTAAGTCCAGGTGGACGAAAGTGAAAACCCAATCTAGTTCACAAACGTGAAAGTATCCTGTAATTATTTTGACATGGATAGCAGATTCCCAATTAAATTTATCACCTCACGGATATGTGCATCGTCACTGGCTAAAGGGTTTCCGGGCTTGTAGATGCAGCCAATAATTGTCATATCTTGCGGCAAGAGAATAATGGATTCAAAGCGGAATTTTCCAAATGACTTGGAGGCATCTATGTTACAGGGAAAGTGCGTCAGGTAGGATGTTAGGTACAAAAGGCAACCGCCCTCACGTCACGTTATGTGTTCTTCACGGTAAAAATCAAAGTCATCCATAAGAAGGAAGAGTAAGGAATTAGGGCATATGTCCGGAATTCTGTTATACGTATAATCTTGGGGCCTTATTTCAAAGGGCACTGGTTCTGATTTAGACCGTCTTGTTCATAACAGACTTGACATTTAATATTATAATAATCTATGCGTTTTGAGTAACGCGTCTGTCGTCATTGTCGTTTAGATGAACAAAATTTGAAGGAAGACAGGTACGACGCAATTTACCGGATTTTTTAGTTCAATTCATTGTATTGAGAAAATATACGTAAGCCATTGAGTGAACTACTTGCAACGCAACTTATATGGTGCACAGAAAACTTTTCTGGGCTGAAATAGTTCAAACGATCCCGTAATGGTAGGACGAAATGGGAGCGAGTCACGGGGGATAAGGTCGACCTTTCAACGCTTTTGGTCAGTTTGGAACATGATTACGTCGAGTTCCTTTTTAAAGTTTTGCATAGATGGTGACATCACAACATCTGAAGGAAGGGCATTCAATGGTTCGACCTCTCGAACATATAAGGAGAGCTTCCGTCGATCCAGCTTTGCCTGTTGAATGCGCAGTTTAGACGAGTGACCTCGGAGGTTAGTCGCGGAAGCAAATTAGAAAAATGTCCTCGAAGGCCGGGCTCTAATGCAACCCTTTGCAATGCAAAATGCTTGCAAGGCATTCTTGCGAAGTTGCCTGTACCTCAAAAAGAAGAGGCTTAGATTTACTAGGCAGGTTGCATAAGTAAAGGAGTTTTGACTACCAGCCATCTTCGCGGCTCTCCCCTAAGCTCTTTCGAGGCAGTTTTGATCTTCAACCGCCCACGGTCTCCAAGCTTGTATGCCGCACTACAAGTGCAGCCGCATACATGTTCCGAAAGTCTTACAGAAAGCATCTTCGTAAAAAATCCATAAACGCCCGTTTAATGGCGTACAGTACGGACACTGCGCTTTTAGCCCCTCTCGAACAATGGGCTTCGACGTCTAATAAGGATGTATCGCCTGGAAAGTAGTCTCTTGTGCTGGTAGATCTGGCGGTTTTGCCTAGGCGAAGGATGCCACATCTACAAACGCTGAGCAGCAGCAGCCAACGGTGTGATCTTTCTTCCAATTGATTAAGGTTACTCTGTAGTCTGTCTTCGTCGACATGACCCCCAATTACACTCCATATCTTCATGTCATCGGCAAACATTGCTACTTCGCAGTCTAAAGCTCTTGCGGCATCGTCCACGTATATAAGGAACAAAATGGGTCTCAGTACTGAACCCTGGGGACCACTGCTTTCGACGAGAACAGGATCTGATTTATCTTGGCCGATGCCCACAATCTGTTTTAAACCCACAAGGAAGTCTTCGATCCATCTGAGGGATTTGCCGCTTAGCCCTATTTTTGCTGTTTATTTAACAGCCTCTAGTGTGGCACAGTGTCGAACACATTCTAAAAGTCACTGGAAAGTTATTTCGACCTCGTACGTGACGTCGAGAGCTCGGGGTCAGCTCCGTAGAGATTGCAACTAGATTGTCTTGCAAGATCTTCCATTCCGAAACCCACATTGACATTTAGATAGTAGGCCGTGAACTTGCAGAAAAGGCATCAATGCACTCTCCATGATCATCTCCATAATTTAGCAGAAAATGCATGTCAAGCTTATGGGCCTGCAATTCGTCGTCGATTCCCTGCTACCTCCTTTGTGTGGCGGAGTAATATGCGCCAGCTTCCGATCGACAGGAAGTGTTCCAGTGTCAAATGGTGTTTTAAAGCGCATTGACAAAGGCACAGGAGGCTCACCGTCAAGTTCTTTGAAAAGCTTTGGTGGAATCGCGTCTGGTCCTGGCGACTTCTATTTCATCCAATGCCTCTAATTCTCCTCGGACAATGCCTTCTGAGAAGGGTATATCACTGACGCTTGGAGTCGGCAGTTCTTCTGTGGAAGGTGGAAGAAACCGTGCCTCGTTTATGTAGACTGATTGGAAAAGCTGTGAAAAATACGCAGCTTCATCCCTTCTACCAGCAATCTCAACGCCATCAGTAGTCCCTATTAAGGGGATTTGATGCCTGTTCCTTGTACTTCGTCGGAGGGAGCTGTAGAGAAATTTTGGGTTCTGCGTCGCTTCTTGTAATAATTTCTTCTCGAATTCCCGCCCGTTTTTATAATCATTTTTCTCATTTTGTTCCTCTGTGTCTTGTAGGTGTTAAAATATTCAACTTGCCTAGTAACGCAGTATTTTCTTCATAATTTCTGCTTCCTGTGGATTTCTTTCTTATATGTATGTTTAGATTTCTTAAGGTTGCTATTTGGCCACCTAGGGCGTTTATTCAGTCTTACAATAGTGAGTGGGTTGTGGTTGTTGATGAGCTGCAAAAGGATATTCTTGAACAGCTCCCAGTCATCGTTAGCATTACCCAGTTAAGACCGGATAAGTTTGCACTCATCTGATTGAAGTCGCCCCGCCAAGCATTAAGTCTTTTTTGGTCTGAAGTATGCGCAATGGAGAATAACGAATAATCCCATAGAAGCGCTACATAGTCACCTCGGCGAAGGGACAGACGATTATTGGCATTAAAATAAATTTCCATATGAGTTTTAGACGAGGTAGGCAGAATCTTTAGAAAATGCAAGTCATAGTTTCTGAATTACTAGTCCATTGAGAAACATGATTAGAGCGGAGTAAAAAAAACTCCAGACAAAAAGCTAAAAGGAATTGGATTAATTTTACAGGAGAATAAAACCCCTCAATAAAAATAATGACAATAAAAGCGAGCAGGACTGGCCTGTAGGCGGCGGTATATAACGCATTGGTGTCGGTCATCGTCAGGGTAGCAATAAATGTCAGCCTTGAGGGGTACGTATGCGGGTCAGACAGGACTGGCCTACATGCGGTATTGTATACGGGCTTCACAATTAACATCATCTGGGCAGGATTGATACGCCGCATGAGACTATTCGCGTCAAAGAGGCCAGACAAGAGGAACCCAGATGCGATCGGCCACAGCACGCTTCGGGCTCAGTCGAGCAGTGTGGAAGGGAGGTACAACCAAACTACTAGTAGACGGTGAATACTGAGGGTTCCGCCGTGAGCGTCGACAGACCGCATGAGGCCGGAATGCGTGAGAAGGCACCAGAAACCGCGAAACTTGTCGCTATGGGGGAGGAGTGATAGCAGTGGATTTAGAAATCAATTCAAAACAGGGGTTTCTAATGATATAATTAAGAGTTACCATTAGATCTACCACTAAATCGCAGGAAGACCCTTCTCGAAGTCAAGAATCTGAGTGTTCGGGAATGAGACCGTTAACAGTGCCTTTATGCTTTCCGGTGTAGGATGGTTGCGTAATTTCGACTTGAATACCAGTAACTTAGGCGATAATCTAATTTCAGGCGGAAGATTATTCCAAAGGGAGGCATATTTGGAAGCTAAGAAGAGGGAGCGCTTAGATGTAGTACAATGAGGCGGCGAAATCACCATGCAGGAGTTGCGCGTGGCATAAGACCGATCTCTCGGAGTGAGAGTGTCGATGAGCGGAAGGTTGGAGCTAGAGTTGATGCGAAAAAGGAAGCAAAGGCCAGCTTCGAGTCTTCTAACCCACAAAAACTTCATGTTCGCCAGCTGACATCTCTGAGTATAAGAAATACTGGACGAAGCTTCAGAGAACAGTTTCCGGGTGAAAACCCTCTGAACATTTTCGATTTTATTACGGTCGCAGGCGTTCATTAAACCGAAGAAAGGACAGCAGTATTCGAGGACTGGAAGAAAAAAAATTTGATAAAGTTTAAGTTTTATTTCCGGAAGGAAAAAATTATGCGACATGAATCCACAAATCTGCGCGGCTTTGGCAGAGATTGTATCTGCATGAGGTGATAAAGCAAGCTTATTTTTATAACTTAGACCTAGGTCCTTTATGGTGAGGCATTTTGAGAGTGGGTTATTCTGAAAAATTATGGGACCAGGAAGTTTGGCAGGACCAAACGACATGAAACTACACTTAGATGATGAAAACCCCATGTGCAATGTCGAACCCCATCTGCTTAAGCGTAGTAAATCGGCATTAATTTTTTCAACACAAACGTTTGCGGTGTACTTCGAGTATGCGTAAGCACACTTTAGGTCATTGGCAAAAGTAAAAGTTTGAGAATTAGCGAGTTTAGTCGAAATATCATTGATGTACAGAAGGAAGAGTAGCGGACCCAGAACCCTGCCTTGAAGTGCGCCACTCGTGATCGAGTGAGGTGTCGAGTAGCTATTACCGACCATGCCTTTCCGATATCGGTTGGACAGATAGGACGTGATGAAGTCGAGTAGAGGCGGCCGGATGCCGAGAGCTTCCAATTGTACTAAAAGTCGTCTATGGGGCACCTTGTCAAAGGCTTTGCTAAGATCAAAGTAAATAACTACCACTGACTGCCGCTCATTATGAAGAGAAGTGATTAGATTAAGAAAAACCAAGTGACATTTTTCACAGGATCGTTCAGGTAAAAATCCATGCTGACTAGAGCTCAGAAGCCGATTAGCTAGACAGAAGTCAAGAATTTTATTGAAAATAATCCTTTCAAGAAGTTTTGCTAGAGACGGCGTTTTGTGCACGCCCCGATAGTTATTAACATCGGACCGAGATCCTGACTTGAAAACGGCAATGATAATTGACGTTTTCCATGTTTCAGGAAAGAATCCTTTTGAAATATAAACCAAGAATAGATGACTGAGCAATATGGGAAAGTCAGACGCTTGTTTAATAATCCAATTCGGAATCTCATCCGTTCCTGAGCAGTGTGAGTATTTACAACGGCTTATGTGTTTCTTAATGAGATCTGAGGAGACATCAATTGTACTAAGTGTCCTTTCTGAAAGTGATCGAAAGAAGGGTTTGGATCGGACACGGTAGCAAGGTGTTTTGCAAAGAAAGCACTAAACAACTCCGCCTTGTCAGTATCATTGGTGAGGAAGACTTTGTTAGCATTTAGCAGGGGTTGACATTCGTGTCCACGCTTAGAGGAGGACCGATGACGGAAGATGTTGGCGACGGATTTGCCAGGGTTCAAATCACTGAGGGCAAGTGATTATCTTTGCCTGTCGCGCGCTTGGCGCATCCTTGAGGTCATCTCAAATATCTCTGTGATTCTAAGATGAACCGATAAGAAACTAGTGGATGGGTCACGCAGATGTCGCCTCAACATTTTTAGTCTGTTGTGAAGAAAATGAAGAACAAGGGAATCTGAAGAATTAGGCTTGAGATATCTACGCGGCACAAACTCTAGAATGTCCTTAGAAACACTGGACATGACATCACGAAGAATGGTTGCATCGCTACAAGTGAGGAAGCCACACCAATCCAAAGATCTAATATACTTATTTATTAAGTCGTTATCTACGCAGTCGTAGTTCATGTAAGCCCGAACGGCGCTTGTCTTTTTTAAAAAGGCAAGCGGTAAGCAACAATGAATTAATACGTGGTCACTGTCAAAGAGGTCCTTTTTTAAAGCAACAGAAAGAGGAGCAATGTCATTGGTAAGAATTAGATCTAAAATGGGATTATCTATTTTTGGAGAGCGCACCAGTTGGGACCAATTAGAAAAATCGACAATAACTTAAAAAGGCTGGAATCTGGGTGGGCAGCTTTTGGAAACCCAGTCTATTTCAGGAAGGTTTAAATCCCCAGTGATTATTTTAACATCGAAAGCAGCTTCCGAAATTAATTTAAGGATTTCACGCAGTTGTGAATCATCACTGGCTAAAGAATTTGGGGGATTGTAGATGCAGCCAATAATTGCCTTTCTTTGAGGCGAGAGAATAACAGATGCAAACAGAAGTTTCCCGTGAATGAGGAAACATCCAAGTAATAGGGAGAGTGCTTTAGGTAGGATTTAAGATAAAGAAGACAACCACCCCCACGACTAGTCGTGCGGTCTTGGCGGTAAAAATCGAAGTAATCTATGAGAAGGGCAGAGTCAGGAATTAGAGAATGGGTCCAAGATTCTGTTGCACATATAATAACAGGCGTCATTTCCAGAGCAATGGCTTTAATTTCGGCCATTTTGTTTATAACTGACCTGATATTCAATAACATAATATGTAATGTGTGTCAAACGGCAATGCTATTTTTGACGGTATTTAAAAAAATATTGAGGCTTTTCTTAATCTAATCACTTCCGTGTTAAGCGGGCTTGTGTGAAACACATATCGGTAACACCTTTTTGTCGAAACATCTGTGCAGAAGCCGGATCTGCGAATATGTGGAGACCTCCCGAACGGCGAAGGTTCCCCATCGCCTTGCCAAACGAAACGCATCGCGCCCAAATACATTGTCAATAGAAGCGAAGAGACGTGTCTCACGAGGCAGTGTTGAAGAAGGAAACACGATCGTGTCTCCTTCTTCAAAACTGTTTTATTTGACCCGTCTCTTCGCTTCTGTTGGTTTACTGCACCCCTGTTCATCCCCATAAAAAATGTCTTATGCATATGTGGCGGCCATAGCTAGTAAAGGAACAAACCTGCCTCGACAGAGTACAACATCGTGCAGCAGAGCTTGTAGAAGTTTTTGGAAGTCATTCCTATACAGAATGGCGGAATTTCCTTTATTTATTGCCTATCTATTACAAGCAACCAAGAGGTGGTTTTATCCTGGTTTACAGGATAATACAGGGCCTTGACCATGGAAAACGCTTTGAGGACACGCTTCAGTGGCGCCTTTCACCCAATCCTCATGGTCACTTGATGAAGCTACGGACGAAAATATCCAGGCTGAAACAACATTCTTACGTTTTCACACATTTGTAAGCGGAGAAATGGAACTATCAGTCGTGGAGACGACATCCCTGCAGCTCTTCAGAAAATGATTGGATGATTATTTGTGTCCCTTTTTTCCTTCGGTAGTCTGGGCCCTATCTTAATGCCCCGCGACGCTGGGCATTTTCCCCAATGAAAATGTGCCACTTAAATTAATGAAGTACCGTTTTCATGGCAACTATTTTCACTGTGCAGAGTTGTGTCCAACGAGCTGTCATGTAATCAATAGGGTTTCAAATTCCATGCCTATTTTTCTTACCAAATACACTGCAAAACATTTGCGGACATCCCATCAAGACCGGCTGATATAATGGATTGTAGATGTTCCAAATTCATTCTCACTGTGCCGGCTGTTAACATCGCGTAGTAATTTAAACTGATAATCCCCAGGAGATTCGGACACCCCTTTCACTGCTTCTTAAATTATGAGAAATATCCGAAATATTGGCATCTAGCATGTGTCCTCCAAAGTGCCCTATTCAAATTATGTTTCGATTTTTATGTTCGATGTCTTCCACTCGACTCGACAGACGCACAATCTCCTGTGGAACAGCCAACAATGCTTGACCAAGCACCGAATAAAGTTCCTAAAAGATAGTGGGATGTGATTGCGTCAGGCACATGCGCGGGATTCCAGTCACCTTACTTAGTATTTATTCAAACACTTTTCTATCCACCGCTGTCTTTTTATGTTCGGATTTCAGGTTCAGAAAGACGACTGTCAAGGTCAAGCCGCTGGTTTTAAATTTGAAGATAAGTGGAGGATATTATTTTTAGTGGTTTTTCTGTGAGATCTAACGATTTTAGTACCCGTTTTTTGGTTGAATTTCCTTAAATACAGGCCTTTTCTCTAAGAACTGCCCGCTGCCATCTCCTTTCGAGTTTTGCTAGTCTACGCCCGCTGTTCACTAATCGCACTTTGCAATTCTCATTTTGTGCATCCGATTTCTCTCTAACTGTTGTAATTTATTTTTACATCGTTAGCCCCTAGCTGAAATTCAGTCAACTTGTCTGTCAGAAGTTCTCTTAATCACAAATTGCCTCGAGACAAGATGGGACCAAAAGTCACTGGTCGACGTAAGCTCTCGGCTCTTGTAAGTAAACATGGCCTAACTAAACGTAAGTCAGAAGCTTTACCTAAGTCTAAGTCAGATGATATTACTAGTCAGTCGTCACCCGTTGTAATTGGTCGGCAGCTTAATCTGTCTGCACTTGACCACTGCAATGACTTTATGCTAAATTTTGGCTCTTTGCTGACAATTCTTGGACATTTATTCGACGGGAACATCTCCGATATTCCCTCTGAAGAATGTAGGCGTCTCGACTCACTTGTTCACCTGATCGCCAGTGAATCTAGTGATAGACAGAAGCGTTCTTACAACTTCCTGCTAAAAAATGTTCCTCGATCTGCTCGGCCAATTGATGTTGCGACCAGTTTCCTGTATTCATGTGGTTTCAACTATAAAATAGCGGATGCCAAACGCTTGTCATCCCGCAGTACAAATCCACCCATCTTAGTCAAATTGTTTTCATCAATCGAGGTTGACACAATCTTTACCCATCGAGAGCGTGTCACTGCGTACCTAGAGAAGGCAAGATTTTTCCTTTGTCATGATCTTACTCCAATGGAGCGTAGAATCGGGTCTCTATTCTCACGTAAACCTACTGCTTCTCAGTCTAATGCTCCCCAACTCGGTCATAATACAAGTGGCCGTAAGGATTCAGCTTCTCAGTCTAATGCTCCCCAACTCGGTCATAATACAAGTGGCCGTAAGGATTCAGCTTCTCCTACTCCTGTGACATCTGACTCCCTCCTTCCTCTTTCTCCGACATCTCCATCTCACTCGAACCACTTGACGCATTTGCCTGCCCCTAAACTTGCAGCAGCAGCAGCAGCCCCATTTGTCGTTTCGTATCCTCCGGATAGTCACGCTGAGACACATGAAAGTCCGTCTACATCAGCTAGACCGATAACTTCTATTGTCCAACTGGGTGCTGTAAGGTCTACAGCTAAGTCACCTATGGCTTGGCGTCAGAACGGTGAGACTCGAAAATTGAATCAGACTCCGACCCAAAAGAAAGGTAGTACAGTTCCATTTGGAGGTACTACGCCTTCTCTTAGATCTAACAAGTCTGCTCAGCCCAGCACGTCTACAAATCCCGCAGCTCCAATTATATCCTCGAATAATTCTCTGTCCTGCGTACCGGTTACTTATCAAAGCCCTACTATATATCCAGCAACTAATTCATACATGAATTGCCCTAAATCATTTATGCCCCAACCTAGTTCAGGCTTCCCACCACTTAAGGCCAATTGCTCTCAGGTACGTCAACCTATCTCCTTTGACTTCCAATCTAGACCTGGTTTCCCACTATTTCATTCTTTTAGTGGCCTACCCTCACCCATTAGCCCCTACTTTCCTTCTAGCCTCCCTCCTCCTCCTCC